>BMAV01010234.1:37190-84399 GCA_019973955.1 Trichonephila inaurata madagascariensis
TTGCTAATAATTATTAACTTATTACAAAATAAAATTTAAAATTATATTAATACCGTAAAAATTCAGATTCAACTCGGAAAAAAAGCCTTTTTTAATAAAATTGTTTTTTAAAAATCGTATTTAAAATAAAAATTGCAAAAACCAATTGTAGTTTTAATGCTATTGGTATGTATTGAATTGCCTTTTATATAAATTTTTCTCAATCTTTTCGAGAATAATAAAACTAATTAGAATATAATAAATTTCTCTCAAAAATTTAGCACGTAAATAGATAATAATATAGATTTTGTATTTAAATAATACATTTACTTAATAAATATCAGATTTTTTTTAATTATTTTTGTTATTCAATAAAATATTTTTTAATAAACTCTTATTCAATGTAAGAGATTATTTGTTCCGTCAAGTTATAAAGAGCACAAGAATAACATAAATAATACATTCAATACATATGTCTATATTTGGAAATAAATAAAACTGCCATATATAATAAAGAGGGTTTTATTGTAATATAAAATATTAAATACGGAATCGAGAAGAAAAACCGTACAATAAATCTGCTTATTTTTTATTTTCAATATTTTATTATGTTATACCAATATTAATAAACAAAAGTCACAAAAATAATTTAATACACAATTCATCTCACAAAATTAGATTTTTTTTTCCTATGTACCGTAAAATCCGGCGTATAGCACGCACAGGTGTATAACGCGCACCTATACTTTCAAGCTGTTTTTTTTTTATTTTTAGGTACATTCGCCGTATAACGCGCACCTACTATTTTACAAAGAATCCTGAACTGTACTTATGCAATGCTGCTATGTTTTGAAACCATTTATTCAAGATATTATCCCAAAAGCTTTAGAAAAATAGTATATTTCTAGAATTACAACCCTTTAAGTTCATAAAGAATGTCATTTCTTTCAAATAAACATTTCAATATATATGTAAAAATCAAACATTTTTTATGCTAATCTCTTTTTCTTATTTTTAGAGTTCTCATTTTAATACCCAGCGTATAACGCGCACCCTTTAATTTCGATCTCATTTTTTGTGCTATAAGCGCGCATTATACGTCGCATTATACGGTATATATTTTAAAAAGCAAAAATTCAGAGGCTGAATAATTTTAATCAGCCAAGTCATATGTTTTTATTTCTGTTTAAATTTTTATTCTAGAATAAAATTTTTTCGTCAATTCTATTTGTAAACACGTTTTTATATAAATGAAGTGCCATATTATAGAATAGTTTATTATAACATTAACTTTCTCAAAACAACATAATTGTTAGATTTGATGGTGATTTATTTCCATGTTATTAGCAATACATCTAAGAAGACACACACAGAGTTTTTGTAAAATTCAGAATTCTAAGTTCGATTTGCTTTGTGATTATATTACTACTGATATTGATATAGTAACTGAAATTAGCTCGAACTTATTGACTTGAAGTCAGATCACAGTGTGAAGAAAATGTTGAATGCTATGACATTGACTTTACAAAACTTTGTCAACTGAAAAAGACTCTTCTTAGAAGACTTCGTCCACTCGTTGTGTCATACCTGTTGGAAGCCTCCAACAGGTATTGTGATATTTTAAGCATATATAAGATTCTTTCCATCACCTTAAGTGTATAAAATTGTGCGGATATTTACAGAGAATCGTATGATATAAGAAAGTTTATCGAATCATATTTAACTCAAGCATGTAGTCATAAGATTTTACCACGCTCAATGTGTATTTCTGACAAAATATTATGCAGCAAGTAAATTATTTAAAAATGGTGATGAGAAAGCATTGTAGATTTAAAATAGCTGAATTAACTGCATTAAACATTCATCAAAATATCTGAGTGTCATTAAATAGGATGTCAATTACTTCGAAAACCATTTCTCAAAAACTCACATTTAACAAATGTAAGTAAAAAGAGAGTCTTAGAACAGAGTAATTGTTTTCAAACCAATATATGTATATCTTCTAAGGAATATTGCTACGAAGGTCGGGGTTCAAGGAGTTAATGCAATCAGTCTCAAAGAGAAAAACAATTCTTCAGAAGCGACGGAAATTTATTGTCGAAAAACAATCTTTAGAATACAGTATACAGCAACAATATTCGCAGAATAAATCTCAAAATGGTTCACACCAACTACGGCATTCAGATACAACTGTCAGTATCTAAAAAATGCAAGTATATTTAAGATTATTCACATGCTCAACAGCCTTAGTAATCAGTATAATCGCTGGTCGACTATTACAAGATCAAAACGATGCTACTCAGTTTCGGCGAGAGACTCCCTATTTATAGTCTGTACAATTTTTCTAGAACAATCCCCTTACGTCATAGATCGTAATACATTTTTCCTATAATTTCCAGAAGTATTCATATAGTAGCCAACCCGCCCAAAATATTCGCCAACATGATCACCAACAATGATGTCAACTTGGTTCTATCGCGAAGTTTCCATTTAATCGCCCTTATAACTTAAGGAACGACGTTGTTTGCGAATATTACAATTTTAGCATAAAATAAATGCAACTAAAAGAAATATTAACATATAACACATCCATATATAAATTATTTACACTATTTTAAGCATTGATTACACAAAATTCGTAACAATATATTGATTTGAATTTTCTTGAATATATTTACAATTTTCCTTTGTCTTAACTCAAAACATATGTTACTTTTACCAAACACAATGTTTTAATTAAGTACCTTGGTTTGTACCATACGTTATTTTGTTTAATCCGGAGTTTCCGAAATCTGTAACACCTACATTTCCAATTAGTTCAGATAAATGAGGTTATACTGCAATACTCGTTTTCCACCTGACAAAAGATGAGCCTAATAAGGATAAACGCTATTCCTTTATTTACAGTGTACAAAACTGAAATTCATACGACTTCTAATTTAACTGTAGAGATTATGGTAAATCTTGAATGTTGTATTAACACGGTTTGTCAGCTCGAATAATTTACGAACTAGGTATTCGAACGAATATCGATTCAGTAAAGGAAGCTAGGAATATTTCTTGCTATCTATCATCTTCTGAAGTGCGTAAATAAAGTGGTGTGGCTCAGGGATGTCATTTTAGATCGAGTATGGATTTGATTTCAAATGAGAACTTCTCAACGTCATATTGAGATAGAGATCAATAGAGGTCTAGAATAATAGAGATCTAGAATTCATTTACAATAACATTGATTCTCAAGCTCTGATTCAAAATTCGTTTTGTGTTTATGCAGGAATGTAGCATTATTTGTATTCTACAACTTTTAATAAAGTGAGGTTTAATACTTAGTTTGATTTAGTTATATAATACAAGTAATATTCAATGTTTACTAAAATAATTATGAGTTGGTGGAAAAGGTAAAATGTAATATCGGAATATATTAATATATTTATATATTTTTCTTTTAAATTTTTATAAAAAATTAAAAACAATTATTTCAAGCAGTCTTTCGTATTCAGGAACCAGGCTATTTCATGGATATATAATTATCTAATTGAAACTGACTGTTTTTTTTTTTAAATATTTGTCATTTTCATGATAATTGCAATGATAATTTGGCATAAAAAATGTTCGTTAAACACCATCGGTATATAAATAATGTTTAATTATTTGTGAAAAGTATTTAGCTTTTTTGTAAACAAAATTATATATTTAACTTAAATTAACTTCATAACACAATATTGCCCTGCTATATTTTAGTTTAATTATTTGTGAAAAGTATTTAGCTTTTTTGTAAACAAAATTATATATTTAACTTAAATTAACTTCATAACACAATATTGCCCTGTTATATTTTATGTAGTATGTGTTCATTAATATTTCTTTTGAGATTACTTAATACGTTTTTGTAACAGCACGATACGTTTTCTAGTTAGTATATAAATGAAAATCACCGTTTTTGATTTAAGTTGCTGTTGTGAAAACATGATTTTTTATCTATATTTGAATACATAAAAATCTAATGATAAGTGAGAATATTTTGAAATTACAACACACAATTATTGCTTAAATTCCAATATCAATACAGTAAATTAAGATAACAGTACACTACTGGAAATTTTCCATCGAAATAAACAGTTTTATTATCAGTCTGACAATAAACAGTACTTAGGTTGTGACGAATCTATACGTGGTTTTCTAATTACTAATCCTCTTGGGAAATCTTTGGGCTATCAATTTGCGTTATTCACAACCAACCCATCGCAAGAAGAAAATCGTGCTATGTAAATTTACTATAAATATGCTAGGTTTTCTAGCTTGAGAGAGAGAAGGAGAGAAGATATACTCAAGCCAGGTGAGATTGCTACTGAAGGTATAATATTAGAATTAGAGTGATTTGATTCTTATTAGAAGGAAATATTAAAAAGACAATTGTTCACTAAGATTGAATTAAGATTAGATTAAATTGGATAATATGTTAAATCCTTAATTAAGATAAGGATGAATTTTTTTAGTTACCTAATCGCTTACGTTTTACTGTCGTTGTTAAACTTTCACGGTTTTCATTGAGACATTCTCTTAATATTATTAGTTGAAATTGTGTCTGTTCTTAGTGAGGAAATAAATTGATTAGTTGAATCATGTCGAGTATTTCTTCCCTCACCCCCCACACACATCTAGGTGTCCGCGAGAAAGGCGCGAGCCTCTTACAAGGTATGTATTAATTTTAAAAATTAATCAAAACTATAAATATTTTGTGCATTAAACAGAGTCCTCAAAATTATTTGATACTTTATACGGATGAAATTGTGTTGTTAATTCTAAGTATTTAGAAAGTACAGATGGTCGAAGTAATAATTTAGCAAAATACTAAACAAGAAGTAAAATTAAGCTACCTTATATGAATAATTACTGTGATGCAATTTGATCTATCTACGAATGTCGTAGGTTACAAGTTAGGCGCCAGTTATGCATTATTATTTTACAATGTCAGATACGAGAAACTTGCAGAAAAGTATCAATACTGATACTCACTAGAACAGTGCTTCTCAAACTTTCAATATTCGTGACCTAATATTTCATCATAGGTTTCATTGCGCCCTTTCCCCTCCATACAATAACAATGTATTGAATTCAATAATACTATAGTTTGAAACTAACGCTACAATACGACTTTAGCCTCTTAAGTGCAAATGGCATATATAGACGTCTGGCTCAGCCAAAGCATTAATTTTCTGGACGTATATATACGTTTTTCCGAAGTACGATCTTTTCTGTGCACTACTGTCCATAAAAATATTCCGAAGGCTTTGGAATGCAATAAAAGGAATTTGACAGTGTTTACGAATAATTTACTAATTTGTCCCTTTTCTCCGCCCCCCCAAAAAACATCACATATGAACATCTACGTGGAAAACGGTGGCATTAGGGAGCGAATCGTGTAACTTATATTCAGCAGTTAAGGGATTAATTATACGCCGTACAAATTATCAAGATGAGTTTTAATACAAACCCATAAGGTTGCTGGTAATTATCAAACTCATTCTTAACTTAGTACTGTTAAATTAATTATAAAATACATTGTATAGATTGTCTATACATTGTATAGACATTTATAAGTGTATTGTGTCAGTGTAAATGTGTATTTTATTTCTTATTAGGTCAGAATGCATTTTGATTGTTACAGTAAATAAATAATTTTTTAAAATAATCTTCTGTTTCCGACTTTTTAATATGCTTGAGCCCCGATTGTGTAGAGTTTTCAAGCCCCCCTAGGGGGCGCGCCCCACAGTTTGAGAAACGCTGCACTAGTAGCAGTATTGCAGTATTAACTTTCTACAGTACTGGTAGTAGTAACTTTCTACCGCTAATATTCTTGGTGTGGGTAAGAATTGTGTCTAACTTTATGTGGTTAGCTTTTAAGCAAAACAATACGGTACATTATTTCAATGTTAAAACAAAGGAAGCTTTTAAAAAGAAATAATTGAGAAATGACAATTTATTCTCCAAATGCATAAGCTTGCGTCTGAGAAACTTAATACAAGTATTAGTCATTGGTCAAGATCTCATTTGTAACAGAACAGTTGAACAACCTATGTTGAGTTCGCATATGTCCACTTCTCATTTGGGCAACCTTTATGTTTAGGTTCAATTTTCTTAAAGTACTGAAATCTTCTTGCGACTTTGTCCTCCAAAATCTGCAGATAATCACTTAATAGAAATCCTTTCAGGAACTTTGATTTTCCTGATAGTGAAAAATAAAAGAGGCCCAGTGGCTGAGTGCACGCTTCCACACCACAGGTCCGGGATTCTATCTTTGGGTTGGGAAAGGTCGACTCAACCTTTCCTCCCTCCAGTGGGTCTATAAAAGAGTACCAAGTTTTCTTGGGAAGTAAACACTGGGGTTTCACTTCAGACTAACCTCCTGATCGGGACATCTGCTCATGTAGCTCAGCGCTCAAAGGTCACGTATACAGAGATGAGTACAGTAGACCTTGGGTGTTGACTGAATTTAGTTTTAGGAAAATAAAAGATGAATCTTTGATCGCACGCGGGAAAGAAATCTCGTTTCACATTGCAATTTTTGACTTGGAAGGCCACTTAAAAACTCTTTGCGGGCTCTTAGTTGTCCTCCCTCCCCCCTGGTTTAAATGTTAATCACTTTTCACTTTATTTTCCTCTACTAAGAGAATGTATTTCAGGAAGCATTTTTTGAGTTCTTGGTTCCATTTACAAATGAGGTATACAGAACTCTGATGGCGTCGAAAGCTAACTCTTGATTTTTTTCGGTAATATTAGCAACATAGTACTTGATAATCCTTTCAAAAACAGTAAAACATTTTTAAAAAGAAGTATTTAGAATTAACATTTTTATAAGAAAGTATCCAAATGCGTATTATATTACCACAAGAGTCTATAAACATTCATAAAAATATTCGTATCTCTATTGCTTTCTTTTTATTTTTTTAAGTCTGTGGAAAAGTATATATCAGAGCTATATACAAATTGCAGAACAAAGAACTGGAAAAGAATTGTCATACATCTCCGAGATCTCTAGAGGGCAAATGAAGAGTACTTTCCATCAGAACAGGAAGAAGTATATTATTCTCCATTACAATACTAATATCCTCTTGGATTTATGCAATAAATATTCATTACCTCAAGTACACTGAGTTATTTTGCAAAAATATTCGAAAATAAATTATATCATATAAAGTATTAAATGGAGTATAGAGTAGATTAGTTTAATCATACTATTTTTTAATATTCCTTAAACTAAACTTATAATTTAAATGTATCATTAGTTAAAACTCCTTCTAACTGGATCACTAATGAAACTGTTCCTATAATATATTTATTTTCATATAATTAATCTTATTTTAATTTGTATTTTACAGTATATCCATTTATTCAATTAATTTGTAACATTATTAATATTTTAAGTAATTTGAAATTACCGTAAAATCCGGAGTATAATGAGCACTTTTAAGACAAAAAATGAAGTCGAAATTTAGGGGTGCGCGTTATACGCCGGGTATAAAAAAATGATAGTTTCAAAAGTAGAAAAAGAGATAAGCATTAGAAAAATTAGACTTCTACACAGATCGAACTATTTTTTTATTTGAATGAACGACATTCCTGTTGAAATTAAAAGATTCTGATTCTAAAAATATTCTATTTTTCAATATTCTGGGATAATACCTCGAATAAATGGCTTAAAAACATACCAGCATTGTACACGCACATTTCTCGATCATTCGTAAAAATGGGGGTGCGCGTTATACGGCGAATATACCTAAAATTAAAAAAAAGTGCAACTTGAAAGTATAGGTGTGCGTTATACGTCGTTGCATGCTATACGCTGGATTTTACGGTAATGTTTTTTTTTTTTAATTTCACTCAAATACATCCAGGTTTGATTTAAGGTCTAAGAAATAAATTATTTACATGATGGGTCAAGTTAACTTCTGTAAATGAAATATCTATTGTAATATTTTTAAATACAAAAGCATTTAATACTTTTTATTACTTTTGACTTTTTAAAAATTTTGTGTACATTTATCGTAAGAGCATTGCTTAAATTTTATAAATTATTAAAATTGTAAAAATATTGAGAAAAATTTAATTTTAACATAATACATTTATCTTAAATCTTTCTTTGCTTAAGAAGAAAGATGAAACTTAAGTACTCCGCGAATCATAATATGCTGCTTATAAATACATCCAAAAAACTTTAATCTAAATTACTTTTCTTCTTTTTAGTTAAATTACCATTTCACATTAAATAGCATCATTTTAATTAAATATATAATAAAACGGTTCTTCTCCATTGAAATTTCTGAATTGAAAGGATTAATCTCTTTAATATTATTTTGCAAATAAATATATATATAATTAAATAGTACTTTTCAAATTAAGGCTCAGTTTTTCTAATTTCTCATTGGAAATTATATAACTTTATGCCTTTTATTATTATATGCCTATATATACTTTTTTTTTAAAGTGGCAATAATTATGAAACGAATAAAAAAGCGATAGTGAGAATAATTCCAGCACGAAGAAGATATTTTAAATATGTATTTAATGAACAAAAAAAATATTTCTTGATAATGTATCTTAAGTTCTTTAGCCAGAAATATGAATTTTAAAAATTTAACTAAAAAAAAAAAAATACATTTTATTTCTTCTTGAGATTTTATATTTCAGTAAACTCAAATTTTCTTTTCAAGAAAGCAACTAGAGGTATGTTTTAAGGTACAAAATGCATAGTCTAACTAAATAGTTATCAACTTAGACTGCTCCATTTCCTAAATCAAGACTTTTCATACACGAGAGAAAGTAAAAAAGTAAAGGGACTTTAGTAATTTCATTTTTCAATGTTTAACAATAGCGTTGTTACCCAGCGTTACATGTCACTCTACTTTCCTCGTAGTTGTTGGAGTGTAGCAGACAGTTCAACATGGTAGTTCCATTGTCGATCTGTACCACAAGGAGGGCAGTGATTCGCTTTTTGTTTGAGGAAGGTGTGATACCTGTGTTGGATACTAGCCATCTCTTCCATCACCATACCCTCAACAATGACGACCCTCATTGGTTGACGTCGATGAACGGCTCGATCTTTCGTCGTCGCATAACAAAATTCTTCCCTGTTTGTAGAGCTCTATCCATTCGCAGATCCTGCTTCACAAAAAACAGCTGTCACCCTTCTGCTCTTGCTTGCGATGAATAATTTCCACATGTTTCACACCTTCCGCCAACAAAAAGCAAATCACTGTCCTCCTTTCCTCCTTGATACAGATTGACTATGGAATTTCCATGTTGAACGGTGGGTAACAAACTGTCTGTTATACCCACAAAGATTACAAAGAAAGACGAGTGACAGTTTGTGTAGAAGTGTTGTTATGTACCCCGCATTCAGCGCTGGATGCTAGCACTGTTGCCTACACTTGGTAAAAGTAATTGCACAAAAGTACATTTATTTTTAACATACACGCATTTATACTTATTAGGAATGTAGTCATTCTGTCTTTCTACAAAATAAACATGATGATTTAATTGCAAAAGTGAAAATTATTAAATTGAGATGCAGCTACATATTCGTTCAATTTTGAAATGTTTCAAGTAAAAAGAAATAAATTCAATGGAAATTATGATTCCCTTATGAATTCTGGACCATAACACTTTGTTTAATATCATTTTTACTTGCTTAGGACTTCAGATATATTTTACTGTAATTAAATGTGTTCGTTATAACAGATAAATGCACAAATTAGCAATAGATAATTGTTAAAAATGTTTTATTAGTATTTTATGTGTAGATGGAATGTTCAATATTTGAATATTCAGATTTATTTATCTATTTTTTTGTAGAAACTTATGCTTGTATTAAAATCGAGAAATTTTAAGTGAGATAATTGCATGTAAAAATTAATGAGCACACGCAGAATCCTTTAAGATAAATAGTTTCGTACATTAAGTGTTACATATAAAATTTCATATAAAAGTTGTCTTTTATATTTCTGTAAAATCTCTACCAAATTTTTCAAAGAATGTTCAGCAATTTTGTGTAATAATTTATTTTAAAATAGTTTTCGATCAAAGTAAACAACAAATGAAGTTCTTTAAATTATAACAAAGTTTACATTTTCAACGACTTATTCTATACCAACTAAAGTTTGAATTTTATAACCCCCTTCACTCTTACCTATATGTTCAGCTCTTGCTTAAAACCTTCAAGACTTACACATACAAAATTCTTCATCATTTGGTTACTGTACAAAACCTGCTAATTACCAAACTTATTGGATTCTAATGAAAGGAAAAGAAAAATATTTATTCTTCATCCGTTTAGAATATGTTCTCGTGTCAGCAAGTTTTCACGGCAAAGAATCCCATTACTTGAGTTACGTCGCCGTGTTGTTTCTTCCCAACAGTGTTTTCATGATTCATTGAACCTTGAAGAAATATTCTTTCCATGCACTTGATGATTTAAGGGTTATATGCATGACAGAATATTTTAAATAAATTATCTAATAAGCAACTAAACTTAAAAGTGTTCTATATGCATGTTGCGTTAATAATTGGTAAATAGCCTGGAAATGGTTTTAAACATAAACACTTTAGTTAAATTTCTCACAGAATCTGATAGAAAACATTATCAAATATGACTTAGATTTTATTTACATTTGCTGATTTATTTTACTTAACTTCTATTACTTTTGACTCAGTTAATGTGGCATGCATATTTTTTTTTAATTTATCAAAAGATGAATACAAGTGCTTTTATAGCAGCGTATACAAATTTTAAGGAGATTTCTTGATATTTTTAAATTAAAAATAATGTAAATCCCATCTCATACAAATAAATTCTGCATATACTGAGGAATATGAGTATGTTTTCTAAAAACCAACTCTCTAAAAGTATTTTCATGTAAAAAAAAAAAATCTTTAACTGTAAATTAATTCAAAATTCAATTGGTTTATAAAAGCGATATTTTTTAATTATTTATATCGATGTTATTTTTTAAATTTTTAATTTAAAAGAAAACTTTTATTTGTAACACTCCATAAATATTAGATGTGTGTGGGGAAGGGAGGAGGAGAAATAAATTCATTTTTTTTTAGGTAGACTGCTATAGTGATCGATATCTCGTAAAGTATCGATGAAACAATATCAAATTTAATCTCATTGGAAAGGAGACATATTTTGCACTAAAAAAATTATTTTGCTGATTTTTGTTTGATCCATTCAGTTATGACTTACAAGATGCTAAAAAATGAAGTCAACAAAGAGAAACTTCAGTACATTTTACAGTGATAAAGGCGAGAATGTAAGCCAGATGGCTGAAACTGTGAATGGTACCGATACTGAAACAGCCAATTACGTAAAATTTTGGTTTCGTCGATTTCTGTCAGGTACTGATGACATCAAAACTTTCCATAAAATCCCAGAAATTATTGAAGTTTACCGACACATTACTGTTAGTATTGTTCAAAAGCTAAAAATTCGCCATAAAACAGTTTTAAGCCCTTTATTTGCACAAAACTGGATTAAAAAAAACTTGATGTTTGGCTACCACAATAATTAACACAAAAAACATAATATATCGAATTTCCATCTGCGCAGCCTTGGCAAACGGAATGAAATCGACCTATTTTTTAAGCTGATGGTGACTAGGGATAAGAAATGGGTCACATACGACAATATTGTACAAAACCAATTGCGCGCGTGCGCGTGGTCAGAGTGGGCTGAATTGGCTCAATTGGTGCCCAAACCAGAAAAAGTTTACTGTGAATTCGGTGGGGCTGGAATGTAATTATTTATTATGAGTTACTTTCAAAGGTCAAACACTTATTTCGAATCTCTACTGTTAATAATTGAAACGTTTGAAGCTAGTAATTTACCAAAAATGGCCAGAATCGAGCAACAAGAGAGGTTTTGTGTTCCATCAAGATACCGCCAAGTCATACGCGCCTGTATAGTGATTCCCCAGGAACTCTGGGAGCTTTGTTGGGAAGTTTCGATGTATCCACCATAAAGCCTGAACCTGGTAGCATGTGAGTGTTGTGTATAATGGAGAGAAAAATGGATTTCTTTTTCCCCAACCTTTTATTTATATATTAAAAATTGATTCCAAAGTGTTTATAAAAATATTCCATATTATGATAACAACATATATTTTTACTTTAAAAAATAAATTAAGATAATGTATGTCTTATTTATGTTTACAACAAATGAATCGTATTCATATGTTGCAAAAATAATAATGAAAGATACAATCATAAATATGAAGATTTATGTATGACTTCTTAAACGTTAACAGTACACATTTATGATTTATGAAATAATAATTCTATATGAATATTGTGAACATATTAACTGACAATTAAATACATGTAATACATGTCAATGTCTCTTGAATTTATACTGAGTACTTGCAAGTACAATATTCTACGTGATGAACAAAATTCATTCGGTGCATTAATTTGATTTATTATGTGATAAAAAAATGTGTCTAGATTTAAGATTCTTTAAAATTTTAAATTAAACGATAAATATGTCTAGTTTGGAGTTTAAATGGATAAATATTTTACAAAGAAAATTTTACCTCGCAAGATCAAATAGAGAGTTTTATTTTTACATTAATTAATTCTAGAAAATAAAGTTGTTTCAAAAATGTCAGGTTTCACCTTTATAAATATAGTATGAAATATAAAATTTTTAGAAAATAGCATTTTAATTTTTTATTTGCATATTCAGCAACTTAATTCATATGTTATGACAATAAATTTCTATGAATATCGCGCTTTGAAGCTACAATAAGCTTACTGGGGTCGAAACTTGTAATTTAGAGCCTCAGTCAAGTGACAAGGATAATACCTGAACTTGCACCTTACTTTCCAAACTACCACACTACTCCAACGCAAGGACTTTGAACCTGGACAGATTTAACCTTAGTGACATCAGGGCTGAAGCTCGTGACTCGACAATGCTGGCTTCGAGTTCATGACCATGACCACTTAATTTCCGCAACCTCAAAGCATTACTTTTTTAATTCCAATTAGGTTATCATTAAAAATTGAGAATCAAAGTGGAATTAGGAGGCATGGAAATTATCAATGCTCTTAAAAGATTTGAACTTTGTTGAACTGAGATTTCAATTTAAATTCGTTCCGTAATCTTACTTGATTGGTGATTGATTTGCATAAATGTTTTATAAAAAATTATGTTGTACCGAGCCTTAAGAAAAGTGTGCAAAATGTCTCTAAATTATTAAATAGTCAAAGGAAATCGTTCAACTCTAGAAAATTGTATTTCATTGGACAAATTATTAAATAATGGTATAAAAAGAGATAAATAAAAATTAATTATAATTAATTATTAAGATTATAAATTAAATTATAATCTTTTTGGATTTTTCCAGGAACATTTTTTGTTTTTCCATACTTTATTACTTTAGATTCTAGCTACATATGTTGAATGCATCCTTTACGTCTTCTTTTTAAAATTAGATTTCATTTTTCCCTAAATTATCTGAAATAAAACCGATATACATGTTTCACTTGCATGTAGATAACATTTGATTTTATTTTAAAGTATTTTCCCATATCTATATTGTAGTTACTGATTCATCAATGCATAATTTCGAAATAAAAGTAATTCGCAAGCTTAGTTTTACATAAATAAATAACATCATAATACATAAACCCTATAATAAAAATGTTTTAACATAATAAAATTATTTATCACTTTCAAGAACATAGTTAAGTATTAATTAATTAAAAAATTCAAGTATTGAAACTACATGACGGATTTACGCTTATTTTAACATGACCAATACATTCATTTTTTTTTTAATTTAAGAAAGAAATTAATCAGAATAAGTATGATGTATTTTCTGTCTTACAATTTTTTTTTCTTATTTGAGTGGAATCGTGTGTCTTAAGATAACATCAACACTCACTTTTCAACATTGAATGTCTTATATACATACTATTTTTCCTCTATTACTCGTAAAATACTCTGAAAGGAATATGGCTTCGAATTCCACTGTGAGTAATCTTCATGTGTATAGATATTATCATACAAGAGAGGAAAATTTACACAAATACCACATGTATAAGACCAATACATAATTTAGTATAAGTTAGAAATTTTACAATGTACGACAGTGCTTCTCAAACTCTAAATACTGGCGCCCCCCTTTTCAATCACAATTTTTATCGCGCCCCCCTTATACATTAATAATATACTGAATGCAATAACAATGCACTTTGACGCTAAAGCTACAATAAGCGATCTTTTAATTATAAACCATACAAATTAATAACATAAGTATTAAATTTTGTATACGTTACTTTTAAGCAAAAAAAAAATTAAGTAATAGGATAATTATTATGTTATTTTACCTTTCTCTAATTTTTAAATTGAGCATATTGCAAAATGCGGTGGCTGCTTAGAAGACAAAATATAGATATCAGCTAAATATAGAAAAAGAACTCAGAGAGTCAATTTCTAATCATAAGCATTTCTTATAAAAATTTAGCTTTGCAAGACAAACCCAATTCTTAATTTAGTATTAATTAATTAGTTATAAAATACTCTGTGCAGCACACACACACATACACTGATACATTAAAAGTATACCGGCTGAAGTGCCCGCTCCTTGCACGAGTTCATTTATAAGAAAATAAAACATTATTGATATAATAGCTGAATTAAAAGGAGAGTAAAGCCAAGTGCGCGGCAGTGTTTACAAAAATGTAAAAAGATTTTTTTTAAAATGATTGCTCAAATTATAATTAGTTTTAAGCGAATTGTAATTTTAAGCCTCACAGAATTAGCATTTATAATTGATGTTATATAAGTAATGAACAATAATATAAAATTTCGATGAAGAATAATTGTATTATTTTTAATATTTAAGGCGAAAATACTTTTACCCGGGAGCAGGCGCGCACTCGATACGGTCGAGCGGGGTTATTGAGTCACCCCAATCCTTTTTTTTATATAATTATTTTATTGTACACGATACAAATCGTGATTCCAGTGAATAGTTTAATTAAGAGAAAGTAAACTTACCTACTTTCAATGACTTCAATTTTTCTTTGGTAACAAATAAACAGTTTTGCCAGAATTAACTATTTCGTGATCTCTGTGTCCCGCGCGACCACTTCCGGGTAAAAAGTGTATTCATTATGTATGTTACTGCTAAAAAACGTTTTTCGTTCTGCTTTATATGTTCGAGAATACTCATAAAAATAAGTCTTGGCCAAGTAATCCTTCAAAGTGCTCTCCGTGGTTTTCCAAATATCATAAAACTCTTTTGCATGGAAAAGAGCACAACAGAGAAATACATTACTTACAACTTCCTTGAATGAGAAACAAACACATATAAGAGAGGGGTCATAATTAACTGTACCAATAACTTAGAAGGTCAAACAGATTATCAGCAAAAACAGATTATCAGCAAAAACAGATTACAGCTATAATGTGCAGTATTTCAAAAATAATCACAGTGATGAATTTTTTTATGTTCCTAAATTTTTTCGATTCTAGGTCTGGGATTTGTTTTTTCTCTGAAAGAGTAGTATGTTAGATTTAAAAAGAAAACTTAATGAAAAATCTCTCATCATGGGATTATAGCAAATCAAATAAAAGATTTTTTATTTGGTTATAGGATCAAAGATAGCTAATTAGGTATTGAAGAAGTTTCTATTTTTGAGAGAGAGATGACTTAATATCACCTATAAATTATATCAGAGTAAAAGTGCTTTTTTTATTATGTCTGAAAGTATTCTGATTTAATTCATTCCAGTAAATTAATTATTTTTTAAATCTTTTATTTTCGATATGCTCGCGCCCCCCTCGTAAGGTTATCGCGCCCCCCCAGAGGGCGCGCCCCACAGTTTGAGAAACACTGATGTACGAATCAGTTTTAAAAGGAAGTAAAAATTATGAAAATCAAGTTAACACATATTTATATCGTGTCACTGTGTGTAATTTCATTATTTTGTGTGTAAGTTAATTTTTTACTGTGTGCTTAATGTAGGAAACTTTAACTTAGAAATTTCAAACTAGTTATCTAAGCATTGACAAATTCCAGAAATATCGTGCTTCCAGAATGCGCTTCATTACAGCATTGACTAGTCGCACGTTTACCATTACTCCTTGCGTACAAAGGTTGACTTGACGCGGTTTATTTACACAGCAATCACTCAGCCTAATATCAATCAATCTGACTCTCCCAATTTGCCAAATATTGGCAGAACGTGTGAAAATCGACCTGACTAATATATCATGAGTAAATGAATATAACACCGGATTTTATGTGTAAATCAGCAATTCATGAATACCACTAAATTTCTGCAAAAGATGATTGGTAATTATAAATGTTTTTTTAAAGTTATTTAAACTAGTTATTTTTAAACATTTGAACGAGACTCTGTTATTATAAAAGCATTTCATTCTATGCATTAAAAATATATTTTCAATTAGGTATTCAACTTAGTCATATGTTGAAACAAATAATAAATGAGCCCTAAAATTTGTTTTACAATAAGTGTCATTTAATAGTAAATTTTTCATCCACTGATTTTACTAAATATTAGAAATAATAATAATGAATGATAGTTTGTTTAATGTGTTCTTCATTTATTGAAAAAAAGAACTATGGTTTTAAATCGTTTGATTGTTTTTTTTTTAATTATTATTCATAATTTTAGTGTAATTTTGTGAGAAATTAAAGATGAATGACACAACGTACAAGTTACTATATGACATGCGATATGTTTAACTGATTATTTTGTTTATGAAAGACAGGATAACTTTTCCTGGTTTGTATAAATACGGAAAATATTGATATCTCAATAATGTTAAGAAGAATAAGACTGTAATATCAGAAGAAGACAACTTCACTCCATTATGTCTGCTAAAAAATAAAAAAAATTTCAATATTTTGGAGATTCTTCCGTTAATCTGATAAGCTCTGAATATGTTATACAGAAAATTATATCAATGAAATAATCCAACGACACATTTTTTTGGGGGCCAAAAATTCCAATGCTTGTCAAATTATACAGTAAGAAATAAGGAAATTAGGTGGATTCTTTACTCTCATTAGCAAAGGAAATGCTGGAATTGAAGCCATTTACAGCCTGGCGTTGGGCTTGTAATATAGTATAAAAAAGGCTTCTAAATTTATAGTGGAATATAATAGCTTCCGGATTTGCTTATGGTTGCTGCTGATTTCTTACATAAACAATTCCTTTATTTGCAAACATGATTTAAAATTGAATTTATATAATTCTAATACAAAAATATTATTTTCACAAAAATGTAAATTAACTAAAAAGCATCGACTTAGTTACATATAAAAACTCTATTCATTAAAGCAGAACTTCTGTAGAATAACTTCTCTATGAACTGTATAAACTCAATTCATTTCATACACAGAACAATGTTCAAGCAAATGATTTACATCTGGTCTGAAGTTGTTTTCTCCCTTTCAAGCCATTTTTATTTCTTCTCTGTACCCGTTTTTTTCGATGACCATGCAATTCCTTCGAGGGGGTTGGTGTCTGTGGATGGACTTAACAATTATTATTTTTAGACTGTGAGGGACAGAAAACAGAAATTTTATGATGGGATTATTTGCTGAGATCATTTTTTAGTTTTAATTTTTTTGAAATAGAGAGCGTATAATTTACAATTATGTTTCTTTTTAAAATTATATTTCATTGTATTATTTCATTTTAAAAAGCTAATTTCCCTTAGTTTCGATATTATCCTGAGATTTACATCTTATGTAGCTAAAATAAGATAATCTACAATAGGAACAAATTTGTGTATGTCTTAACATTTATAAAATATTACAAACATAACATTATTTTCGGTAAACAATTATGCAAACTTAATAAACTTGTAACCTTTTAAGCTATTATCATGAAATGCATTTATCAGTTATTTCAAGCAACCTGTTATAATCTGTTTTAATGCACACATAAACGATTTTTTTTATTAAAAATTTGAGAGACAAGTTTTTTTTTAACTGAAGATAATATAACTAAGTTCATAATTTATTTCATGTGAACTCCTTTGTCACATTTTAGATTAAAATGTTCTATAATGGTGTATTACATTCTTTACTTCTTCCTTTTTAACTGAAGAGAATATATATATATATATAACATATTAATTTTATTTTATATGAACTCCCTTGTGTGCTACAATTTAGATCGAAATATTCCATATTTTTACTTATATTATTCTTACTTATATTTACTTATATTATTTACTTACGTATTCCGTATTACAATTTCTTCAATGGATATTTGGTTTTGAAGTTAATTCATTTCAGTAGTATACCTAAAGACAATTATTACATCTTTAAAGGTAGAAATAAAAATTCGTATATATTATAAATTGGTTATAGCTGCAATATGCGACATCACATATAATTCTTTGTTGCTAAAAATTATTTTCAATTTCTACCAGTAAGCAAATAAGATTTGTTTGGGTATCACAAAATTTCTCATTATCCTTACATTTCGATTTTATTATCAAAAATTTTTCCGCTGCCAGAGTTTGAGAAGATGAATAATAATAATAAAAAAACTCTTTGCTTTTTCAGGAATGGGGAAATAATTATTTAAAAAAATGTGTCTGCTTTTTTTCTTACTGGGTAAGAAAATTTTAAATGTAGTTTTATAGCGGGTCCAATTCGTGCCCTTTCATGTGAATCCTCATGGGGACAGTACTTCTTTAACTGTGATTTGAGGTTAAAACTACCTTCTGTAGAAAGACCTTAATTTTATGCTAATTTGAGAGCTTTTAGAATCCTTGCAAAGTGAGTGTTTTAGTTTGTTGATAGGATACTACAAAAGTGAGATTTGTGAAGTGACTTTAGGGAGCCCTTGGTATACTTGACAAGAAGTTTTAAACTGGAATATCAAGTTGATCAGTTGACCTGGAAATTGCTGTTCCATTGCATTACACTCAGTTAAGGGCTTAATTATTTGTTTTAGGAATTTAGGGTATCAAAATAACTTGACTTCTCCCACAGTTTATAATCTTGCTTGGCAACAGATTGATTGAACCATATAAAATTAATTATTTTTATAACAATGTCTGTTCATTTGGTGTCTCAAACTTCACGTGCGACCTCTGGATCGTGACAGTTTTATATATCACGTGCAAAAACATTTGCAAATAACTTTCAGTGTGACAAAAAAACAAAACAAAAAAACATAGGATTTTGTAAAACTTTGATACGATGCCAATAATAACATTTTGAATGTTGCAATATGAAAAAAAGATATAAATTCATGTATTTAGTATTTCTTTATTATTATTTTTAACATTTGGACAAAAAGTCTGTCACAAAAATTTATCTCTAATATTTTATATGAGGTTAGGAATTGCTTCAATTAATATATCCAAGAACAGAGATTTTATGAAAAAATTATAAGCAAATCCTTTTAAACTAAGGGGCAACCTCAGTATATAATTTTTTTGAAATAATTAGAAAAATATAAAAAATTGTAAAATAAATAAATAAGTCATATTTGCGTGTTTTGCAAAACCATAAATTTTAAATGAAAAGAACCAACTACATTAGATACATTTTAATGCATCTATATATTGTTGTTGTTTCATATCTCAAAATTGTAAATGAATTCATTAACATCAAGTCGCTTGACAAAGAATATTACTGCCTCAAAATTCAAAAATAAAAATTTAAAGCAGTGCTTCTCAAAGTTGAATGCTCGCGACCCAATTTTCAATCATAATTTCCATCGCCCCCATACAATAATAATGTACTGTGAATTCAATAATACTATACTTTGACGCTAAAACTACAATATGACTTTAACCTCTTAAGCACCCGCCGTGTATATAAACATCTCACTAAGCCAAAGCCTTTATTTCTCCAGACGTATATATACGTCTTCCCGAAGTATGATCTTTTCTGTGCACCGTATCCGTAAAATTATTCCATGACTTAGGAATGCAATAAAAGGATCATGACAGTGTTTACAAAGGATTTACTTATTCCAGATTATTTTTGCTCCTTTATTCCTTCCCCCTCCCCCACTACATCACATATGCGTGCCTGCATGGAAAACGATTGGCAATTGGAAGCGAATCGCGAAACTTATGATCGGCCGTACAAAAATTATCAAGATATAAATTATAAACCATACAAAAATTATCTAGTTATAAATTATAAACCATACAAAAATTATCAAGATAAGTGCTAATTTTTGTTATAAATTATATATATGACAAACCCATTTGGTCACTGGTAATTAATAAACTTATTTTTAACTTAGAATTGTTAAATTAATTATAACATACATTGTGTAGCACTGATATATTTATAAGTATAATACATCAGTGTAAATGTGTATTTAATTTTTTTTTTAGGTCAGAATGTATTTTGTTTGTTTCCTTTAGTAAATTAATAATTTTTTTAAAATAGTCTTTTGCTCTTGACTTTTCAATATGCTTGCGTCCCCTTGTAGAGCTCTCACGCCCTCAAGGGGGGCGCGCTCCACAGTTTGTGAAACACTGATTTAAAATTAATATATGAGAAGGGTACAAAAACTAAAAATACGAAAAAAATTGTATAATTAAAAATTTAAGAAACGAAAACACATAAATTCAGAAGGAAAGCAATCTAGTAATCAGGACATGAATCTTCTGTCCAACCAGTAGGGAGGTAAACTTCTTCACGTCTATGTTGCAACTTAGGTTTAAGGTCCGGGCAGACATGCAAGAGCTGTTTATTGATAGTGTTTATGCACAGAGAGTCAGACTGGTTACCTAATGCTTAAATATTCAATGAGATAGATTGCATATGTATTTAAGTAAGCCCTTATATCCTCATCTATTACGTAATTGATAAAAGCTGTAATATATTTTGGAAATTATTTTTAGTGCATAATTTTGCTTAATATGTCAACTAAATTTTACTATGTTCAGATTTATATACAATGCACAGTAATAGTATGTATGTTCTGATCGATTTTAGTATTTTAGTAAATGTTTCACACACACACCCTTCCCCTCCCAAAATCACGACTTAATGGATATCAATGATTCCTTTAGCAGTAAAAGTGACGTATAAATCTTAAAACCTGTGTGTTTGTTTTTTTCTTTCGGAATGCTAAATTCCTTCTGTATAAATTCAAAATGCTGAATGTAGAGTTTATTTCAGACAAATGCTTTTTACATCAGTAGCAAGTTAAAACATAGCTCTATTATAAGGAGAGGGCGAAAAAACTCTCAAAGGTAAAAAAAAAGTGTTAAAGTAGCAAGAAAAAGTAGGTAAATGGAATCCAATGTATGTGAATTTTCCGACATTGAATGCGGAGCCAAAAACAGCCAGAAACTAAAGCAATTATTTGGTTTCGCATTCCACGAAAGCAAAAGCACAACTAATTGCATTATCTTAAGGAAGACGACACATTCTTGGAGATGTTTCTATTCTTTGTTAGATTATAGTGAATAAAATGGAGGAATGTGTGATCTAGGGACAGTGTGTGGAAAATTGGACGCTTTTTGACCCTAAAGGGCAATTTTATGTCAAGAACTATGACCATACGGTCCACCATGGATTACATAACTGTAGAAATATCCTATTAAGTTTAGGGTCTGTTAAATAGTTGAAAGAACACTATTTTTGAAGACACTTTCTTGAAATTTATCTAATTTAAATACTTAAAAACCTTAGATACCTATACAGATCACGACTACGGCTATTGAAGACAAATTTCATAATATTATGTTAAAGCTTTTTTTACAGCTTATTCATTTTTTACTTGAGCTGTTGTCAAAAAAAATGAAAATATTGTTTAAGTTAATATATATATAAATCGGACCTCTATGTAACGAAGTCACTGAATTCCGAAAAAAAGTTCGTTATATGGAAAATTCGTTATATTGAGGTTCATATTTCAATTTTCTTTATAAACCACATAAAACAAATTTTAAATTCATAAACACTATAAACAAAAAAGTAATTATCCACACATTATGTAAATCAATATATTATTTAAATGTTTTACCTATCAAAAAAAAAGGGGGTGGGGGAGAAAGGAAAGAAAAACCGCAAGGAAAGTTTCTTGACACTTTCATCCACTTCCTGAAGAATTATTTTTTTTTTCTTTGCTGCTCAAAGCACTTACGTTTTGACATTTTCGAGCTACAAGTATTGAAGTTACCGGCTCGACTGATCAACACTACAACTGAATGGAGAGTAATTCAAGGACACGGGGACAAAATATAACTCCACTGAGGGTGAAAGGAGATATCGAAGATGTTTCCAGTGAACTGGACAATGGTGGTTAAGGGTAGCACTTAGCACTTATTGGATGAAACGGAATTCTATTGCTCGTGGTGAGTTAGGCACCTAATAAAAGCATTTCAAGATGTATGACTACCATGAAGTGTCTTAAAAGAGAGAAGAAATTGAAATGTCCAGAATTTAAAAATAGAGTGAAAAAAATTGAATCACAAGAGTTATACAGAAAATGCACTTCGCTATTGGGAGGTTATTTTACGAAGGAAATCGTGAAATGCTCTTGGTTCTCTCTCTCTCTCTCTCTCTCTCTCTATATATATATATATATAATGCAGAAAGAGTTGATGTTTATTCTGAAGATACTCTTGTGATCAATAAATGATATAATATTACTTACGTATTTTACCACCGAGCAATTTCCCCAGACGAAAAACCAAACGCCATATCCAATTCAAAAAATGTAGCAAAATGATGTCATTGTTTTTGGACTGTTCCCGAATATGCGAGATAACGCTTTCCACTATTGGAAACGTATTTGGATTTGACGAAATTGGTCGATGGTATAGTACGTAAGAAACGCTATAATTTTTATATGAGTAGAGAATTCCTGATCTTATAGACTTTTTAAATTGAGAATTTGAGAAAAATTTTAACTGTCTATGAAGAAAATGATAGTGTTTCGCGTTAAAGATGGCTGCTAGTGCAGCAGACAAAACTTCTACCCGGAATTATGAAACATTCTGCAGCTATAGGTTTCATCTACATGTATTTTACTAATTAAAGTAAAAAATATATATCCCTGATGAGTATTTTTCACTTACTTTAGTCATTGTATGAGTAGAATAGAACACGATTTAGAATATGAATACAACCATTAAATGTTAAATCCGTTTCGATAGATATTGGCTTTATTGGATGACATTGGATTTTGCATTTTGTTTTAGAGTAGCTATTACGCTAAGCACTAATTCTTATATATTTATTCTATATAGTTATTAAGTTTAAATACATAAAATCAATCCAATAAGGTATTTATATTTTAATTTCATCGAAGGTTTGTATTAACGATTCGAATTTATTATTTATTGTAAGGAATCGCTTTTCTTATTTCTATGCATAAAAATATAATTGTAAATATCAAAATGTAACTCTAAATATTCACTTTACTTTTGTGGTAAATTCCAGGTACTATTTCAGACAAAATATGTTATCAAGGAAAAACTTAATTGCCTTTTTTTTAAGCATGTATGAAAAAATACTGATTTCTGAAGAATAAATTCCAAAAACATGCGTAGAATCAGGTATAAAGTTTTACTATTTTCTTCTTTAAGTTTCACGTATTTTAAATATATTAATATACTTAAAATACTTAAGATACCTTACTTAAGATAATTATGATTTCTTATAATGAAAGTGGTGATGTTCACATATGGAAACATAACATTTTATCAAAATCACTCAAAACACTTTAAAAAGATTTTATGTTTGCAATCCAGTATACACACACACACATATATATATATATATATATATATATGTGTGTGTGTGTGTGTATGTATATGTATATATATATATATATATATGAGAAATGCGAAATTTAATTAACTAGAAACTAGGCAAGAAATATAAAACAATTTTCAATTTTTAAAAAATATCGACAGTAAACATCTCTCTATAAAGTCCTTAGATTTCTATATCATTAGTCATTTTTTTATTTTTTATACTTTGTGGGCAAAATTTTGTATAAAATTTAAAAGTTTATAAAACCCGGAAAATTAAGCAAAATAAAAAATGGGAAAACTACTATGGGTTTTTAAACTATTACATCTACAAACTTGAAATTGTATAGCAAGCTCCTTTCGTTGCAAAGAGAATCATGAAAAAAAGGGATTTTGCGGAAATCGACTTAGAAGGATTTACAATGGCTTAAAAGATAATCATGATTTCTTTTTAGAAATTCAGTTTCTGTCCTTATTCAATCAAGAGGTGAAATCTAAGGAAATGTTTTTCTAACCAATTCATAGCTTAACGTTAATACTTAGATATCGGTAACTTAAAAACACAGTATATAGTCATATATAATATTATGAAATACCCACAAAGGACCTCTTTTTTTTTAAAGGTATATAATTTCTTAAAGGGTACAAATTCTATTATCAATACATTTTTCAAAAGCAAATTTAAAATCCTAAAGTAAAAAATTATAATTTACAAATAAACTGAGCACTTATTTCCTTTTTTACAAAAATACTTTTCTCATTGATCTGTTTTTATTCAGATTTTGTGAATTTTATTTATGTTGGCATTTTGAAACAGCGGAATATCATTGTATCAAGAATTTAAAATTGTTTTCTTTATAAACATTTTAAATTTATATGTTACTATGTTATCCTCAATTCATCTTTCCATCTTACATGAAATATCATTATGCTAAATCGTGAGTATGTCTTTTAGAGCCTAATAATACTGATACACACCTTATAACCAATATTAAAATTTCGTTTAATATAAGTTCATACATTGTTTCAGCAAAAGGTGCGATGGATAATACTAGGCATTTACCTTTTTATGTACGTGCACCACAATGACTGTGTTAACGAAATTTGGCGTAATATAGAAGTGTTTTCCTCTTAAACGTCTTTATCATTTAGATGCTCATTTCTTCTAAAGAGAATTCTTGAATAGTATAGCTTAAATGATATTCCGTTTAATGAAGGTAAATAATTTAAACTATCTCATTTTCGGTTTTATTAAGTTGATATTGTTTTCCCTTTAATTTCTCTAAGCAATTTTCTTATTCGTAATGGTCCTAGCCTTCAGGACTCGTACGTAAATAATAATTGGCTACTAGTATAGTGGGATAATCGCAACTGTATCTCCTTAAAAATTAACAGCTCTTCGTTTTTAAAGTAAGCTTACGTAATTTGCTATCGTACGATATCTTTTTAATTCATAAGTTCAATCCACGGATGTCATGAGTTCAGAACTTATGTGTTAGCCGCTTTATACAAAATCCCAAGACTCTTAGAAAAATCCTTTTCTTTGTCTTCGTCACAATGTAGAACACGCGTATATTTACTTGTGTCGTTCATATTTGTTTGTGTTTGGGCTGTTCAAATGGCTAAGTGTACAATAAAGCGGATTACCTGTCAACAAGACATTCTCATCAATACCAGCTTATTACATTAATCATCTAAATAATTGTACCGATAAAGGCATTTTTCTTGCCTTCTTCACGATATTATAAATACAACATTTTTTCTTGAATATAAAAGACTTTAAAACTTAACAAGGGATTTCCCCCTCTATCTTTTTTACCTCTCCGTTTAGTTTGTCAATTCAATTTCTTTTGAGTTCTCAAATTAGGAGAGCCACAGAGATATGCGAATATTCAGAAAATGTAAATGAAAGGGCAAAAATACCCAATTTCACTTTCGAAATTATTTAAATCGATTGAATATTTAAAAAAATTCTTCTGTTCTTTTGCACATTTGTGAATATCAGACAGAAAATGTATGATACTGTTTGAATTATGCGCAATAGAGCAACAGCAAAAAATAACATTATCTATCGTTGTCGGATACTTTTCAACATCCCTAGAGCCCTATTTTTCAAAGTTAAATAATAAAAACCCTTGAAATCAATTCTCTGTGACAGGCCTCGGAAGCAAAAAAAGAAAATCGGTTTCTTGTAAAAAGAACGAGTATTTTTTCCGCCTTTTCCGAGAACAATCAATTACCTCCTTGCAAACGGAAGACACTTAATTATCAGGATGGACGCAAAGAGCCTCAATATCTCTAGATGCTAAACTTAAGTGCTCTAGATTTCAGTGAAAAAATTTGAGTGTTAAATATACCCAATAGGATTTATCATATAAATTTATAAATATGCGGAATGTTACCGAAACTGTATCATGTTTTATAATTATTTCAAATGTGAGCTGTATAAAAATAGATTTCGAAGTTTAAAGAAACATTGTTCCTCGACAAAAAAAAGGATAAAACATGTAACACAAATATGCTATGAACAATAAAAACAACTTGAAATGTACAAATGATAAACATTAAATTTTGTTTAACTTTGAGATAATATACAACCCAATTCTGTATTGGATTAGTATATAATCTCTATAAAATATAATTTAGAAAAATATTGTGTGAATAATTTATTATATTTGTTCATATTTTTTCTCTTTTTAAAATGAACTCATTTCTTCAATTGCTTTTTTATAACACATTGAAAAGTAATACCTTCTCGCACTTTTCAAAAAGAAACGCAGTAGAAAATCACTTAGATGAAAAGTTTTCGAAATTGAACAAAATATTAGTGAACAGAGAAAATAAAAGTAATTTTCTGATTAATACCATATATATTACCATTATATATCACCATTATATATATATATATATATTACAAATTCATATAATGTATATAAATATACATGCTTTTAATTTGTATTTGTATCTATAATCTGGTAGTAACTTGTTTATTGCTCTCAGAATCAATGCAGACTATACATTTTTGTATGCCATTTTAAGTAAGTTGCCTTTTTCTTGTAAAGAATTTATATTTTCTATCCAATATTATCAATAGGATTGATTTCACTAAATGAAAGGGGGAAGGTTGGCTGGCTAGAAAACATGTTAAACCCCACCTTTCTATGATTTACTTAATATATGAAAACTGTCCTAATCCAGCAATGTTTATATTACTGTAGCATACATATATATATATATATATATATATATATATATATATTCTATTATTTTATAAAATTCTAATATATTTTCTCAATTCTGTAATATTAACTATTTATGTATGAAATAGATTGAAGTAGTGTTGGCCGGAGTGGAAGATTATCTATTTGGATTTAGTAATGACGTCTTCAGAATAGCTTTACCTCCTTTATTATGAGCACGCATCAGCAGATTAAAGCACAATTACATTTTATTTTCACATTGAGTAGACAGTGGCATTTTGGAGGACACAACACAAAGACAAAAGCAGCAAGTATTTACAATCTTACGTGATGGCGGCAAGCAGAGAAAGAGAGCGCGATTACTTTGAATAGTTTTCCTTTGGGCATCTGATTGGCTAAAATGCGCTGGCTACGGCGATCGGTTTAGCCGATTACGTATAAGATTACAACGTTTATTTTTAAACCTAAGAATTAAAGATTATTTATAGATCATTAAAGAGTTAATTAAAAGTATGTTAGAGGGAATTATTACATGTATATATATGGATGCTACAGTATTATAAACATTTCTGGCTTAGGACAGCTCTCATATATAAAGTAAATCATAGAAAGGTGGGGTTTAATATATATACTTATATATATATGTATATATATGTTAATGGAGACAGAGAGAAAAAATATGAATAAGTAATTAAAACATTAAAGGAAAAAATATGTAAAAGGGAGTTGGAAATACTATGAAACAATAAAGTAAAAATACAATAAAAAGAAAAAAGAGTCTAGCAAATCTTATTTTTCAGACTTAGGATCCAACAAGACAGGTTTAATAATATTGATGGTAACGTTAAGCTAATAGGAAAAACCTAAACAAGAAAAATAGTACAATCAACAAAATTTCAAAATATTTTAATGATAAGTTAACCATTTGACGGTTTCAAAAATGTCAGTTGTTGTAGAAAAATTCATAAGATTTGCACTAACAATGAATTTCAACGAAATGAAAAAAATCCCTCTAAAGATGTTTTTATAAGAGTAAAGTGTAAATCTTTAACATACATAAAGTAATACACGAAAAAAAATGCATCATCATTACCAAAATGACGCAAAAAGGTATAAGCTGATGGCACTTGATCAGTTATTGGTTTGTTGCATAAAATGCTGAAATTAGAATGTGTATAAGATGTTTAAAAATGTGTAAACTATGAAAAAAAGGGTAAATTTAATATTCACAAACATACCACTAAAACGCTGACTAAGATTCTGGTTTTATGTGATGGAATTTGAATCAAAATTTTCAAAATGATCAGTGTACACTCATGGACAAAAAAATTAGCGCAACATAAAGGAGTCGGCAAAATGAAACGAAATTTTACATACGTAATGAATACCTTGATCAAAGTAAATGATTTGAAAATCAAAGAAACAGGATCGTTTATTTCACAGAAAAAAGCAAAAGAACGGAGGGTTTTGTTGAATCCTCTCTAGCGCGAATGCACGATGCGATACGTTTGGGCATTGAAGCTTACAAGTTTTGTATGATATCTTGAGACTTTTCATTCCATATTTGCTGTAACCTTGCCTCTATTTCGTACAAACTCGTGGAATGCCCAACTCGTCGTCCCAAATGATCCCAGGTATACTTGATTGTAGACAAATCTGGGAATCGGGCAGGCCAAAGAAAGGTAGTAACAGTGCGGAGATAGCCTCTTGACACCCTTGCCGTGTGAGGCCGAATATTGTCTTGTTGAAAAATGGCTCCTGGGAGCCTTTGCATGCGGGAAACACATGTGGTTGCAGGATGTGATGGACATAACGCTGGGCTGTCATGGTGCCTCAGATCAATACTAGGGGTGTGGTCGTGTATTGTAGGCAATAACACTCCATACCATCACACCAGCTGTGGGAGCGGTGTGTCGCTATTAAGAAAGGCAGGAATGAGGCGTTCACCATGGGGTCTCCACACACGAACACGATTGTCATCACTGCTGAGATTGAATATGGATTCGTTGCTAAAGACGACCTGGTTCCATTCCGCTCCAGTTCAGTTTCCTCGTGCGCGGCCCCACTCCAAATGTAGGTGTCGATGGGCAGCACACGTAATGATCATCGCGATCCCAAATGTCCTTCATCCATTCGCCTTCGTATGGTTCGAGAAGACACAGGGGCCCCTAGTGAAGGTGCTATTTGTGCCTGGATATAGGCCGATGAAGAAGTTGTCTGTACGCGTGCATTTCTTACGATGAGGCGGTCTTCTCGGCGACTGGTCTGTCGAGGGCATCCGGAGCCTGGTTTTCGTGTAAATGACATCTCTCGGATCCATTGGTCCCAAAGCCTCCTCACTACACAACCAGAGCGACCTAATTGACGAGGTACTCACCTAACTGACCACACAGCTTCCATCATGCCGATGATTATCCCCCTCTCAAACTGCAAAAGCTGCTTATTTTGTCTTCGAAAATGGCGTAATGGCATTGTCTACCTTAGCTCTTGCTTTGTAAACGATTCAGCACACTAAAACAAGCTTTGTTTACCTGTTTTATACTCCACGGAGAACGACGTTAAACGCCCTCTACCGGCTATACGTAATGCGCAATCACGCTGCATTTCTAATCATTTGCATATCTCCCCGACATGTACCTTCATGCCAGGTTTCGTTACGATCCCGCAATTATTTCTTGGTGCGCTAATGATTTTGTCCATGAGTGTATTTTTGATGTATGTGATTTTTTCAACATTTTATGAGGTAATCAAGAATCAAACAATAATAGAAGGATTTCTTGATATTACTTAATTTGTCTATTTTGTTTGTAAGTTAAACATTACTTTGAAGTAAAAAAAAATTGAAACATTTCTATAAAGAAATATATTTAAATTGATATTTCAAAAAAGAAACTTAAATAACAAGGAATGCAGATGTATATCTGCTTTATCATATATTAAACCAACTACTTACTCCTGTGCATTCATATCCAAAATTAAACTTTCTAAGTATTTGTTATTAACAAGTTAGTGTACATAAGTATACCGTAAATCCAGCATATAAAGCACACCTTTACTTTCAAACTACAATTTTTATTTTTTAAGCATATTCGCGGTATAACGCATCATCCTCCCTCCTCCTCTATTTACAAGTACACCAGAAATGTAATCATGCAATGCTCTTGCATTTTGAAGTCATTTATTTCAGGTATTATCTCAAATTTTAGAAAAAAAAAGTATACTTCTATAGCTAAAACCATTTATATATAAGTTCAGTCCTTTTAAATTAACAGTATTTCGATACATGTAGAATTTATTTTGTAGCGTAATGTGTAACAGATTTTTTATGCTTATAATTTCTTTATTTTTAAAGTATCATTTTTATACGCGTCGTGTAACTCGCACCCATAAATTTCTATTTTATTGTTTGTGTTAAAAATTCGCGTTATAGCAGGATTTTACGGTAATCGAAGTAGAATGTCCTATTTGATTTAAACTCACTATTTTTACCTAAGACAGTAGCATCTTCTATATTACGGTAAAGAAAGTAGGTTTCAATATCAATATGGTCTATTTAAGTGGTTCTTAAACTATAGCCCCCAGCCCCCTAGAGATCCTTAGCACTTTTTTAGGATGCGGGAAACTTAGTAAAGATTCCAGTGATGATTTATGTAATTTGATCTCGAATATATTCAGGTTCTTTTTATTTTATTTTAATTTTTTGCAACTATATATCCGCATTATTACAATGCAATATTTTCAAAAAATAGTAGAAACACATGTGCAAAAATCAGTAGTAGAAACAGTCTTAGAATTATTTAGGTACCTTTAAATTATTTAGCCATGTTTTGTGAGTCGAGGTGGGGTGTTCAAAATCTTGGGGGGGGGGGGCGGGCACGGTGATCGAAAGGTTAAAAATTGCTGAAATATTTAAAAATAATGAAAATAGAGATGTTAAAAAATTACTAGGAGGACCACTCTGAAGCAGGCCATTAACCTTTTTACAATAATATGTATTGAAACAATTATGTTTTCTTCCGGGTCAAGTCTTACTAGGATAAACATGAATATTAATTTTTTTCAATTTTATTATATTATTTAAATGGAACAGACACTAGGTACAACCATTTATGTAAAAATAGTAGAGATTGCCCTGTATTTATTTTTTGACTGGCTAAATCAGGTTGTAAAAGGAAGCATCTTATTCCAGTTTAAAACAATGCATAATTCTTTTACATCGTGCAACATAACGAGTGCAGCAAACAGCACAAAACATACAACATAAAGGGCTTTGTAAATTAACAAATGCTATTTATATTCTTAAAGTACCAACACCAAGAGAGTTGGGCCACAGGAATTTCCCTCTTTTTTAAGAAAGCCAAACATTAAAACGCATAAGTGGCATTGTTCCATTTAATATGGGCTTAACTCTCAATAATGCGTGCTATATATTTACCCTACATTTTTAAATCTCTTCCCGACAAAGAAACGTTAATTTTATTGGCCTTTTTTTTCTCATTGTGATCTCACTAATGAAGAAGAATGGAGAGTTCCATGATAAGGAGTAAGAGGAGAGACGAATATCTAGAATTTCATCTGGTTTATCGCGACTGGAGATCTCATATCATCTATTTCTCTGTCAGAGAATCCCACAATATCCCTCTCGTCTCGTTAAGAATTTGAGATGTATTCATATTGTTACGAATTTTGTGTAATGAATTTTTAAAATAGTGTAAATAATTTACATCTAGATGTGTAAAATGTTTATATTACTCTATGATGCATTTATTTAATGTTAAAATTATAATATTCGCAAGCAACGTCATTCCTTACATTATAATGATCATTCAAAGGAAACTTGACGAAATATTGGCGATACAGCAAAGTTGGCATCGTTTTTAGAGACAACGTTGGTAACCAATTTTGAGAGTTCGTGACCGTATGGAAATTAGAGGAGAAATCTACTAATATCACGATTTATGACCCGAGCGTATTTTTCGAGAAAACTCCGGGAGGCCTATAAAAAGAAAGATGCTCGTCGAAAATAGTATTGTTTGGACCGTTGCAGAGGTATTCCTTTGAGCAGGAAGAATCAACCAGCGATTAATTATTACTTCTACTGTTGAAAATAACTTGCAGGTCCTTGTGAATAATCTTAACATGCTTGTGTTTTAGATGCTGATAGTTGTATGTGACCGTCGTAGAAGGTGTGAAAGCCTTCTGAGATTTACACAGAGAATTTGACTACTTTATCCTGTATTTCAAAGATTGTTTTTCGACAATAAATTCTCATTCTCGTGAAAAACTTTCTTGTCTCTTTGCTACTCTGATTTGCACAAAATCTTCGAACCCTAATCTACGTAACAATATTTTTAGCTGTACTGATTGAGTGTAGTGAAATATTCAGACTTCCATACAAAAGCAGGCTTTAGATATCTCGTTGTATATCTGATTTTTTTTTCTTTTCTAGTATTAAACAATGAAATCTAATGTAATCAAAAGAAAAACAAAGGTACTATTGTATAAAACTCTCTTAAGATCAGTACTAACATACGCATGGGAAACTTCGTACATGACCCGAACAGATGAGATCATGATAAGTATCTACGAAAGGAAGATTTTAGGATTTATTTTTGGAGTAATTCAGGAAAATGGAACGTGGCAAAGAAGATCAAATTTAGAGCTCTATCAAGCATATAAAGAATTTGACATTGTTAACTTCCTCAAAATACAACGAATTAAAGGGGCAGGTCACGTTGTAAGAATGGACGAAACCTGCACCACTAAAAAAGTCTTCAATGCTAAACCAATTAGCACACGAAAAAAGGGCAGGCCAAATCTAAGATGGATTGATGGCCTAGGAAAATATCTCCTAGTTTTGAGAACTAAGAATTGGAGAAAACTATTAAGAAGAAGATTGGCCTGGAAAAGGCTTCTTGAGAAGGCCGAGGCCTACCCTGGGCTGTCGAGCTGCTCACCAATGAGTCTGGATTTTGTATAAGCTGTAATTACCTACGGTTCGGATCTAGAGCTTAGTGGAACTGATCCCCACATCTTTCATCTCAATTTAGTGACAGCAGTTATTTGTTGGGGTTGCAATCGCTGACCCATATGTTCATTCATATATGGAACCCATGGGTCTTGAAGCCATGTTTATGGACGATTACGCACGAGTGCATATAGCTCGTTTATCAAACAATCCGCGAGACACTGTTTCGAATAGAATGGCCAAATATTTCACCAATAGAGACTATCTGGTACAAGTTTGGGAGGCAACTTTCTGTTCTATGTATTCCTCATTGATTTTTTAATTACTTGACATTATGTCTTCTTTGAGAATGGTAACATATCTCGAAAAGGACGATTAACGACCTACTTGCACTTCTGAATCTTCGTTGTTGATTCTGCATCTCCAATAGAGGTGGTCACAAGCCATAATAATAAATATTTTCATACTAAACATTTTTTAGCACAAGTTGGGGACATTATTGTTTATACTGTTTATCTGAAAACCAATGTTTGTTTTACTCTTATTTTAGCAGGTCATTGCTTCTTCTGTTCAATAACATGTAAAAAGTCCATTGTGTTTTAATATTTATTTATTTTTTGCATTTTGTTACCATTAGTCTGTTTGCAGTTCATTTTTTGAGACAGAGTGTAGACATTTTTTTTAATGTGCAAGTTGGTTTATATAGCATTTCACTCGTACATAGCATTTTCAATATAGAGTTGTAGATGTCAGATTCAAATTTATTCATCATTAAAAAGAAACGTCAACTGCAGCTTCACAGACATTAGTACTTCTTAAATATGTTAATTTATTAAATGAATTTCTTGTTGATACGTATATTTAATAAAAATGTTACAGTATAAGCAACACCTTGTAATATACATGCAAATTAAAGATATTTTTTTTTCGATAAAAAGAACTCATAACAGTGTTTTAAAAAAAATAGGCCTAAATATAACGTCTTAAACTTCTCTAAACTTTTAATTAAATAATTCTCTTTCATAACCAAATATATTTTTTTGTAACATTGCATTGAAAAGTATTCCGTTATTTGATTCAAGCTGGAAATCTGAAAAATATATACTATTAAACTCAGAACATTTCTCATAGATATTTTTGAAAGGATATAATAAAATATATGATATTTTTTAAAAATCTATGACAAAACAAAATACCACACTACCTTATTTATAGCAAATAGCAAATTATAGACGTTAGACTTTATGAAATATCCCAATTTTTTCTTGCTACAAACAATCAGCTTTGGCAGATACTGATAAGTGTTATATGTCCAAAATCTTATATCTCTTTTCATATTTCGCTTCACATGAAGTCATAAATAAACAAACAATACGTAAGATAAGACCCCAACAAGAAGATTACAAACCAAGCGCAAAATAAAAACCTTTTCGGAATCGGCTATTTAAAGAAATAAAGCCGCGCTTACATTTCTGGTTAAAAGAGATTCATAGCTCAAAAAGATAAAAATAAGAAACAGGAAAGTGCAAAATGACTATTATTTAATATTATCTTTTTCCATTTTTTATAGTAATTGCTTTCTGGAGAAATGCCAGGAAAGTTACATTCTTACGAGTATCTGGTATTATTTCCGCCAAGAGAGAAAAAATTGTTACACTCCGCATATAAATTTGGTAGCTTAAATAACTGAAAAGTACCTTTCATGTAATGTACAGAATTGAAAGTACACATTATGACATTTTTTTTTTTTTTTTTCATTTCCTGAAGATTCCATGTTTATTTTTTTTAAAGTAGTTAAGAAATGGTACATATTATGTATAGTTTACACACAATACATATTTTTTCTTCACAATATATCTTTCTGAATTATTTTACCCATTAGTTTGATAAAGCTCTTAGGTAAAATATACATATTAAAGATATTACTATTTTATCTGATATTTTTAAAGCAATTTCAGTTGATATTTGTGGAAGAATGCACGGTGTAGATATGGTGCGATTTTATTAAATGTGTTTGGGGCATTCTAGCTTTGAATTTCGTAACTATTTAACTTAAAAAAACTCACTTTTCTGTCGCAGAATAAATTTTATGAAACTTAAAGATAAAAATATAACTTTATTTCGATATCTTCAATCTAAAACATTCCTCTGTAGAAGTTCATTCATGGAAGTTAAAGTTCCCTTTTGAAATGATTGAAATTTTTAATTTTTTTTTTTTTTTTAAAAAGAAGCCAGTTAAAACTTTTTGAGTAATATAAATTTTCTTTCTCTTAAAGAAAATTAGTGCTTATTTATTGCTAAAAAATAATAAGTAATTGTACTTTTATAAGATCAATAATCGATTAGAATATGAAAATCGAAGTTATTTTTAAAACTATGTGTTTTCATTTGTGTAAATTCTACAATTTTTTCCGTTAATTGTTGTTAGCTTGTTTCTTTCATGAAAAAGGTAAAGAGAAAATAATAGCAAATACTAATTTTCATACCACAGAGCAAGAACTTTATTATTACTATAATCGTGCAGTTAAAAAAATCATTATCAGATTTATTATTATTAGATTTACAGGAATGTGACTGCATATAGCAACCTCTAATTTTTGAATTTCTCATTGAGTAATTGATAGATGTTCACTTTCTTCAATGTTTCCAATGACTGAGTGATCGTGTAATGCTCTTCCACGTCACAAGTTCGGGGTTCAAATCCCGGGCTGGGCAAGGTCGACTCAGCCTTTTATCTTTTCTGTTTGTCGATAAATGAGTCCCAAGCTTGCTTGGGAATTGAACACCGGGGTTTCACGTCAGACTGACCATTTGACCGAAACATCTGCACATGCACCCCAGCTCCAAGGTCACGTTAATTGAGATAGACATAGTAGGCCTTGGCCCTCATGTGCTTCTGCTACAATCAGTTGTTAAGTTCATTATTTCCAAGTACACCTATCTTTATAGAATATTTTAAAAAAATTAACATGAATTTTAAGATTTCTCTTTTATTTAAACTTTAACTAAACTCACAAAATCTAAATTTAGAACTTGGACACTATTTTAATCAATAAACCGATTGTAAAACACAACACACAAAAAAAAATAATCTTCAACCTGAAATTAGCACACTATATTATCTATAATAAAAGGGAAATATAAGTTTGTCATTAAAATATATTACCTACCTTTTTATTAGCATCTAATAAATAAATAATAACATACTCCTAATGAAATACTGCACTACTAATTACGCACTAATAAACAAAATAATAATACAAGCCTATAAGGAGGCATACTTTCAACTAATCTCTTCCATCACATTATTGCCGTAGAACTTCTACAAAAGTACAAGATTAATAATGAACTCATCCTACAAAAGCAATTTATTCGGACAATTCAAAAAACTTATTTTTACAAAGCAAAACTTGGTTATAGCTACGAGCCTTTACCTTATTATGTATTTCCAACTTAGTTGCTATTAAGAATACAAGGAAATATCCGCAAACAAAAATCTCGGTCTCCGTTCAAATCCACAATTTTCTTCACTTTACTTAATGTATCCTAATGGTAATTTAGGGTTCAGTATTAGATTCAAATTAAAATAGTTATAAATCAACTAACGTTTGTTACTTAATTAATATAAAAATATTCCAAGCAAACTTGAAATGTAAACATGATTTTGAAAATGGAATAAATGTTTGGAGACGACTTGATTTTATGGTGTCCGATTACGTTCGGAACCGTGATTTTGCAAAAGCGTAGAAATGGATATTTATGATATTTAGTGTAATTTAGATTAGAATGCGTGCATTAAATTATTTTAAGAGTATTATTACAATAAAAAATGATTTAAATGCAATATTTTGACAAAAAATGAAAATAGAATTACCTATTTTCAAAACATTCTCCTTTAATGGAAAAGGCTTCTATAATAAAAATATTTTGTCTGTACTCTGAGACAAGTACTGACAAGTACACTCTGACTTTTTCAGAGCCGGAACTAGGATTTTTGAAATGTATGACTTAGAAATGGATTTACCCATATTTTGGTTCAACAAAGAGGGGTAAATTGTTAGAAAAAAACGCCCGTAATTATTTCAGGTGGTATTAACTCTGGGAATAATGGGAAATATTCAAATATCCTAGTTCAGGCCCTCTGGAGAAGTCTTTGGTTTTCATAAGCACACAAAATATTATTATAATAGAATCATTTTTATAAAAGTAGAACATTTTGAAAAAATTGGTTATTCGAAGTTAATTTTTTGTGAAAATATTGCATTTAAATAATTTTTTGATAAAATGTCCTTAAAACAATTTTATACATGTATTATATTCTAAATGACACTAAATATCATGAAAATTATCCATTTATGCACTTTGTTAAATTCACAGTTCCGAATGTTGTTGGATGTCTTAAGATTCTCTCGTTTTTTATTTGAACAGCAGAATTTTCTGTTATGCCTCAGTGCCGATAGTCCATTTCGCGGCTGTATTATCTATGTACTGGTCTCAGAAGCTCTGTATTTTTAGTTTTTTTATGAGTAAGTCTAACTTGCACATCTGCTTCTAGTATCAATTTTAGAAGAGAGTGATTCCAAGATGCCATTCACTTGCTCGGATCTTTTAGTACTGCAATATCTCCTACAGATCTGAATCTTATTTTATAACCTTTCAAGGACTATTGGCATTGTTGTCCAAGGTATTCAAAACGAAATCTCACTCAGTAAATCTACGTTTACTAAGTAATTCGTTTCTGCGTACTAAAATAAGATTGTGTGCACCTGATGAGGAATATCATATTAAGGTTAAGTGGGCTGGTTACTCTTTGAATATTTTTGTTTATTAATGTATTTAAAAATTATGTTTCATAATTTAATATAATATTTCTATTCCAAAAAATGGTTTGAGTTGAACTAGGTTATCTGCCCTATAACAGAAAAAAAAATCCTGATTATTAAGATTTTCAAATTATTATTAAAAAAATGAATGTTAGAACAATGAATGTCTTAATTTTTTTCAATTTAATTATTAATAGCGAATAATACTATTTCCCCTTACAAAATATTTCATCAACGCATTAGCATAATTTTTCGTCTGATTTGGAATTTTAGTATTATACTTTCTAGCAGAAACCTTACTGAAAAAAATAAATTTTAACAACCAACTTCGAAATAAACAGATTGATATGTATTCACAAACAACATTTTTATACTAAACTCGTATTAAATACAAAATAAAAGATACAATCATATAAGTTTAAAAAATTTTTACACAAATACAAGCTTTAAATTATTAAATTACTTTAAATTATGTACATTCCTTTAAATTTTACCACTACCGATTGTGTTAGTCAGTAAATATTATTCTGGTAAATGCTCCACAGATTGGCTATTGCTGGATTAAATAATTCATTTTCCCATGATTCACTTCGTAACCATTTCTTTTCCAAAATACATACTCGAGAAGGAGAGACCTTGATACTTTTTATCTGTCTGATCTCCTCTCGATCAGATAGCAAACGTCCTCTCCAGGCCCGGCTTTCTCATTTTTTTCAGCACTGTTCTTCACCATGTAAAAATGCCACTGACCACCTCCTAAAAGGGCCTGGAACAATAGAAAAGAATAAAAGAATGAAAATTAAGAAAGTTTTTTTCCTATCAGTATTAGTATTATCTACTTAGAAGTTCTGTAGAAGTTTTCCAATTTATCCCAAGAGCATAGTTATTCTGCTTTTTCAATTCAGTTTCGGAAAGATGCTGAAAAATAGTTTTCAGTATTGACAGCAAAAATTCCTTTCTGCTTTCCGTAAAAATTCATTTGTGGTACATTTTAAATTTGGAAATTGAAAATTTCACCTAGGAAAAAAATATGAGGAATCCGATTTTATTTAGGTATTTAATAACTAAAATATTACAACTAAGAATTCGCTTTAAAAGGTTTTTATTTTTTATCTGAGAGTAATTTTTTTTACAAGAGGAAGGAAAATGCCTTAATGAAAACGCTCTCTTTTCAAACAAAATATTTAGTTGGTAATAGTGTAAGAATTATTTCATAAAAGATAAATATAAATTTTATTTAAAGTTTTGAGTATAAAACTTCATTATGAAAATGAACCTAAAAATGTATATATATTTAAATCTAAAAACATGCTTCAAGATTTAAATGCTAAATTTCAAAGTTGTGTACTACCACAAATTATTACACAATTTATGCACTTTTTACACAAACATAAATATTGGCTGACTTCAAAATATTACCAAATATGTTATTGGTATAACTGATGCGTGTAAACTACTTTAGAAATTAAATAAGAACAAACCTATATAAACTCAGGCAATCACACTTAAATATATAAACCTGGAGCAATGAAGAATTAAACAATTAGAGTGACTTTCACAAGGAATTCCCTTATTTTGTTTCCAGGTTTAATTTTCTCTTTTATATATTGTAAAATTAAAATGAAGGATCTCACATCGGTGCGGAGCGGAAGTTTACGGACTTTATACAGTCGCTAATAAAATACATTTTAAAGCACTCAATTGAGCTAGAATTTTATATACCCGATTATTTTGGATGCCAATATGGTAATTTAATTATAATTAATAAAAATAAATTGATTAAAACTAATTATTCAAAGAATTACAAGTACAGCCACGTTGGCATCATTCTTGGTGATTTAGCGACCGTTTTGGTGACTTGCGTCAAAACTAAAAGTTTTTTTTTTCCTCACATTTCTCAAAGCACTCATTCGAGCTAAAATTTTCTATACACGATTGTTTTGGGTGACAATACGAAAACTTAATTATGATTAACTAAAATTATTTGACTGAAACTAATTATTTAAAGAATGACAGATACAGAGACACGTTGGCTTCACTTTTAGTGACTTGGGTCAAAATATTAAAAGATTTTTTTTCTCACGTTTTAAAGCATTCCATTGAACTGAAATTTAATATACACATTTGTTTTGCATGACAATTAATAGAAATTAATTACCCCTTAATATTGTTATTCTGTCCTATGTATATACCTATTTATATTAATTGTATATACTTGATAAAAATAACTAAAAAATAAAATTTTTCTTTATTGTTTCTTAGTAGGAATTGACTTAATTTTTTTTTAATATTACTTGTTTCCGATTAAAATGAAGGCAAAACATCCTATTTAACAAATAATAAACCCCGATTTAACGGATTATTTTAACAGTAAGCAAATGGAATTTTATTAGTTTGGATAAGAAAAAATTGAATTTCTTTTCAAATGACATAGTCGGTTTGTCCGGCGCAGGGAAAGTCTTTTCTTGTTAGCAGCAAATTTCAACTCGAAAGGATGCAGACCATTACTATACTTAAGAGGTGCAGAAAAGTCATGAATGTAACCTATATCATGAGTTTTGAACTGGACGGGAAATTCATTCGTTATCTCATCCTACTCCACAACGCAGGTGATATTTTAAGAATTTTTTCATTTGCTTTTTTTCTTGAGAAAACTGAAGTTTTTTATACATACAATTTTGCACATTTTTTTTTTTTTTTTTTTTAAAATTTTTGAAGCATGAAAGATTGTTGAAGACAAAAATGTTTTTTTTTCTTAAGTGAAACAATAATTATCATTTTACGTGAATTCGTCAAAGATGCTGGACCGTAAAATGCTTTAGTAAAATATCTTAAAATTCCATTGTCCACATTAGCTACAATTTACAAACAGTAAGCGGAAACTGAAAAGGCATCTACAAAATGTGGTGAAATATCGTCGAAGATAAGAAAGTAACTGAAAGCCAGCTTCAGCCCTCTGGCTGGAACATTCATTTTTTGACGCCTTTAGAAACACCCGTCTGACAGACGGGTTTTTTTTTTTTTTTTTTTTTTTTTTTTTTGTATTTTATTACCTTAAGAACTATTTTAAATGCCCTTACCACTCGTGAAACTGAGTAGAATTTTTAATATTCAAGTTTTTTTGAGGCACACTATATTAATATATTTTTATCACAAGAATTGTGACTAGTATTTTTATGAAAATTGGTAAGAAATTATTTAAATTCATGTATAAAAATGATTAAAAATAATAATAGCAAAAAAAAAACTATAGGAATATAGGTAGGATAGATGGTGATAGATAAGAAAAATCACACATATCGTGAGTTGAAAAAAATCACCACCACGGGATCCTCTCACTCGGTAGAGTTCAACTGAAAATGTCAAGGCACAGCCCACCCTAAAAATAACACCACAGCGTTATCAACAGGCATCAAAGCAAATCCTCCCCGTCTGAGAGACGGATGCTCCGATCAGTGGGTTAATTCTAATCTTGAAATTGCCATCAAAATAGTTCAACATCGTTCGGTCCAATGAAATGGACATTAGCAGACATCTGATTAAAGAAAAAGCTCTTCAACTTGCCGAAAAGCATAAAGTGAAAGACTTTTCTGCATCCAACGGTTGGAGTGGATGTTTTAAGAAAATATATGATGTAAGATTGCCAATCATATATTAGTCAATATTTTGAAATTTCCAATTAAATGATGCGTAAGAAAATATCTAGATTATTTTACTAATAATCAAGACATTGCGATATTCACCCTCATATCTATTATATAAGATTGCGGTAGCCTAGTGCTTGTGTTCACGAACTCGTGGACGGCGTGACGTGAGTTCGAGTCTTGGAGCCACTGAAGTCCTGCCGCATAAGCAATCTGATGCATGTTTAAACAGTCGAGGATCCAAGTCTTCCCATTTACGTGATGTGGTAGTTTGGAGAGGGCGTGCTGGCTCAGGTATCATCCTCGTTACTTGGCAGAGTTCAAAATTACGAGATGCATCACCAATGGCCCTCGTGTTGCTGTAAATTGCTATGCTATTGAACCCTCTTCTCTTACATAAAGATCTTGTTTTTCCAAATACGTCAAAGATTTCTATGGAATCTTCAATGTTGTACACAATTGCCTCATAGGGACTGAAGTCTACCTAGTAATCCATCTGGTCTATATAACATTTGTACTCTGTAAAAACCCATAATGGATAATAATTTGAAAAAATAATTGTTAGAATAAAATATTTCAACCTTAATTAAGTTATTAGTGAGAGCCCACTTGAAACCACTAAATATATTTAAATGAATGACTGAGTAATATTTTATGTCTCAATGAACAAGAGTTTGCAGAAATAATGAAAAATTAAAAAATCTTTAAGTACTCTTAAATGTTACGCAGCATTAAATTTTCCCTTTCTCGTTTTCATTTTATTCGAAATGTTTCTTAGTTACATATCAAATCTACTTCGCATTTCAAGAAGTTGTTTCTTTCACAATAATGCCTGGAGGGTTCGTACAACTTAATTAAATACAACGTTTAAGTAGAAACGGCTTAAAAGCATATAAGCATTTATTCCATCATGGTATTTTAACAATTATTTGACTGTCATAAGCATATTTTTTTTCCTTCTGATGTACCTTCCCCATTCGTTTTGTGTCCCAAATAATGTAATTAAGTACATAGTAATTTCTGTTATGGCATGTTGAGTGATTTGGAAGAAGAATTTGAAATAGCGTTTCGTGGAGAAATACTTAAGGATTCATTTTAAAGATAATGATGTCTCTATGTGAATAAGTTCGTGAAAATGTTTTTTAGAGAAAAACCACCCTTTAAAGGTTAATGTAAAAGATAACACAGATAATATATATATATATATATATATATATATATATATATATATATATATATTGCTTAAATTTAGAAATTATATATAATAGATTCCAAATGATTTAGAAAAGCGTTTTTAAGAGTTGAGTTTGATCTACTTACTGATAAAGCATTAAGTACGAAAGGATTACAAATTAGTTTTATATATTGAAGGAAATTATTTTATTTAAGAGGATATGTGGTAATATTTATGCAAAAATCTTCGATTTAATGCTCTTTACAGTATTTTGCTTTTAACCAATGCATATGGATATCTTAAAACAGATTTTAGTTTCAAAATACCACAAAAAGGAAATCATTTAATTTCATAAGGAAAAACTTAAAAATATATGAAGGGACTTTAAAATGGTACTCCTCTTACAATAATTGACATACAAGCATGAAACTTCGTTTTCATATACGTCTAGGTATGTAAAATAAATGTTGGTGTGGGTTTACTGCTATCATGATTCATATACGTAAGAAACTTTTTCTTTCTGAATGCTTATTGAAAATTCCTTGAAAAATGCGCAAATTCTATAAATTCTACTATTTCTTTTTAAAAATAAGCATTGTTTTGATTCAAAATGGATACCAGCTTTTGTTACATGCACTATTAAAAATACGTAATAAAAAATTCAAAGAATTACTCACAATAAAGAAAAACCCTTAACATTTTTCAAATGAAGTTAAATTAGTAATTTTTATTCTTTGTGAGGTAAATCCTCTTAAAGTTTTTGTTTGCCAATGGGATGTGAATAAAAAAAAACATAAATGTTATCATAACTCTGAAGATTTTTTACCTAAATGTTTCAAATTATGTGAGATTATAGAAAAATATATATCAAAACGATTTAGCCTTAAAATATTTTATTTGAATATTTGACTGATTTTTGTCAACTGAATTATACTGTGTGTCCTCTTAATTTATAATAACGCTGCATTACGTGGTATCTTATTAAAATAATGATTAAAAATGTAATATTCATCTTAGCATATCATAGTCTTTTTAACGAGCTTTTGGTTTATTAAGGCATCCAACTACGTTCGGAACCATGATTTTAAAAAAGCGTATAAATGGATATTTTGCATGATATTTAGTGTGTCTTAGATTAGAATACATGTACAAAATTGGTTTAAGGACATTTTGTCAAAAAAAATTATTTAAATACATTATTTCGGCAAAAAATTAACTTAGAATAACCCTTTTTCAAATGTTCTCCTTTTGTGAAATATGCTTATATTATATAATAATATTTTGCCTGTATATAACTCAGACATTTGTACAGAGTCTCAACTATGATTTTTAAAAAATTCACATTATTTTCAGAGTTACAACCCATTGAAATAATCATCGGCATTTTTTTCCTAAAATTTCTCCCCTCTATTGTCGTAAAACATGGATAAACCCATTTCTAAGTTATGTATTTAAAAAATTCTAGTTGAGGCTCTGTACAGAGGTCTGAGTTATATGCAGGCAAAATATTATTATAATAGAAGCATTTTTCAGAAAAGGAAAACATTTTGAAAATGGGTCATTCTATGCTCATTTTTTGTCAAAATATAGTTCTTAAATAATTTTTTATTGTAATACTATTCTTAAATCAATTTTATTTACACTTTCTAATCTAATTGACACTAAATATTATAAGTATTATCCATTTATACGCTTTTGCAAAGTCACAATTCCGAACGTAGTCGGATACCTTAAGTAATAAGGATTATTCTATAAGAATTTCCGAATTTTATACCACATTAAAATTATAAGGATTACGCTTACCCGAATCTATGTTTTTCAAAATGTTTATATTACGCCTTTTGAGAAATTGATTTTCAGTTAAAGTATCAAAAACATGACGGGATCCGTTTCTTTTTATATTGGAATATGTTTTCTTTTCTCTCTCTTTTTTAAATTTCAAACGGAATTGTGGTTTGGTAATTACCCGGAAGCTGGTATCAGTTTTAGTGTGGCACGTATAGATACCAATTACCACAATGTAATTTTTGTGCCCTGTTTCCTACCCAAATGGAGGCATCTGAGCTCTGAAAATGCACGGAATTGTTCTAGTAATTTTTTAATTTTGTCGAGAGCACTCAAGCCAAACAAGCATTCTAGGGATATTTAACCATCTGACCGAAACATCCGTCTCTCAGACGAGGATGATTTGCCTTGAGGCTTGTAGATAAAATTGACATCTTCAGTTGGACTCTACCCAGTGAGAGGATCATATGGTGGTACATGACGATTTTTCTTACCTATTACCGTCTATATCAGAATGGATTTTCCTATAGTTTTTTTCATGTTTGGTATTAATAATTTTAATTACTTTAACATGAATATAAATAATTTTTAATCAATTTTTATAAAAATACTAGTCACAATTCTAGTGATAAAAATAATTTTGTGTGCTTGATTTAAGACTGTTTTCGCCAATGTACGAGAGCGTGAACTTGACGCGGAGCACATTTTCGGACAGAAAAAATGCCTCAATTTTTATAAACATTTGTGACATTGTAACTCATGCATTTATTTATAACATAGTGTTTATAAAATTTCAAATTATTTCATAAATAATAAGTTTTTCCTTTTAGTATGTAAAGGGATATCTCATTTAGCATTACGATATAGGAGAAAAATTGCGAAACACATTTTATAAAATAAAAAATGGGTCAACTCGAATAAAAATGAGTTTGATAAAATAAGTTATCTACAGAATAGTGAAGCCAGAATATGGTATTAATGTTGGAGTACTTCAATATCTTAAAAAATATTCCTATAATTTGGTCCCTATTCATTAACATCAGCCGAAGACAGCCTTAACCCCACACATCTTATTTGAGCCATAAATTTCACATGAGCTATAAGGATATTTAAAACAGTCCTTAAGGCAATAAAATTCAGAAAAATTTCTATCTGTCAGATGGATGCTTCTCGGTACGGCAAAAAAACTGATGTTCTGGCCAGCGGGTTAATACGCCGCATAATCATACAAGGCCAGCGCCTAACCAACTACGCTTCCCAGCCGGGAATTGAGTTTCAAACACACAACTGTGACAATGTAATTAATAATTTATATTTTGCTACATAGTTGTGGTTTTTATTTATTTTGCTGTATTGATTCTTCTTCACTATTCTACATTTATTTAAAAGGTTTGGATATGCAAATATATTATTAAAGGAAATGAATTGAATCTTATAACTTTGAATATGAGCCTATTTACAGATACACTCAAAAATAGAGAAAAGGCAGAGCGAAGTTTATGTAGTGATTAAATGAAATAATTGTATCGTGCAATAACTGGTACGAGTTGTTGTTACTACTGGTAAAATTTCGAATACTTTTTGAAAGGTTTTAGAATTATTTATCATTTTAAGTATTAATTTTATTATAACGCCTTTTCTCATAATTCTAATTAATTGTTTATTATACTTCTCTATCTGGCAGTTTCTTTTCAGTGGTTTTTTAATTGCAAGCCTGTCATGTAGTTTATTTAAATAAAATTAATTTCTGACTCCTTAGTTATAAATGAGTTAAACTGAAGAAATATACGAATTAAAAAAGAAAATATAATACAATTATTTCAACGTTTAACTTTGCATTAACTCTTTTTTTTATTTCAATTAGTTTCGAAACTCCATATCGAGTTAGATAATTTAATAAAAGAAAGCAGACGTTTTCGTTAATGTAATAGCTCTGCATGGTGGAAGCATCTTAAGCTACTGTGCAAGAAAAAGTTAAAATAATGTATATGTAAAGAAAAGTCAAAAACAAAAGATAAAAAAAAAATGTTAATTTGCTGAAAGCTTTCAAAATACATTCTGACATAATAGGAAAAAATGCATATGTATACTGATATAATACACTTAAAACTGATATAATTCTTACACACAGTACTGTACAATGCATTTTATAATTAACTAAGCAATATTAAGTTAAGAATAAAATTATAATCACCATTGATCCCATGGGTTTGTATTAAAACTTACCTTGATAATTTGTACGGTTTATATTTAACCCCGTAAATTAATTAATTAAATTCAAGAAATTAAAAAGGAAATCCTGTGAAATATTTGTCCTTCGCAAACTCTGTCAAGGACCTTTAATTGCATTCCACAGCCTTCGGAATAATTTTACGGATAGCAGTAAACATAAAAGATCGTACTTCGGAAAGACGTATATATACGTCCGGGGCAATTAACGCTTGAACTGAGAGAGACGTTAATAAATGACGGTGGCACTTAAGACGTTAAAGTAAAATTGTAGCTTTAGCGTCAAAGTATAGTATTATTGAATTCAATACATTGTTATTGTATGGAGGGTGTGCTATGAAAATTATCATTGAATATTGGGTCGCAAATGTAAAAAATTTGAGAAGCACTGCTCTAAACCCATCATGAATACATTTGCTTAACAGCATTGTGCCATGGGATATTTGATATTAGGAAAAAATTGTGTGATTTGTGGCTGAAGATAATCAAAGGGTGCATGCATCAAGGATTATTGTGAAAGTTTAATGTGGAAGAAAAATAGACAACTGTTAAAATCTTAATTCATCTAGTAGATATCATTTAAATATTTAAATAGGGGGGGGGGGGTGTGCTAAAAAGG
>BMAV01010234.1:85578-97278 GCA_019973955.1 Trichonephila inaurata madagascariensis
TTACATTTTGTCAGATACAAACCTTTAAATAAAGCTGTTCAAGTGATTGTTGTCTGCTGGAGTTAAGACTCTCAGAGGAGACAAACTTAATCCAAAGAAAATCGTTTAACACGAAACTGAGGAGGCTGAAATCTTTCTTCGTGTTCAAAGAACTTCACGTTAAAGGATATTGCTAAAAATATATATACGTTCATTAAAATTAAGTTTATTTTACATTTTACTCTCATAAATTTGTGTACATGCAGGTATTTAAGAAAAACCGTTCAACCATTTAGGTAGTTTATTATCTCCATTTTTTAATTATTGTTAATAATTTGGAGTTAGCAATATTAAAATCTTAACAGATTTCTATTTTTATCTTCTTTGATTAATGACCTTAAGAAGTTCCATCTTCCTTTTAAGTGAAAAAGAAATTTGATTTTCCCCTGAGCGTTTTGCCATTGAGCTTTAAAAAAAAATCTTCTAAAACAGAAAAAATAACGCTAACCAAACTCACTGGTTTTTACTCACACGTCGATGTATTCGTCAGCTAATTTATAAGCCATCTGATGCGATTTTTGTTTTGTGGCATGTGTAGAGATGGAGGTTGAAAGTAACTTAGATAAACAAAATTGGCCCGTGTTATAGGCTATCCCGAGGGTATTTTAAAGCTAAGTTAGCCTCTTTTCTACAAAACATGTGAAACCATTTCACTTTCATTCTACACCTCTCTTAACGGTAGCCTAAGAGGTTCATGCTTTCATTCTCATTCCAAGAATGAAAATATTTTTATATTAAGCTACTTTTATTTCGTGTTAAGGGAACAAAAATGCATGAAAATACATACTAGTTTGTCGAGACTGTTTTTTTTATTTCGTATTAACTGATATTTCGCCTTAAGCGTTATCGCGTTAAACGTATTTCACTGTAGCTTTATTCTCACCCTACATTAATTCAATTTTCTTGGGCAAAAAAATAGAGGAAGAAGAGAATAGCTAGACATGGTTGAGATTTTTGGATGGGAGTAGATTAAGTCTTAGATTTTATTCTAAGCGTTAACTGATCCGCTATCAGAGCGGTGGTGGGTATCGACCCCAGATATTCATGAAAGTCAAAGATGTGGTTCTCGTTGTTTAATGGTATGGGTCAGCCTCATGATGAATGGCCGTGTGCCTCTACACGGGATTCTAGCTAAATGTTGATCGATATATTAATGAAATGCTTCTTCACATTTTCCCTTTTATATGCTGCTATCGATCATATATCACATCACTGGGCAGGAAATGTCCAAGCCTGTCTAGATATCAAAAATATTTAACGTCTTATCTATCATATCCCTTGAATTCAAATGAAATTACAAACTTTTGGAATACCTTAGGTCATTTCTTTGGTAAGAAACAAAAACAAGAACGCTCATCTATGCATTAAAAATAATTTAGAAAGACTGCCTTAATAGCTCCTAGATTATGCTGTTAACAACAAATACCAACGTGCTCATAGTTGCATCAGATTTTGTGACATATGTCGTCCTAACATCTGTTTTTTAGAATATTTGTGCTGCTTCGTTTGCACATTATACACAGCTATATATTCGAGTGGGTAAATAAATATTCCATCATTAAATCACTTTCTGTACAGAAATTCAACAAGATGTTTTCTGTAGTACCGTAGAACCTCGTTTATCCGAACGTTTATTATCCGAAGTGTCAAATATCCAGACCTTTTTTTTGTCAGCTGCATGTATTATAAAGGAAAATGCATGAAATACGCTGTGGCCAAATTTAGAAGGCGAAAAAGAATACAATGACGACCACGGAAGGAAAATACTGACTTTGTCCAATCTATCTCAGGATTTTAAGAATGCGGCGAAAAAGATGTAGAAACCTGGATGGTATGCGATACAGAAGAATGTGGATTTCTAATGCTAAATGATGACGAGATTGTGACTTGCATGCAAGAAGAATCCGACCCTGTCGACGATGAAACGGATGAAGACGAGGACAAAAACAACAATGAAAGTAGCAAGGGTTCATCAAATGCTGACGCGTTTTCTGCGTGAGAGACAGCTATGGAGTGGTACGAACAACAATCAGAAAGCCGCCGTACTCAACTACTGCTGCTCAAAAGAATCAGAGACCTTGCAGCGAAAAAACAAAGGTGTACAACGGCACAGAAAAAAAAGTGATTATATTCCACAATAAAGGTAGAGTTGCGAAATTTTGCACCTATTTTGTTTTTTCTTCAAGCACGTTTCCCACTTGTGATGATTTCCATTATTCGTATAGTGTCTGGTTTCATATACTGCATGGATCGCATTTGGTTTTCGGTTATCCGAACAACCGCGTATCCAATCGGTGTCCACTCCCAATTGATTCGGATAAACGACGTTCTACTGTATAATGTATAATATTCTCACTATTCCACATCTATCAGTATAACGTTCAACAATGCCTAGTTTTTAAGCTTCACGAATAATTGTTCTCCTTCCTTATGTTTTGTTCTCCTGTATAATTCTAAGAATTGAAATATAGGATGCTGTTATGTAGATCTGGGCTTACGGATATTATGATATCTGTTTAAAGAATAAAATGGTTCTTAATGAGCGATGAAAATTTATTGTCGAATAACAATTATTAAAAATAAAGGATACAGCAGTAAAATTAGCACAATAAGTCCTAGAAAGTTCACACAACTTCTACATCGCTCAGAAACCACTAGTGTCTAAAAGTACAACTACGCAAAGTTTATTCGAAAGGGGAACTAACTAATCGCTAGTGAACTTCTCGCTCATTCTTCAATAGCCAAAGTAATACTGATTCAGTTTCCCCAAGCGACTACTGCTATTTATAGTCTGCGTGGCTGCCTTCCAGCTCTTTTTCGAAATATACGCTTAAGTCATAGATCGTGATGTTAATTGATTTCTCCAGTAATTTCGAGTAGTATTAATATGTTAGATAAATCACCAAAACAGATCGATAAAAATGATGCCAACTTGACTGTATCATCAATATTTCGCCGTTTCCATTGAAACGTCATTTATATGGTAAGGGACGGCGTTGCTTGTGAGTATTACGTTTATCATAAAATAAATACAATAGAAGGTAATATTAATGTAATAAACATCTAGATATAAATTATTTACTCTATTTTAAGCGTTAATTACACAAAATTCTTAACACTACATTTATTAAGTATCCCTTATGAAACTGTTCGTAGAGGCTCATTATTCTAGTTTGTATAGTGTACTTCAACAGTTAAACACATCAAAATAAATAATGAAATTTTAAATGAATAAAATTTATATTTTCTTACCTTAATTTAACAGTTTAATTAGATGTGTAATATCTTGCAAATATTTTCTTTTTTCTTTTAGTTTTCATTCGAAATTATGAACATATATTAATTAATTTTCCAAAAACGTTTTAATGAATAACATAATGTCAGAGCTGCTTTAAATCACAGTTTCATTAAAGAAATTCTAGAATGTGCAAACAACTACATAAATACGTTTTTATAAAATTTCTACATGTCAAATAAATGCACAAATGACAATTTTATTAACTTGGCAGGCTCACATTAATATTCTTAGTTTGGTATAAAATCGATAAAGGCTTTAATGGAATGCATTCCTTTTATGCAATAACTTCACTGTATCTTTTATGCAAGAATGCCTGAAGAGAAGAATTATTAATCAGTTTAAAACTATTTTGCTTCAAAATGATAACTATTCTTGATTGAGCTATAAAAACAAAATTTTTAGTTAATACCCTACAAAAACATTAGATATCATTGTTCTTGTTACTGCTAACTCTTCTGTGCAATTAATTGTAACATATTTAAAATAATTTATGCATTTATATAAAAACAAAGAATGTTAGAAACGTGTAAAGTAATTACATATTCTATCACTTCTATTTGAAAACAACTTTGAATACTGAATTGAATTGAATTCATCAAGTAATAATAACACGGAAATTTATCCATGCATATTACCGAATTTTTTTTCTTACTTCATCTAAAATTTATTAATGGCACAAATATTAGAGCTTTGTAAGAAGCTTTCTTATTAATAGCTGTTACTTTTACTCTTTATTAAGTCTTTTCTTAATAAACACAAGTCCCTTAAGAATACACGATTTATTCACGTTTCCATTTATTCGTTAGTCTTACTGTATAATTGTAATTAAACATTCAAATATTACGGGTCTCTTTTTTCAAGAATCAAGCAAAAAGATCTAAACTGAGTAACGTATTGCATCGAGAAAATAAGACAAAAGTGGGAAAATATTATTTCAACTCCCTCTCATCTTGGAAATGAGCAGTTCTAATTAAATAATCTCATTAACGTTAACGTTCAATTTAAAACTTCAGAATTAATAATATGTGTACATACAACCGGATATGCAGGTATATACAGAAATATTTAAGAATTTTTAAAAGAAAAAGAAATGTAATTCCATCTGTGTTTTCAGTAATTTATTATTCTTAGCACCTTGTCAAAATGTAAATTGTATCATCCCCTTTAGATGCTTTTAAGTTTTCGTTAAGCTCTCTTTATCCACTTTTAATTCTACTTTTTATTAAAATTTACAAAAGCGTCTTCTAAATAAAATGATAGTTCACCTAGTGCATTAAAAATATAGAGATAAGGAAGAGTAACATTATAATTTTTCCTTATCTTTATATTTTGAATATTTCACAGATAAGCGAATTTTTTGTTGTGTTTAGGGAGCTTTTTGTCGCATAAATTGAAATTTAGTGCATTGAAAAATATTAATATATGTGAAACAAACTTACTAAGAAAAATATTAGCTATCTTTTACAAAGAAAATATAAAGAAATATAAAAACATAAATTAAGTCTATATGATAAATTACTAGTTTTTATCAATACCAATTACGCGTCTACCTCTCATAATTTCAGATAAGTAAATTGTTAAATAATGAAAATAAAAAATATTAGTCTTTATTTTTATTCTGCTTGTTTTATATGTCTCTTAATCTTTGAAATGTATATTCACAATATTTAATATTCAGAATTTTATCTTAATAATTTTTTACTATTTACAGTATTTTTAGTTAATGATATATAAAATAATTTAAGTGTACCATAGGTATCACACATAACTTACGAAAGTAAGTCATACCAAATATGACAAATAAAATAAAGGATAAAATACAAAATAAAAATTAGGAATCGAATTTACAAAAGTTATCAATTCAGCTTCAAATTCAAATAAGTATAATTAAAATCAAACAGTTTAACAGTATTAATATTTTGAATATATTGACATGGTCATTGTCATTAAAATATCAAAGCAAATTAACCTGGCTGCTGAATTCACATTTTTGTTACAAAAAGCGTTTAAACTCGTTCAATGAAAAATACAAAAACATCTAAACAAATATTTGAGCATTGTGTAAAATATCTTATATATATATATAAAAAAAATTACTTAACTCATTCCAATTTTCCATTGGAACGCGAGATAATAAAGATATTTGCTTTGATTGTTATACGCAAAAATAACTCACAAGGTTTTTTTTTAAATTGAATGAATGATTTTGTAAGTTAACATGATAAAAATTTCTTTAAAAAAGGGCTTACTAATCCACAGCAACAACACGAATTTGATTCTTAACTTCTTAGTCGTTTCTTTAAACTCCTAGTTCCAAAAATTCTCTACTTCGTATGCGACAGATACCTCAGCCACAAAGAGTTGATGTTGAAGACTGCAGGACTGCAGTAAATTATGACACTCATTTTTAATTGCTTTTCAGATTTGAAAGGCAGATTGATATATATATATTTATTTAAATCGGTAAAAAAAGTATTTACAAGCAAAGAAAAACAAAGCTTTTTAACATTTTTGTGATGATGTACTGATCAAAGGAAAACATTGTAGAGACGGGTGTGTCGCACACCCATCCATGTCAACGGCAGCCGCATGATGCTCTGGTGAATTGCGTCTCATACTTAATTTACATGATTGATCATCCCACGGAAAAGTACATTGAATGACCTACCACTCAATAAAAGGAGGGGGTGTAGACTGGTGCATGTACGACACACACACCGGATACTTGAAAACAAAGAATCCGGGAATTGAAAAACAAGCTGTATAAAGGTGAAGGAAGGAAGATTCGATCTGTGTACTTTCTATTCCGAACGCGAGTACTTTATCGACCTCTCTAAAACTATCACCAACGCATGATGTTTGGTACTAGTTAATATAGATATCACACCACCACATACCCCCATGCCAGTGATTCGGCGAATAGGCGATCGAACGGTACCATATTCGTGGAGAGCATGTGAGCAGTTGCGTCACTTTGTGGGTTGTGTCATTTGTGCGTGACGACTTGAAATTTGCGTCATTTGTGTGAGACGGCTTTGTGTGACGGCTTAATTGCGTCATTTGTGTCTGATGACTTAGTGTGACGGCTTAATTGCGTCATTTGTTTCTGGTGGGTTACTTGCTTTTATGGCGGATAGATGGCGCCACGACTGTGTTGCGTGAAGGGCGCGGTTCTTTTGCACGGCCAGGGGCACCAATGAAAGAAGGAATATTCGATCTGGGTACCTTCCATTCCGAACGCGAGTACTTTATCGACCACGTCAAAACGATCATCAACGCGTGATGTTTGGTACTAGTTTATATAGATATCAAACCGCCACAAAGGTATTGCGGCGGTCTCTAACAAAGGACTCATTTTCTGTTAGGGAATTAGTGACCTCTCAACGGTCACGTTGACTCACGTGGGAAAGTATATCCAAAGTTGGATACTTTGATTCTAATGTTCTAAGGTAAGTCAAACTTCAACCTCCCATTATTACGGAGAGGTTACCGGAGCAGTTCCCACGTCAATCTTCGGCTTCAAAGTCCACCACGTGAGGGTTGACTAGGACCAATAGCCAAATAGTAATCCCGGCTAGGTCCAAACAGAAGAGATTCTGCCTCACAAGAATATTGGGCGTGACGTACTAGCTCTATAAAGAGACACGAAGAGAGGAAACCAAGAAGCTACAACGCTTCTACTCGCTTCAACACTCTACGACGTCCCAGCACATTCCAACGGACTCTCTCTCTCCGATTGACTTTCAGATTCACTTGAACTCCGCCACACTTACAATACCTATTAAGGTTCCAAATAAAGAGCATGCCAATGTCGTTCTCTAACGCAGTGCTTCTCAAAGTTTCAATATTTGCGCCTCAATATTCAGTCATAATTTTCATCGCGCCCCCTTCATACAATAACAATGAATTTAATTAAGTAATACACTTTAACACGCTAAAGCTACCTCTTGTCTTTAACCTCATGAGTGCCACCGGCGTATATAAACATCTCGCTCAGACATAGCATTGATTGCCCCGAACGTATATATACGTCTTTCGAAAAAAGATCTTTTCTGAGCACATCCATAAAATTTTTCCGAAGGTTTTGGAATGCAATAAAAGGACTGCTTGCGGAGGATTCACTAACTCAGAGGATTTGCTTGTTTTTTCGTGTTTTGGCCCCCCCCCCCCCAATACATCACATACATGTGCCTACGTGGAAAATGGTGGTATTAGGGAGCGAATCGTGTAACTTTTAACCCTCAGTTAAGCGATTAATTATAAACCGTACAAATTATATAGATAAGTGTTAATTTTTATATATAATTGTATATATGTCAAGCCCATGGGGTCATTGTTAATTATTAATATGTTGTTCTTATCTTAATATTGTTAAATTAATTATAAAATACACTGAGCAGTGCTAATACGTTTATAAGCGTTTTATATCAGTGTAAATGTGTATTTTAGTTTCTATTACGTCAGAATGTATTTTGCTTACTTTCAGTAAATTAATAAATTTTAAATGATCTTTTGTTTACGACTTTTCAACATGCTCGCGCCCCCTTATAGTGTTATCACGCCCCCAAGGACGGCGCGCCCCACAGTTTGAGAAACACTGCTCTAACACAACCTTTCACAGTAGGTTTCCGGCCTTACCAGCGAACTCAACAACGCTACACCTTAGCAGTGCCGCAGCCCAATTCTTATATTCAGATGTGTGTAAATTATATTTCTTGGAACAATAAAAAAAAATGCTACATTTATTATTCTTAGAGTGTTTGTCAGAGTTGACAGCTTTTTACTAAACGTCATTTTTAGGAATAATGCATATAAACATTGATGTGGTCTTCATGTGGTATAATTAAAAATTATGATACTGAAAGAAGTGGTTTAAAATTAGTTTTTTCATCGTGCAACTTAGAAACTAGGTAGACTTTGTAGGAAACAATATAAAGCATTCAACAGATAAAATTGACTTTCGTTTGCAAAAATAAAACTGAACTCTCAGAAATATATCATAAATCCACGAAGATTTTTTTTTTCTTCCTAAGAATAAAATAAACAACCGATTTGATAATATTGTTACAAGCATTATTTTTATATAAAATTTAATTAATAAAATTTACTTTTTAAATAATTTTACATACTATTTACCTGTAGAATTATTAAAATATGAGCTCGGTGTGTGTGTGTTTTCACAATAAACATCTTAAATAAATAAAATATCTTATACAAAGTACAAACACATCAATTAAATATTGATTTTCCAGTGGCCATATTACGCTGAAAATAGTAATATATTTTCAATAGACATGGTTTATTCTCTCAAAACGACTAATCCATATGAATACAATTCTTCCTGACATTTCTCAATATGTTTGCTCACTATAGATGTGCCATCCTTTCCAATCAATCTCCATCCCGTCTTTCGATTTATCACACAGTCCTCCTCCTCTCTCTCCATCCACTAAATATTCAAAGCTCCAGTATTATTCTGTCGCTATACTTAATTATATCTTATAACATGAACTCTCATCATCTGTGTTTATAAATTACAAAGTCTGGAAACCAAATTACCCGGCATCCAAATAAGTCTATCTTATAAATCCTTAACAACTATTTTAAAGTCACACGGTCCACTCATCGTAATGAACAAGTTACAAAGCTATACTGAAAATAATACCCTATCATCCTAAACACAGATCTATTCTTAATCCAATGCAAATCAACTAATTCTAGTTAGAAACGAATAGTGGGAAGTTGGACTATGTATCAAAAGAGTAGTGTAGGATAATTCGGAATTAATAAAATGGAAGCATCACAGTAAACAGTCCCTGGAATATCTTATTTTTGATTTTAAATGTATGTGATAGGCGTATTCACATATTTGCTGATAATAATTTGTACTGTAAAAGCCGGCGTATAACGTGCACCTGTACTTTCAAGTTGTAATTTTTAATTTTTAGGTATATTCTCCTTATAACGCACACCCCATTTTTTTACAAAACCTGAAATGTACGTAAACAAAGATTTGTGTTTTGAAGTCATTTATTTGAGGTATTATTCCAAACTTTAGAAAAAATAGTATACTTCTAGCTCTAAAACCTTTTACGTTCATAAGTAATGCTCCTTTATTTAAATAAATAGTATTTTTTGATGTATGTGGAATTCTAATTTTATTTTTTTCCTATGCTCATTTTTTATTTAATTTTTAAAGCTCTCATTTGTATACCTGTCTTAAAAAGCCCACCCGTAAATTTCAATCTTATTTTGTGTGTGTGTGTTAAAATTGCGCGTTATACGCCGGATTTTTAAATCATAACATAAAATATTGTGGCGGTATTCACCAAAGACCCATTTCCCGTGGGGAACAAGTGACGTTTCAACGGTCAAGTAGTTTCCCGTGGGAAAGTATCCTAGGGTGGACACCCTGGCGCTGATGTCCTAAGGGTAGTAAACCTCTGACCTCCCTTGATCTAGTCGACAGAAGGTGCCGGTGCACTTCCCATTCCAGCCGCCGGTATACCGTGCGAAGGTGACTTGGACCAATGGAAGAATGGTTTCACCGAATACATCCAAGCAGAAGTGACTATACATCACGTGTCACTTTCCTTGACGGGACATATTTCGCTTAAAAAGAGACTCTGGAATCGCGAGAACAGACAGAGAGCGACATCAACGCAGACGTGATTTGACTCCAACAGTCTCTCCAATTCCAATAGCTTTACCAGCATCTGCACCCTAGCACTTCCAATTGCCTTACCAGCATCTGTTCCCCCAGCACTTTTCCAGCTCGTTTAAACGCCGCCTTCATCAGGAGCAAATATTATTGCCTCAACAGCACTGCCTGTAATAGAAAATTATCGTCCCGGCAATACAGCCGCGGCAATATGCAGTATTTCATTCTAAGACTAACATGAATACTTTAATTTGATCGTAATATTTTCATAATTTGTTAAATAAATGTTCGTTCGTTGCACATTGCTATGTCAGTGGGCGTTTAATAGTAAACGATAATTTCTGAGCTTCTGTGAGAAATGCATCATAATTCATTAGACCTAATAATTGCTTCTTTAAGTCAACTTATGGGATCCGAACGTTTGTGTTATTCACCAAATTTGATTTCTATTTATCTTTTTAAAAAATATATTAAAACTGTTTATATTAAGCAGATTTTAAAATTTCGCCTTCTCTTTAAAATATTAGCTTAAAATAAGTGTGTGGTTTGAAATTATAAAATATTTATACTAATCAATACATTTTAACTAAGTAATGAGAATAGATGAAAATCTCTCTCTCTATTTTAAAGTAAATTTGAATAGGTCAGAGAAAATGTAAGAGTTTGCAGAACACATTTCTATTAAATTATGAGCATAAAACTCATTCGCTTGGCCTTTCTTAACATGATATTTACATAAAATGTTACGGTAAGCAATATTCTCGCGATTTAATAGCTTTAATATATTCATAATCATATAGAACATTTTTTTTATTTGATTTCTTTTACATAATTCGATTGTTTTAATTTAATTTATTTTACGTAATTCAATTGTTTTAATTTTGTTTTCTTAGAAAAAATGCTTTAATATGATTAATGTTTTAAAGAAATTACTATAAATAATAGAAACAAAACTGATTCAGTGGTATCAATAATAGAAATAGTCCATAAGAATCCAGCCTTTTGTAAAAAAATCCGCTCCAGTTCAAAGTTTCTGCTACAAATGGCAATGATAGCATAGTCTTGGGACAGACTAGATTATTTTATTTTATGAATTGGCTTTATGTTTCTGTACGTTTTCTTACAATAACTTAAACAGAAAAATAAATTAAAAGTAAAAAAACTTTTTTAAAAACAAGCTTCTATTTAAATGCTCTGCAAAGAATAAAACACAAACTTTTCTATTAAAACTTTTTTTGCTATCAACTTATAACGTCATTACTCAATTTATAATATAAAATCTTGTCGCGAGATTTAAGTACTCGTACTTAATTAGTTTAAAAAATTTTAAAATTAAAATCAATCAGAACAAGTTATTTAATTTACTTGTTTATCTACACAGGTAAATCTCGCGACAAGCTTTTATATCACAAATTATGTAATGACGTAATAAGTTGATTGTAAAAAAAGTTTTAAAGGAAAAGTTTATTTTATTCTTTTTAGCACATTTAAATATAAGCTTGTTTTTAAAAAAGTTTATTATTTTTTTTACTTTTAATTTATTTTTTACTTTTTAGCTATCGCTGGACAGGTTTCTCAGTCTGTCCATCTCATTCAACGAATCATTGTTGCAAGGTCGTTTGCCGATTAACTTTGAACAGGCTCTCTCATAGGTATTCAATCCACGTACATATGATAGATATTTCACTCGGACCGCAACAAG
>BMAV01010234.1:97662-120776 GCA_019973955.1 Trichonephila inaurata madagascariensis
TATTTTTTAAATGACTGATTCTAAAAGAGAAAAGCCTTAACTTTCTTGGTGCAGAATATCGATTAATTAACACAAAAAAAGAATACATACAGAACGATTTAGAAATCATTTTCATGAAAACGCAACGATTTTGACTCATTTTAGAAAAAATCGTATAATATCATTATTTTTTTAAAATAATTAAACCGTATCTTGGCGAAATAAAGGATCTTTTGGATTATGAAATTATTTTTTGTCTCAGTTTGATAGAAAGAATAAGATGGTTTTTTAAAGAGGTCGAAAAATTGAAATTTCTTTAAGCTCAATCCAATAAGCTGCTAGGCGGAATGAAAAGCTAATAGGCGTAAAAGGTTTTTAATTAATATTATTTTAAATAATAGAGATATCGGAATGTAAGAAGTTAAAGCATGCATTGCCATCCAAACTAAACGTGTTTACAAAATTTCAGCTCCATCGGGTGACGACATCAGCTTCAAAATTGAGTTGGAAGATTCCACCCGAACAGATTATTTTAATTAATGTATTTTTAAGTAATTGCGATATCTGAACATAAATGGTCAAAACATGCATTGTCATCCAAACTAAACGTGTATACAAAATTTCAGCTCAATCGGTTGAAGACATCAGCCTCAAAATTGTGTTGCAAGATTCCACCCAAACGATTTACATTGCAAGTTAAATAAAAGCTTGTAATATATTATCTATATTAAACGGGAAAATATCTCTAATCTAAATTAGGATTTTAATTGAAATCTTTTTCATTTTCAATATTTTTATGGCTTTATATTTTAATAAACACCTATAACAAACCTTAAGAAGCATGCTGTTATTTCCTTTTAAATTACGGTTCTTTTTTGGAACAAGAATGCGTAATTTTTTGTATTAAATGTTGGGGTTTTATATTGAATCCCTTTTTAATTGTATGAGATATAACTTGTAATTTCTTCTTAAATATCTTCTAATTAAATTAAAGGACTCTCAAACTGGTTTATTGACTCAGGTCGAAGAGTGAGCTGTGCTGGTATAAACTAATTGTTTGGGAAGAGGTCGGTGACCATTTTAATTAATAAAGTACAACTAATATGTTACAAACTCTCTTATATAAAAGCAAGTATTCGAAAATACCATCTTACCGAAAGTTAATTAGAATTGAAGAGAAACATTCTCTTTGACTTTTGCATAGATTTAATTTTAGAATTACAAAAGAAATTTCTATGAGGTATAATTTAATGAACAATTAAAGTATATTATTATCTACCTTGCTTTTACCTAGTGGAATAAAAGGAAAATTTAAATTACTCATTTAAAAAAATTACGCTTTCCCTTCCTTTTCTTGTTTAAATTCAACAATTTTACATTTTCGATCTTCATGAGTTATTATTATTTTCATTACTTTGTTTTGGAAAATATGCTGAGTAACCATTTGGAAAAGTATTCCAGGAAATATAAAAGGAGAAAAACAATTTAAATTAAATTTTGACTCCTTAAAATAGAAAATAAAGTTATTTTCTGTGAATCTACACGTTAACTATTATTTAATCATATCCTTTTTAATTTGTTTAAATAATCCTGTTTAATTTGTTTATCACATACATTTGAAAAACAATTTTTTATAGATTTACATTTCTTAACTATATTCTACATTTGAGTCATTATTCTGTAAGATTTGTCCTCGTAGTACGTTATATCCACGTACACGGTTAATCTGACTGTGTTACTATTTAGATTCTTTTTTTTTTTACAAGTTTGATATTGTAGATCAAAGGTCAGAAAATATGAAGCTGTGGTGTGCCAAACCAATCAGTTAATATGATTCGAGATGCCACACAATAAGACATATTTGAAACAAATCCATTCCTGCAGCAATACATATAAAATTAAGGAACATATGTCAGGAGAACAGATTTAGAGTTTTGTTGCATGATAATTATGCATTATTTGAACTTATTTTTATCAACTTAAAAATAGAACAACATAAAGTTGCCCTCCCTGAAAGGTTTGCCTTTAGCAGCTACATAATGAGAAAATATGCTATAACATTCCATTAATTTCAATTTGGTTCCAAACGTTTGACAAAAACTGTAACTTGTTTTGCATACCTAGTAACACAGCTGCATTTACAGTTTCATATTTCTCATTAGAGAATCCTTATGAGAACCAATGTTTAGTTTTAAAATGTCATTGTAAACTTGACGTGTGGCTTATGATAATTTTGTGACAAAACACACACACATCACCATCGTTTTGTTGTGCGAATCCATAATTATTTTTCAGAGTCCTGAAAACCACAAACTTTCTTTTTCAGTGGTCATTTGATACAATATGTAGATATGGATCATCATATTAATTAAACAAATAAATTACATGTTTTCACAATACAACTAAGAATAAAACTCAAACTTAGTCGCATAACAGACCAAGAGGGCCAGGGCCTATTGTGCCCATCCAAGTATACATGACCATTGGGCGCTGAGTTGCATTAGCAGATGTCCCGATCAGGTGGTCAGTCTGAAGCGAGACCTCTAGTTTTTAAGTTCCCAGGTAAGCTTGGTACTTATTTATCGACCCACTGCAGGAGGGATGAAAGGCTGGGTCGACCTTGCCCTTCCCGAGAATAGAATCTCGAACCAGTGGTGCGGAAGCGTGATACGCTACCACTCGATCACTGGGCCTTACAACTAAGGATATGTAATGAAATTATCCTTTCGACTGAAATCAAACTCGATACTCGTGTATCGACACGACAAACTGAACGAATATTAAAATTAAAAAAAAGTGCGTGAACTGCAGTGAAGAGAAATAGAGTGACTTATTTGCAATTTGAATTTATCTGATAATTTTCTAGAGTGGTGTAGAGAGCCACTGAGAATTGAACCTCTTGTCATATCTGGCATGCTTGCTATAGGTTGTTTTGAAGCCCGCTTCAGATACTTTACAGCTAAGAGAAACATACTTAAGACTACACAGTAGCCCTTTTTTTTAAAAAAAAAAAAAAAAAATTTTTGGAGACAGTAGTAGTAAAAGTGATTTATATTTTATATTTAGATTATATTATTAAATTATTTCTGAAAATAAAAAGTCAGTTTAACAAGCCATTACTTCACAAGTTTAAAAAATTAAAAAACTTTTATATTCTTTTAAAAAAACTTTAAAAAATGCTCAATATTCAAAACTTTTTAGTGTATAGTAATTTGAGTAGTTTAAACATTGTTAGACAATCTTCGCATTATATCTTGGCCTTGACCAATGCGATATATCGAACAGCGCACCGAATAATTTGAATAGTATAATAAAATTCAAATGTCGACACATAAAATTTTGATTTAAAGGCAATATTTAAAGGTTAAAGTTTAATACTCATCTAAATACCCTAAGTAAAAGAATTTTTTTCAAGAATAGATGGGGTGGGTAGAGGTATTTCTTTCCCCTATATTTGAAATTAGTTTTGTTTTAAATTGATGTAGATTTTTTTGATTTCTTTTCCTGTAAGTTTTAGAAATGACAATTCAGCAGAAAAATGCAATCGATCAAAATATTTGGAACTTGTGATAAGAAACATATATATAATATTTTATTCAAAATTATATTAAGAAGATTTCTTTCAAAACACTCTTTCACATTGCTTCTTACGTGTGATATAAATGTTATCACTGTACTTTTGAAATAATTTAATCACTACAACATATATTTAAACATTAATCGAAAAATAACCCCTTAACTAAACATTATTTGAATGGCTCATCAGATATACCCATTGCTATTTCTTATTTTGAAATCTTATATTACTATTACTAATTAATTAATTTTATGAGATTCTATATAATTTTATTCAGGAATAAAAAAGCTATTTTGCGTTCAATGTGGTGTTTTATTTTATTTCCTCTTTCGGTGTCATTTTCGTTACACTACATTCTCTAAAAATGGAAATAATACAGTATTATTCTATAGTTCCTTCAAACTCTTAAAAGTACTTTAATATTAAAATATTTTCTTACATATATATTTAATATACATTTAGCAATAAATCAGTTTCTCATTGAAAATCGTAGTTTCTCTTCCAAACCCTCAATCTGCCTTTACATATACTGACTGGCATTACATCATGTAAGTCGTTATATTTACATTTCTTATCAATATTTGGCAAGTTGAGAGATTTCAATTGATTGAGCTTCAAAGCTTCTCTGATTGCCTGACAAATACAGCATGTCTTGTACAATCTCCAATCTAAGATTGTATTAGTAATCCCCTTACTAGTTAATGTACTGATAAAGCTCATATAAAGCATTACAAACACTGAATCATTTAATCATCGATTATCGTACAGGATAAGAGCTTTTAGTAAGTTTCCCACTCTAGATTGGTGGTGAATTAAAAAGAGGGATTTTAATTCATCTAAAAGAATTTGAAAATTATAAATAGTTTAATTTTAAATTATAGTTAAATAATAAAAAAAATATTAAGAAAAAATAATATGCTATAGTTTTTGCTTTTTTTTTAAATACAGATAACTATTTTGAGAAAATGTGCATTCACAATTTATTTACATAAAAGGGTGTCGTCAATAAACCTGCCTCATAAATTCATTAATTAACTCTTTAAATATCTAAAAAAATAGTATGATGATTGCTACATTTTATTTTCGTCATAATAAATGATATTCTTAAGCAAACTATGTTGATAATTGTGGATTAATATTGTTTCACATTGATTTTGTAATAACCTACATAAAAACAGTAACATATTATATAACTATTACTAATATAAACTCAAGCTTTTAGCTATTATTTAAAACCCGATTTCCAACTTACCTCTATGAATTATTTTATGAAAGAAAAACTACGAATGGTAAAGGACTAATCATGTAACCAATGATACATTTTCATAGGAACCACTTCATCCGAATCTTTTTTAGGGGCCCATACTTGCACGAGGGGCTAGTGACTTTTTTGTTTCTGTACCATTCTTCATTCAGATTGCAATATTCCTCTTGAAATCCGACGTCCGAAGGATTTTTTTTTCGTCAGACCCATAGCTCAAAAAGCGACTATTGATCCACTAAATAATTCAGATCTAAGAGATCTACTGGTCACTCTCCCGTTTTCTGAAATGCGCACTTGTAGCAAAAGTGTTCCGATTTCTCAAAAAAGAAAAAAAAAACTTTATTATGTCTCAATCAGATTGCAATCTTCCTTTCGACAGTTGTAGGTTTGAAGATTTCTTTTTCTATTTTCGGTTTCCTGTCTATTTTTCTCACCACTAACTAAAATAACCTTTAAGAACAGAAATAATGAAGTAAAGGCAAAGAAAACATATTTTGTTAGTATTTATACTATCTAATTCGGGAGAATTGCCGACATATTTCGATTTATCAAGTGAAAGTATAGTATTATTTTTCTTTTTCTGTAGTATTTTGAAGAATGTAGCGATTCTTTTTTTGTAGTACAGTAAGACCCCGCATAACGCGGGGTATACGTTCCATCAAAGTAGGCGTAATGCGAAACAGCGTTAAACGAGGTTATCTCATCATGTAAATAATGGGGTCAGGAAAAGGTAGGTAGAAAATTGAACAGGTATTTTACCATTAAGGTATCCGACTACTTTCGGAACTGTGATTTTAAAAAAGTGCATAAATGAATAATTTTCATGATATTTAGTTTCACTTAGATTAGAATACATGTATAAAATTGTTTTAAGGACATTTTGACAAAAAAAAATTATTTAAATATAATATTTTTTGCAAAAAATTAACAAACCGTTTTTTCAAAATGTTAACCTTTTGTGAAAAATGCTTCTATTATAATAATATTTGGCCTGTATTCAGCTCACACCTACGTACAGAGGCTCAACTAGAATTTTTGAAATGCATAGCTTGGAAGTCGGTTTATCCATGTTTTACGAAAACGGAAGGGAGAAATTTTAAGAAAATACGCCGATAATTATTTCAGATGGTTGTAACTCTGAAAATAATGTGAATTTTTCAAAAATCATAGTTGAGCCTCTGTACAGAGGTCTGAGCTATATACAGGCAAAATATTAATACAATAGAAGCATTTTTTACAAAAGGAGAACATTTGGAAAAAAGGTTATTCTAAATTAACTTTTTGCCAAAATATTATATTTAAATAATTCTTTTTGTAATAATGTCCTTAAAACAATTGTATACATGTATTCTAATCTAAGTGACACGAAATATCTTGAAAATTAGGCATTTATGCGCTTTTTTATAATCATGGTTCCGAACGTAGTCGGATACCTTAAATTTATTAATTATGTTTTTAATAACAATAAAACAAAAATTTATTCCTAACAAATATAGAAATATAATAAAAGAATATACATATAAAAATAATTAAAATTCTGAGTCTTGTTTTAATGGCATATTGCGTTCAATTTCATTGTCAGTCCATATAAAAAGTCTTTTTTCCATTTCCTGTATTTCATTATTTCTAGAACGGGTAATTTATTTGCAGAGCTTGTCGTAGTTGCAGTTTCAGTTGCTGATGAAAGTATTTTTTCTTTATTCTTAAGAATGGTTCTTATTGTTGAAAGGTGTGCCAAATGCAATGCAGCACCAATTTGAAATTGACGTTCACCAGTATCTAATCTTCTAATCATTTTCATTTTAGTTTCAAGTGCTTTTTATCATCACCTATGATAAAAACTGAAAATCATAATATGTGTCACTATAGCAATCGTTATATTATATAAATTTAAACTTACAATAACGTCAACAAATATTTGAAACGATAAAAATATGTTCGTATAACACCACAAGAAAGAAGAAGCACAGATAAACTGCTTCGGATATCGGGAAGACTAATGCTGCGTGCAATTTCGGGGAATATCACAATTAAAATAAAAGAGCGTTAAATCGAAACAGCGCTAAGCGAAACAGCGTTAAGCGATGTTTTAATGTATATTAATACTCTTCCCCTCCCCATACATTTTCTCATATAATATTCTTTAACCGATATCTGCCAGTTGTAGAAAGAAAATCTTGTAGACTCATATACTGTAGATATTTAAGTACGACTTTATATACTGTAATTAAAAAGTTGTGTTAGAAAGCAATCACAGTCGGTTCATCTGAGAGAAATTTTACCTTATGTATAGGGAAAAACTATGTGTATAAAAAAAAATCCTTCAAGATTTTTTATTTTTAACATATAAGTTCTGTATGTAAATATTCATTGCTCTCTAAGGAAACTCTAAACTCTAAAAACAATTCTCACCTAAATATTGTATATTTAAAATACCGTAATTTAAAAACTATCAAACTGCGTTAAACTCTTATTAGTAAATCTCAAAAGTTTACTAAATGATTATGAGTTAAAATACGAATTATTATACCCCTCCATATTTTAAATTCTGCTTCAAGATATTGAGAAATATAACTTACCATTATCCTGGTATCCATATATTATCTTCGAAACATTATCACAAATTAGTAATTGTCTTAAAAGCTGTAGAGAGTTATATGAAATCCATGTCTTATTTACTTTTTAAAATAAATATAGTTTAGTTTAGTATATTTAGTTTATAGAAAGTAAAGAAGAATATCTAACTCAGGGATATCTATAAAGTTCAATCGTATAAACTTGATTAGATATGAAGTATATATAAAATGAAAATGACTTTCAAGCAATCTGTCCAATGGCTGTTCTCGGTTTTAGTTTTAAAGTTTTCTTTTATGAATAACTTAGAAGTGAGAAATTATTCATAAGATAATTGAAGTGTAATATTTCCTTTCAATATTTAAAGAGAAAATCTACTAATTATTGCTTAATCATCTGAAATTGTTAATATTTGAAATACTTTTCGATTAAATCTGAAAGAACATTAATCACTAAAGGATACTTTTAAAAATCTCTCGTTTCTAGGTTTATCAAAAAATTCAATATATTTCACAATTATAATCTGTAATGGCATAAAAAGAAACAGGCTTGTACAAAGATTATTATGGCCATTAAAATTTAGTGATTAAACTTGCTGTGAACAAAAAAAATTATCTACCTATTAAACCATACATTTTCTCTTAATACTTTCTGCAGTTTTAAAACCGACAATGCAGTTCTGATAAGCTTTTTTTATAGTGCAATTATATATCAATGGGAAGTATGTTAACTAGTTTCAAATTATAGTCTATTTTTCAGTCTGCATTTTACAAGTTGTATATACCAATATTTATTTCTTCTAAAATTTCATATAGGTTTATTTCAGAAACTCTGAAAATAAACCAATAACCTGTTTTTAGATAAGATTGTGCGTTTAGTCAAGCGTTTCCTCTCCAAGTTTTATAGAAACTTCCAGGAGATCCATATGAAAGCCATTTAATTTCCTGGATCCCTAATAAAAAACTATAAAGGGTTTGTGTTTCATAACTTATAATAATAAAAATATAATAAAATAATATAATTGGAAAATACATTTATAAAAGTACGATAAATAATTTCTGCATTTAATACTAAAATAAAAAAGTTTCTATAAAACAATTATTTTGAATAGCATGACGTTGTAAAAATGTATATTTATCATCCACGTATTTAAAGCTATCAATTCGAATAAAAAATTTAATTGACTGTTGTGATTCATACTCATGTTGACGTTTTTATAAAATTCGGATAAGAAAATGTATATCTTTATTTTTACAAGATTAAATATTTTTATGTTTGTTTCTGTGAAATATGGATAAAATAAGAATTTTTCAACAGAAAACACAAGTTAATTAATTATGTGATTTCTGTGATAAGACATGCTTTCAATAGTTCTTCTTCATAAATGAACGAGTCTTCATTAATATATTATTCCCCCATATAATATTTCTACTTCTTCATTTTAATTATAGCTGTTATTGTGAAAATTCACATTTGTGTATTTCATTTATTATTTCTACTATACATTGAAACTTTTGTGAGAAATATTAGTTAAATAAATAATGAATGCTATGTTTTTGCGAAGTAATTTCTACTACAAATATGCATATGCAATGTAGCTATGAATATTTTCTGCAACATTATACATTTTGTTGAATTTTAGAAGATACAATTTACTCAATTTCGTAAACTAAAAAGACAGAAAATATAATACTTGGCTCCTGTCATTTCTTTCCAACACTCGAATAGCAAAACCTCATGCAAAAATAAAACATTTTCCTGTGGTTTCAATAACCAAATATTTGCCTATTTTGCAAGTTTTCTGTTAATAGGTGTGAAATCCTAAATTCTATTTTAACTTGTTCATCTCCATGTTTGTTCATTAGTCGCGAATTAATTATAAGTAATTATTCAAGTGTTTCACGAATCTCTTTTTGATTATTCAAACATAAGGCTCAGAACTGTGAGTAAAGATATATAACAAATAATTAGAAGAAAAGAAGATACTAGAGAAGATATTAGAAATTCTACATGAATTTATATTATAAAAAAAGAAAATTACTTATTAAATAAATGCATCAGTACTTCAAAATAATGATTGCCAAATTAAAGTATTGAAAATGGTATGTCTCACGGATATTCAGTTAAACAGAAACAGAGAAATAATTATGAGTTATGGAATTGAAAAAAAAAACATAATTTAATGCATTTCATGTGGCTAAATTACCATCTTTTAATAGTAGATGCATAAAAACCGTTTAGAGAATTAGTACAGCTAATTAATTGGACATATTATGTTCCCTATATCTGCACACATACTCTGCTACTAGTATTAAAATTAACATCAGGTCTTTAATTCAATAAATAGTGTTACTTTATGTAATTGATTAAAAACTGAAGAAGATGAGAAATTTTAATAGAGGTTAGTAGTACATATATTTTTAATGTTGCGCGTGTGCTTGTATTACTTGAGATTACACTAATAGAAAGTTAAACGAGACATATAGGGTTTTATGGTGAAGTAGAAATTCAGCTTGCATACCATACAATTCCCAAAGTATATGTATCTGTAGAGAGCTTGCATCTGTATCCGATTTATGCAGGTATTCATTGTACAAGGAGGTGGAATGACATTTTTTTTCAGTATTTCAAACCCTATCGATGCTGAAAAGATGTTCTCCAACATACAGATAAAGTTTAGACATTTTAACTTTTTTATGGTACGAAGTCAAAGTAATGTTTGTTACAGAAAAAGGGGTATTTAGTAAATTTTAATATTTATTGCAATGAGAGGACATCTACAAAATACTCGTAAGAAAAAAAATATATATCATACTTTTTGTAGTTTTTTTTTTTTTTTTTTAGTTTTAATTGTTTTAAAACCTACTTTCAAAATTACAGTGTACGGGTGAACACTGCAAACGTAAACGAAAAAAAAAGCTTGAATCGGACTGAATTGAAGGCCTCGGGAAGAAAGAGCTGGGTTTATGAAACGTTGGAATGTGCAATGTTCTTGATCTTTTAATTTGTATAAATTTTATCAGTCGTTATTTTTTTAAAAGATTTAATCAGAAATTATGTCTATGTATTACACAAAATAAAATTAATTTGATTTAAGTATTTAATAGAAATTTCTTTTCTGTTATTCTCATTTACCTTTTCTCCTCATTTACTATTCAATATTTAATATTATTTATTGTTTAGAAATAGATAATTATGCAAATACTTTAAGAATATAAACTTAAATTCAACTCATTTGACCATTTGAAATTCTTCTGACCTCATTTCTAAGACTTTGAACATCCAAATACAAAAGTACGTTTTTTAAAGACAAAATTTTTGTTATTTTAAAGTTTTTATTTTTATACTTATTTCTAATTTTTAAATATCTATCTATGTCAAAATCTTATCATATACATTTATCTTAAAAAATAATTTGCAATAATAGAGACAGCAGTTTATACGAGATAAAGACATAGAGCTTCATTTTATAGCTATAGAAATATTTCATTAAAATTTTCACATAAATATGTTAACAAAATATATTTATAAGCAAAAACTAATTCTCTTTACACTTCTATTTATTTTAATTAAATAATAACATGAAATAATTCTGCAATAAATTAAAAACTTAGATGTTTTGAATTATTTTTTTCTTAGTTTTCTTCCATTCTTATCTATCAAGTTTTCATTATTTTTTTTTCAATAATGGATTTATTTTCTCTTTTACTACTTTCCATAATAAGAAGTCGAAATTAATTTATACTATCAATTGTATGCAAACTCTCTCAAGCGCAAAATGATAAATTCAATGGGATACAAATAATTAATTAAAATGATTTCCATTGAATTTCTTGCTGAATATATTCGTATTAAGATAGAATTGTTATTGTTACATTTTGGTTCCTGGCCATATGCAGTATCAATACACTTATTCACAAACACATTCAGATATCAAAGAAGTTACAAGCTGTAAAATATACTTGTCATTTTTTTTACAGCTTGCAGCTCCTTTTATGTATAAAAACAACTTACAATACATGCTTTTGAATAATCTGGTAAAATGAAATAATATGTTGCTTGATTTGTCCTTTTCTTTGGCATGGACCCATGAAATGATATTAATTTTGTATACTAAAATGACCTTAAATATTTTAGATGAATTTTATTTTCTCGGTAATCCCGTTAAAAGGGATTTAAGATACATAATTTCGAAAAATTATTTTGATGAATTAAAAAAATAATATATAAAAATAATTAAAAGTGATTGATTTAATCTTTTGAACAATTGAATATTTTGAATGAAAAATGAATTGATAAATTTGTAATCGCGTATTTTATAGTTTTTGTTAAAAAATAGTAAGCATACATCCGCCAAGTTCTTTAATTCCTAATTTCCATAAAAATTCTTTTAAATTTCATAGTGTAACTCTGAAACTCAAACTCAGTGGTGCAAGGGCCCATGAGAGCCAGGGCCTACTGTGACCATCCCAGTATAGGTGACCATTGGGATCTGAGGAGTATGAGAAGATGTCCCGATCAGGTGGTCAGTCTGAAGAGAGACCCCTAGTGTTTAAGTGTCCAAGCAAGCTTGAAACTCGTTTATCGACCCTCTGCACTGGAGATGAAAGGCTGAGTCGATCTTGCTCAGCCCGGGAATAGAACCCTGACCTGGGGTGTTAAGCGCGAAACGCTACCACTCGACTACTGGGCCTTCATCATAGTATTACTAATACTTTCAAATCTTGCATTATTACTTCTGCTGAATTTTACAATCTATTTGAGAAGTATAATTAATAGTATGTCCAGGATAAAACTATTAATAAAAGCAGAAATAAATTCTTAACATTTTAAAAAATAAAAGACATTTACTATGCTGAAATATGATATTTTCATTGATACAGAGCTGAAAGTTTCTAGCAAGGGATTCTCGTATCCTTTCGAAGATACCATGTATTCTAGGAACAATTATAGCAGCGACTTAAAGTTCTGTGCCTTCCTCATCAGAACAAATAGGAATTTGATAGATCAGTGACTTGAAGTATTTCTACATTGAGGTATGAGGTTTGAAATATACTCATATGAGAGAGAGAGAGAGAAAAATGGACATTAAACACACAATTCAACTAGTTTCTAGGTGTTCCAACCTTTTCAAAAAATTAATAGATATATTCTTGTAATTACACATTTATGTTTTTTTTTAAAATTTATTTAATAAATTCAATTATTTAATTTAATAGTTATGGTTTGGCACTCATCTAAAGTTAAAAAATATATAGGGTCATTTTCTCATACAATTTCCTAAGCATTTATGTATTATATTATGAGTACTAAAAACTTTTTCATAAAGTTTTATTCTCAACATATGTATATTTAACTTTAAAATACTAAAGTACACTTCAATATCCTCTAAAAATCAAATTTAAATAGTTTCAGTCTTAAAGTATCTTCCGTTGTATCCGTAACTTAATGCGTGACAATTTTATAATAACTATCTGATAAATATCTTTATCATAAACATTAATATTTGTCTCACTTTAAGTTACCCATAAATAGAAGTTGTAAGGTACGAAAAACAAATTCAATATACTTTTCCCAAAAAAACTTCAGTTTTCTTTCTGAAGAGAAACACAATATAAGAAAAACCAACTTTTCTCTGAAGGTAAATCGGGAACCTTATTTAGAGTGTTTTTGTGAAGATATAATATTGATACCAGGTAAAAAAAAAACTCCTTTTTTTCAACTTCTTCAGATTATCCAGATCATTTTGTACTATTTTCTGCAACATTTTTTACTTCTCTAGGAACTAGAAACAAAAATTCCGGAGAATGTCAGACTGTGGAAAGAATTTCGAAAGCTGATTTAAAAGGGAAAAAAGCAACAGAAATAGGAGGGGGAAGATTTAAGAGTATACTTTCAAGAAAAAGAGCTGGACAAAGTGGATTATTTTCTAAATTAAATCCCCATTTTTTATGGTTTTTTTCTTTTAATGAAGGATATCTTGTTAATAATTTGGAATTTTGATTAGAATAATGTATGTAAGATGAATAATTTTCCTCAAATATGGATTATTTTTCAAAAATAAATTTAATGTTACAGAAAGTTGTATTATAAATAAGTTTCGAAGTAGGAGCAGTTTAAAATTTTAAGTAGTACTTTTTGTGTTTAAATTTTTATCACTTTAAAATTTTTAATATATGTTTTTATTTTCATTTGAACAGCAAAATAACTGCAGTTGCTAGCATTAAATAGTATTACAAAAACATGTCCCGAAAATCAATAAATTAGGCTTTTATTAAGATTTAACCCGACTGTTACATCATAAAAATCCAAAAATTTAATAAAAACAAGATTTTTCAAAAAATTCTCATAACGCATACATACCGTGTGTAATGTTTCAACGTTCAGAAACATAAATACATTATGTTCAGTACTGACATTCAAATATCATAAGTTACCAAAAATCATCTTTGTTGAGCTAAACTTATGTTTAAAGTTACAGACTAATGAAGTCATCCATTAGTAGTTTAAAAAAAGTTAAGAAAAATCAAACGCATCTGGAAGATAACTTTCTTATTCATTAAGATCTTTATCAAAACAATTCATGAAATACTTAATCCTCTAAGATATAATGTTATAATAAATTAAGTATATTTCACTTAATCGTAGCTTAAGTTAAGCCCATTTCAGCTTTGATTTAAATAATCACCACACTAATTTTAAAAATGTAATAAAAACCTTAATGTACACTTCTAGAGCTTTCTGCTGTACTGAAAAAAAATATTTCTCCTTATTTATGTTTACAAATTTATTCTAAGAGCAGAGATAACTACTCTCACGACGGAAATACCATCTAGCACCTCGTAAAAGTATAAGTTTACTGGAACTTCTCCAAAAAGCAATTACGAAGAAAAATGGATGGATATAATATTAAATAGCCGTTTTGCACTCCAATGTTTTATTTCCTTATTTTTTTCGTAACTTTTTATGTTTCTTGGGAGGGGGGCAGCAAATCTCTTTTAACCAAGTCATGTGAGTGATTTTATTTCTTTAAACTGCCGATTTCGATAAAACATTTGGTTTTCTTGATTATTTGTAAATTTCAAAGCTGAAGTTTATGTTAACGTTATTTTTATCTTGCGAATATAGCGAGTTATCAAAAAATACTTCTGTGGCCTAGCACTATTTCTGTCGAACCATAAGTTCGAGATCTAGAGCCAATGAAGAATCCTCGCTCAAAAAGTCTGATAGATTTCTATCAGCCTTTGGCGACAATTTGTTGATCTCACCCGGTGTGTTTATTGGATCCACCGACCTACCGTTCGCCGTTTAAAAATTACTAGTCTTGATTTATTGAGAATGGCTTAGATTGCATCATCAGCCAGTATCATTTGGCTTTATTGCCATCTAGTGTTCAATTCCTGAGTCACCAACTCAGTGACAAGCTGTTGGTGACAGAGGAAGACCCATGGAGACCTTAAGTGCTCCTTGGGTGCAGTGTTATTTGAACTGGCCACTTCGGGTCCGAAGTGCACGCTTTTGACAACTTTAGTCGAAAAGAAATCCTACTTGGGCCAGCCATTAAGGGGACGAGGTATGATGTACACATTTTTCTTAATTCAATGATTTTCATAATTTTTTTGATTCCTCCTATGTGTTTGTATGACGTAAAATAGATTTTGTGTTCAAAATTTCATAAAAAGCTAAACATTTCATTTTTTAAGGAAAACCTTGAAATTTATGAAGTGATTTTAAAATGCTACTTCTTCAACAAAAATTGAAGTACATATATGAAAATTTGATTTACAAGTACGTTAAACTATGTGAAACAAAAGTTGTGGTATGGGTTTTGTGAAAACATGATTGGTACTTGTACAGTACTTCTTTTTATGAATGCTTGTTGAAAATTCCTTAAACAATGTGCAGATTCTAACTTCAGTTATTTTGGAAAAAAATAAGTATTGCTTTGATTTCAAAATGCATACCAACTTTTGTTTCATGTACTATTAGCAACAAATGAAAACAATTTCCAAGTATTAAGCACAATAGAAAAAAAAAAGTCTTAGCATTTTAAATGAAGACAAACTAGTTATTTTATTCTGAGATGAGTCAATTTAAAGCTTTGATTTGCTATTGGAATGTGAATAAAAACAAACGTAAAAGTTATCTTAACTCTGTGTTTTTTTTTAAATTTAAAGCTTTGGAATTTTGTGAGCTTGTAGAAAAATATATAAAATATAATTTAGACTAAAAAAATTAAATTTGAATTTTACATCGTTTTTTTTTTTTGTCTATTGAATCGTACTGTGTCTGCTTAAGGGGTTTTATTCCTGCCCTTTCTTGTTTGCGACTTGTAGAAGGAGGCGCCACTGCAGGCTCAAGTCTTCATATTGGCTTAGTGCAAGAATGGACAGTTGTTTTGGCTCACCACATTGTGGAAGTGAAGGATTCCACAGGACGTACCTTTTTAAAATTATTGCATTCATTAGTGAGCTTTGCATCTCATAAAAATGTATAAATTGAACTATAGTTATAACTTTGTACCATAGCTATAATTTTATCATTTTATTTACTTTGCTAATTTTATATCTATAGCTGTAAGCGCATTTCATTTTAGAATAAATTAATGAAAAACGTACTCTACTGCATTTTTCTACAATTTTTTGAAATCAGGAGTTAGATTGCTTCTTGAAATTCTCATCACAGCCTGAAAGTTTATGTCTGACAACTTGCATCTACGATATATTTACTCTTGTTGACCTTCTTGTAAAAAAAGCTGCAAATAAATATATGTTGACTAAAACACAGAGAACATTTTCTGCTTATTGGTTTATCTGACTTTATTGGCGGCCCGAAAAAAAAACACTTTGAGGGTCGAGTATGGTCTTCAGGCTGCTATTTGATCATCTCTGGCGTACTGTGAAAGTTTGGAGATTTTGACCCACATAAAAGAACGAGGTTCTGTCGTCACTAATCCTCATGTAGCTTTAAAGTGCGACTTGAGGAGGCAGAGCTCATTTTTATTTATATAATATCCTTGAGAAATTCGGTTTGTACAGAGAGAAAACAATATTTTAGAAGTAACTTTGCTTTTAATTTTACCTATTTTATACACAATGGGCTAGAAAATTTCATAACCTGGAGGCATATTTATTGAAAAAACATTCTGTTAGATTAAAGTACTTTTATGTCATATTTGCTTTAATTTAAATTATTTATACAGCAGTATTTCTAATATCATTAAGATTAAACTGTTATTTATAATTGCGTTAGTGATAGCGTCCCACTGTTCAGCTACTTTAGGGCTTTTGGTGACGGATCTCGTAATTTTTAATCATGGTCAAGTGGCCAGAATGACACCTGAGCTGGCTCCTCATCTCCTAAATATCACACCAACGGGAGGACGTTTGAGCTCTCGACAGATTTAATGTCGCTTCCCTACACGGCGGATCTTCAGCGTTAATAGGCTCGGTCTCATGACATGTTGGCCACGAGTCCATAACCTTGACCACTAGGCTACCGCTGGAGCTATTTATCGTTGATTATGATTATACACGTTTGGATATGTTAGAAGCCAAACATTCATCGATTTTTTTAAACATAATTCATCATTATTTTTTCTCTCCATTAATTAAGAATCTTATAATTCATGATTTGGGATTTTATTTCATTAAGGCAGTGTTTCTCAAACTTTCAATATTTGCGACCAACTTTTCAATCATAATTTTCATCGCCCTCCCGTACAATAACAATGCATTGAATTCAATAAAACTATACTTTGAAAATAAAGCTACAATACGACTTTATAAATGCCACCGACATATATAGACGTCTCACTCAGCCAAAGCATTAATTGCCCCGGAAGTATATATACGTCTTCCCGAAATACGATCTTTTATGTTCATGCTATCTATACAATTATTCAGAAGGCTTTGGAATGCAATAAAAGGACCTTCACACAGTATTTGCTAAGGATTTACTTATTTCAGAGGATTTTCTTATTTGTCCCTTTTGAATCAACATTGAAGTTCTCTAAAACTTTAAAGTTTATTCTTTCAAAGTTTACTCTGGTTATTGAACAACTTTTGTGAAATCGAATGACCTAAAACAGATAAAGAGAACATAAATAGATAAATTTGGTGCGTGAGGATAGTAAATTGATTATAGCACCTTTGAAAAACGGGAAACAAACTTCATTTGAGTTGGGTACAGAGTTATTGGAAAAAAATAATAGAAAATAATTTGCTAGGCAATGACAAAACTTCAAGCATAGGAAAAACATGAGCTTGGGGAAAACTAAATAGTTCACTACAAATGCGTTCTGACAGGTTAAATGTATACAGTAATACTCCGAACTTATGCAATAGGTGGGACTGAATGATAACCGCGTAAATCGAATTCGTGTAAGTCGTTATATGATTTTGCAAATAAATACACATAAATTGTTTTTATTTGGGGCCGGCGACGCGCGCGAAACAAAATAATAACATAGAAAAAATGTTTAATAAAATCTTACATAACACAAGTACAAAATCGCAAACCGAAATTATTTTGATATAGAAAGTTTCATAAAATCTAACAAAGTTGTCTGCGGCTCGTAGATATTTTTTCTCCCGCAAAATTTTCTCGTAGCATAATAATAATTTTTTTTATTCCTCCTTTTGTTAAAACAAACTCCTTTCTTCGTTGTAATCCACATTTTCTAAAATTTGTAACTCTTTTTCAATTAAACTGAGATTTTGTGTCACATTCCCAATCGTCATTCAATCTTCTGATTGAACTGGTTCTAAAGATTCAAGCTCTCTTCAATGTCTTGCTCTTGCGTATGAATTTCTACGAGTTCATCAATCGTCAGCTTCTGATTGTGGGAATCCAGCAGTTCTTGAACGTCTCAATGCACTTCTAAATTTATTTGCTTGAGAATATCAACAGCTTCTTCATTAAAACTACCAATTTCATCGATTTTATTTTTTTTCCACTAACGAAAGACAAATCAATGAGATTTGAAAACCGCGTAACTCTGGGTTCCGTAAGTTGGGGTAGTGAAAATCTCGAGGGGTATTATAGTATAAGATCTAAGGAGTGAATACATATTTAAGGTATTCTATATTTTCTTATAAATTTATGAATTAAATTATGTGTAAATCATCTCTCTATGGCAGTGCTTCTCAAACTTTCAATATTTGCGACTCAATTTTCAATCATAATTTTCATTGCGCTCCCCTCCATGCAATAACAATGTATTGAATGCAATAATAATGTACTTTGACGTTAAATTACTCATACAATACGATCTTAACTATAAACCATACAAATTTTCAAGATAAATATTAAATGTATACAATTTTGTATATCTAGTCACAAGTAATTATCAAACTTGTTTTGAACTTAATATTGATAATTAATTGAATGAATACAATGTGAACAACTGATACATTTATAAGCATATTATTTTAATGTAAATAAGTATTTTATTTTTTTATTATATCAAAATGTAATTCATTTAATTTCTTCCAAAGAATCAATAACTTTTTAAAATAATACTTCCTTTTTGACTTTTCAATATGTTTGCACCTCCTCGTAGGGTTATCACGCCCCTCTAAGGGGGCGTTCGCCGCAGTTTGAGAAAATCTGCTTTAAGGTCTTAATTTTTGTATAACGAAATATTATAGTTCAGTTATATAATGCAATATAGTTATAGAAACATTCGAATATCACATTTCTTTAAGTATTATAATTTAGTTTTATACTTCTCTGAATTTATTTATTTAATTATCTTACTCATTCTTTTAAGCATGATAGGTTAAATGGATGGACAAAAAGTTTATAGAATGTCAATATTTCTGTCCAATATCAGAAATAATGTATTATTCTTTTGAGCAGCATGCAATGGGATTATTATTTGGAAACTAATAAATATGAATTTATTTTGAAAATCCACATAATACGAATATTTTCTCAACTAACGTCTGTAATATAAACGAAAAATATGACTATATATGCGGTATTTTGTAGAAGTCTTTTTATGACTTGAATTCTTCGGATGTGGTAGTGTTCTTATTATATGTATGACGAATTATTATTGAAGTACTGAAAATACACCGTATAATGAAAATAAGTAGCATCTACCATGTTTCACATGCCACGATAAAATGTAATTTTTATAAAAATAATAACTAGCGAATCCATGTAAGGATTACAAAATCAGATACATTGATCATTTCTAAATAATTACGTACATGTAATTTTATATCACTTGCAGAAACTGACCATTTTAAAGTGGCTTAATTCGTTTGGCTATAGATGCGGAATCGAATTATTCGCGAATATAAGAATTAAATTTTTAAATCTAAAGGCATGCAATCGTGTGTTTCTGATGCATTTAACTCATCAACTCGAGTCATACTCATAATTATAATTTCCTTTTAAACTTTTATTTAGTTAATATTGAGTTTTAAACTTGAAGAAATATTTAATTATAATGTAACATTACTTTCATAATTTTATCGAGAAATTTAAGAACCGTTTCCAGTACTATTTATCATATTGTTTTCTACCATATCGTTTATTATCTAGCTTTATCTAAAGGTAGAACAAATTCACATCTTAAAATATTCAAATGCATAGTAGGTTCAATAGCTGAAATAGTCAAAAAAAGAAAAACAAAACTAAATGCCTCAATGGAGATGTAATTTGTAATTTTAAAAACTAATTTAAGAAATCATTATTTTTAAAAGAGTAATGAAAATCTAATAAGAGAAAGAGAGAGAGACATTACTAAACACTATCCTTTATTCATATATCATTTTTAAAGCTAAATATTTAATGCACACGCCTAGATAGAAAGAAACAAAAATGAATAATATTTCCTTTTTAAAATAGCATTTACTAAAAATGACATGATACATTGTAGTGAAGTGAATATTTTTTTTTTATTACTGTAAATCATTTTTACGGACATGATGCGAAAAATGCGGACTGCGAAAAATGTAAAACTGAAAATTTGAGACTATGTTAAATAGGTTTAGTTTTTGTACTTTACTTTCCTGAAAATTGTGTCAAAGCATATCACTTCCTCTAATAAAAATAATAATGAACATTCTTTTTTTCATATTCAAACCTTTTCATAACTTTCTATTAGTTTAATATAAATTTAGCTTTTTAAGAATAATCTTTAGTTAAAGGTTTTACAGGCTATATCATTTTAACAAGATAACCAAAAAAGATTTAGTTTCTCTTTAAACTGAAAAATCACTAAATTAAAGGAATCGTTAAAAATAGTGAACTTTTTTTTTTTAATTTAGTATGATAGATGATATTTTACAAAAAATAATAGCAAAAATAAACATTGTACGAGTGTGTTTGAATGTATGTGTGATTTATTTATCATGAAAATTCGAATAACGATTAGCATGTATGCTGCATTCGCGAATGGAAAGTATTAAACAATTTTAGTCTCTATAGAAAATATTGATTTGAATATTTAAACTGGAGCTTAAAGCGTTTTAGCTGAATTGATAAATCCACTAAAATATGTGATAACATACAACATACTTTAAAATTGTCCTTGATATTAATAATAAGACTAGTATTTGTAAGAACTACATCAGTTAGAGGGAACTCTCATTACTATTAAAAGTCATTTATTCCACAAAAGATCGATATCAGTACAAATTATTGGTAAAATGCAGTGGCGTAACATACACCTCCACACCCCCCGCATCGTAGAAGGCCTAGGATTCTAGGGAGCCCACAGTCTGACTGTCGCAAAGTACATACCTTTATAAGATCTGGCTTGGAGCCCCAAACCTGACTTTGCAGGGGAGCCTTAAAATTTTCAGCTCTGCACCACTGATAAAATGTATTAAGAAAGTAAACAATATTACGTAAATACAATCACACACAGTATTTGTTGAAATCAATAAGTGCACCTTTACCACATGACAATAAATCAAACAGATTTTGTGTCAATACCTGAGAAGGAGTATTTCAGATAGCTTCTATATAAATCCAACTGTTTCAGCTGAGGGATGAACGTTGCGGAGTGAGAATTTTACTGAAGAAATCCCAGAAATCATTCATTATATGACTAATATATTGAGAATAAACGGGTCGAAATTATAGCAGCATTTGTTGGGCTGTAAACAAGGCTTAGACATTACTTAAAAAACAAAGAAAAAGCATTTTTTTACTTGAAATACAGCTCCTGAAATTCATTGAAGGGAGAATGCGATTTGAAACTAAACTTATCTAAAGAAGACACCCCACTGTTGTGATTATTCTTAATTTCAATCAATTTAGATCATCTATTGTACACACTATTACACTATAGCATCAAATGTGATTTTCGTCCATTATAATGATGAATATTGCAATCCAAAAAGTGGCATTCGCCAGTAAAGCATTTAGCATTTATTATTTTCCATTTATTTGAATTAAAAAAATAGCTCATCAAATAAGACGTCATGCAGCTTATTAGCATGATTTTGTCTACTTCGTCAAGCAGTTAAAGATGCAAGCACTGACATTTTGCATGAGATGAAATATGTTAAATTAGTAACCACATGCAATCCACAGTGCGTCTATCATCAACGATATTTTAAAACTGGAAATGATGCATTTGTAATGGTATTTTGTTCTTCTAACATTTATAAAGCGAACTGAAAGATACACACCAAATCTCCGTTTTCACAAACCCTGCAATATATTAGCCGACCCAGATTTTATTTCATTTTCAATTCAAAATTTTCCATTTTAAAAACTTATTTTTTAGAATTTTCAGACCAGTTTCGTTAGAACTGCTTCTCAAACTACAATCAGCATTTACATTTACAGGAAGTTGAACAATATTTTTGCTGACTATCTCTGTCAGCCAATCATAGACTTTTCTATCATCGACATCATCTCATGGAACATTTGTAAAAGTCTATCTGGCTAAAAGCTTTGGATTTCTTTTCTGCATCCAGATTGGTTGGGTCATGCCGGGCCAACTTCACTAATCTCTAAAATTCTGCTTTGTGTACCTTTTAACTAGCTTTTTTTAAATTTGCTTATTTTTTTATGAAGAATGTATATTCTAATTATAAACAAATGTGTTTCTTTTAAATTAAATACATCATTTCACAACTGGGCAGTGGAATAATTTATTACAGATGTTAAAAACCAAGGATAACAGATTAGGGCTTCGGCAAGTTTATGCAGTCCTTTCATGTATCTCCTACGACCATTTAGCGTGATAATGATGTAAGGTCTATCACTATCATGTTGATGAGGCTTCAATAATCCTGAGTTTACGTAGATTTTCTTGTCTGCAGAAGAATTTCTAAATCAGTCCGTTACTTAGAGATCACTTTTTCTCTATCGGTGCTACTGTCGTGGCATTACCCCTCTATCAGCTGCGATTGCTCGATAAGAAACTTTTTCTTTACTAAGCGTGATCCTAGATTCCTACTCAATTTTCACAGCTTTCACATTAGAAATACTAAAAACTATTAGCTAAAGAGCCAGAAGAGTTATATGTAAGACATGATTTTTTTATTCAAAGAGAAATTTATATAAATGAAGGCGTGTTGGAAAGCTAAAATCTTATTTTTTTGACAATTTGAGATTTTTTACATTTTCAGATTGTATAGATTTTAACCTTTCTAAAAATACCTTACTTTAACCTCTAGGATAATTAGAAACCCTTAAAACATATTTTTAAATAATCGTTGAAACTGAGCCACGCCCATTTGAATGGCG
>BMAV01010234.1:129017-173799 GCA_019973955.1 Trichonephila inaurata madagascariensis
ATATATATATATATATATATATATATATATATATATATATATATATACACTGTTCACTTAAAATAAAGAGTCAAATCGTTTTCTAAAGTCCTCATTAACATACAAAAAAAATAAGACACTTAAATTTTGGCATTAACTATTTTTTCAGGACAAAAATGAAAACCTTTGCAATCCGCTGAAAACGCTGTCAGCTGAAAACGCAATTTCTGCTATAAAACTATTCGTCTTCTCCGCTAAAATACTCATAGAATCCATGTTGCCATATATCTTGAATGAGTGGATTTCAAAGAATATTCCTGCTAAGTATTGTCAGAATATTCGTAAAATTGGTTATTCTATCTTATTTTAAAGTGGGCTGTACTTATAAGTTCCGTCGGTAAATAAAGTGTTAACAGGGAACAACACGCAAAATCTTTAATAGCGCAAACTCAAAGTTCACATAGCAACATCGCATGAGTCTGAAAAACGTAGTACTGTTCACATATAGTGATGCCGCTTCTTTGTATCATCCTATTTTTGACACAGAAGCAGTTCTAGAGTTATCTCTTCAAAGAATCATCCTACATTCTTTTAGATGAAAATCATCTCCCTGTTTGTCGCCAAAATTGATACTTCTTTCTAAGCATTATCATAAAGCATCTTTGCCAACAGCCCTTTCGGCAGGGAAGTGATCAAACTTTCTTTAACTATACATATTAAATGATTCGTTTAGTTTTCAAAAAGTAACTTCCCAAAAAATGTATGCCTGAATTCTCGGAATGCATGTTTTTATGTGTATTCGCTTGAAGCATATAATACATATGATAGAGTCTAGTATTAGTGAGATACGTTGATTAGCATATATAATATTAAATGGAATAAAAATATATATATTGCATGCGAAATCTATTTAAGGTAGTTTTAAAATTAATTAATTAAATCTATTTTACCAATAATTTTACTAATATTTTTGTTCCTTTATTTTTTTTTCTTAGTAAATATTTTTTAGAATCTTTTTTGCTAAGTATCACAAATATTTAACACTAGAAAGACTGAAACTTAGCATATACCTATATTGCCTAAAAGCAGTCAAAATGACTGCATTGTGAAAGAATAACTAATGTGTAAATAAATTTGTTTATAAAACTAATTTTTAAATTTTTTTATATTATTTACAGTCATATAACAAGTTATTGGTAAATATTAAAGATTTTACTTCACTTGGAAAAAATAAACTCTAAAAAGTGTAAGAAATTGTGCCATTATATACACCAGTATTTTTTTAATCGAAATTAAAAAGCAGTTAAAATGACTTCTTTGGACAATCTATTGTTATTGTAATTCTAATACATTATAAATATTAATAATGTATAATACTTCGTGATAACGTTCGAATGTTAAATAGAAAACAGTTAATTAAATACTTTATTTCATTGATGACTTGTTTATTTTCTAATTAATTAAATTGCTTATTAAGACACAATTCTGAAAAATTTCCTTTTCCTGATTATCTGAAAAATATCTTTATGTTATTAAATATGACTTACTTTAATTATATTTTTTGAGTTCTTTACTAAGTGAATATTTATGATGAACCATGGTAAGTTTATTTATACTAAATTTAATTTATATAAAATGACATTCAGAAATATCTTAATCAGAATGAAATATGTTACGCATTATGTGATTAAATATGAATTACGAGGGACTTTGATAAATTCGATATTTTGAAAACAACATATAAGTATTTTTGTTAAAAATTATTCCATTCGAAAACAATGAATATATATGCATAAAAACTTCTATTATAATAATTCATTAAAATTGGCACCTTAAAATCGTCATTTAAATACTTATTCTATGAAAACATCATTAATCTTTCAGTAACTAATTTAGTAATGATATTTAAAAATATATACTAATTGAGAATCACTTCAATTAAGTCGTTAATTTATGTTTAGGCATTTTCTTTTTATAAGTTTTTGTATAATCAATAATTTTTGATAAATTATTATTAAGATTTTGTGATTGTTGTATTTACTTATCCTCGAACGATCTGACATACGTCAGACCAGCTTCAGAAGATTGTTGGAGAGAAACCAAAAAATCTATAATAATAATAATAATAAGGGGGTCGAATGTTAAGTACCCCTTAGAACAGTGCTTCTCAAACTTACAATGGTTGCGACCCAATTTTCAATCATAATTTTCATCTCGCCCCCCCCTTTTATCAATAACAATGTATTGAATGCAACAAAAATGTATTCTGACGCTAAAACTACAGTACGAATTTAATTGTAAACCATAAAAGTTATCACGGTAAGTATTAAATTTTGTACTTGACAATCTCATGTACTAATTATTACACTTGTTTTTAATTTAGTATTGATAACTTAATTATCAAAAACATTGTGCAGTACTGATACATGTATGAGTATATTTAATCAGTGTCAATAATTATTTCATTTTTATTGTGTCAAAATATTAAAGATTTTAGAAAAAATTCAGAATTTTAAATCTTTTGTTATTGACTTTTTAATATGCCCCCCCCCCCCACATAGGGATATTGCGCCCCCTATGCGAGTCCCACAGTTTGAGAAACGCTGCTTTAGAAATTCTTATTCATCCCAAAATGTGACCAGGTTAAGCTGGATGGTCACATCATTTCCTACAAGTGGTGTATTTTTCTACCACTTTCAAAGGAAAGATATTTCACACAAGTGACCACTTTTTAATCTAGCCTAGTCAGATTTTATTATTATTTCATAAAGTTTATTTCATCTTTTTTTTTGCTCTACATTTTTGAAGTTATACTTCTTTTTGGGCGTTAGGGAAGAAGGATGAGGGTAAATTTTTACGATATGCGCGCACACCGTCACGAATGTGACGCAAAACCATCAATGATATGACGCAAAACCATCAAGGATGTGACGAACACCGTCACGGATGCGGAAATGCGTTGTTCAGAAATATACAGAATGGGACAGATCATTCTCGCCTTCGAAATTCCTAGAAAAATATTTCTCTTCACTTCCCTTATATATTATTATATAAGGGATATATCATTATATATATATTATATATTATTATATATACTTCTCTTCTCTTCTTCCTCTTCTCTTCACTTCACTGCTCTACTCTCTCTGTATACTTTCGCGTCAACGAACTTTTACTTTGCTTTCCGTAGGAACGTATTCGAAAATGCTGCTTTGTCTAGAAATATACCCCGAACGGGACAAATCATTCGCGTCTTCGAAATTTCTCTTTTCTGAAGAAGGGAGAACCTGGGTCTGAACCGGGAACCTCTCGATCAGCAGTTGACTACTCTGCCACTGAGCTATACCAGTCCCAGATTGAGGCCCATGAAATTCATCATGCAAAGGACAAGATTGTACGCCTATAGTTACCCGTAGCCTTGAGCATCATGCAGGTGACACAACTATTTCACTCGTTTTCCATCCCAATTTTGAGAGAGAGCATCTTGTGGGTGGTCAAGGGCGGTGGAGATTCTAATGATGGTATTCGTCAAATGCAAAGGATACCGTTTTATGTTACATGTTTTCATAGATACTGATAAGCATTAAGCACATTTATGTTTCTATATTTCAAGAAATAATCTAAATTTTGACTATGATATTTTTTTACTGGAAGTTGTAAGTATAGAGAGGGAGAATAAAAAAGGAGAAATACCGGGTGCTTCTAAAAGAATATCGGAGTTTTAACGCTTTATATAGTATCCATTACATATAACATATTAGTATGACTCATGCATAGAATGAAACAGCAACTGAAACAGTTTTGTTTGCTGGACTGTGTGCGCGTATGCGCGAAACGTATGCTAATTTCCCCCCCTTTCTCGCCGATCAACGCGCTGTTAGAAAAATGACGACTAGTAAACAGAAAGTGTTTTGTGTTCTCCGGTTAACAAAGACATAATATACTATTACTGTGCAACGAGCGTTCCGTATTAAGTTCAGTTGTCAACCTCCAAATGATAATAACATTCTTAGGTGGTATCATCAGTTTGAAACAAATATCTGTCTTTGTAAAGGCAAAAGTACGGGAGGACCAAGGGTGTAACTGTTAACCAACTGTACCTGGTTATGCCTATCTTGATGCTCTACAAATATGGCTATTTCCTCACTCGTTCACCCGATCTGACGCCATGTGACTTTTATCTGTGGAGGTTCATAAAGGATTGTGTGTACGTTCCTCGGCTACTAGCTGAATTTTCAGACTTAAGGTATCCGAATACGTTCGGAACCGGGATTTTAAAAAAGTACATAAATGGATAATTTTCATGATATTTAATGTCACTTAGATTAGAATGCATGTATAAAATTGTTTTAAGGACATTATGACAAAAAAGATTATTTAAATATAATATTTTGGCAAAAAATTAACTTAGAATAACCTTTTTTTCCAAATGTTCTCCTTTTGTAAAAAATGCTTCTATTGTATTAATATTTTGCCTGTATATAGCTCAGACCTCTGTACAGAGGCTCAACTATGATTTTTTAAAAATTCAAATTATTTTTAGAGTTACAACCATTTGAAATAATTATCGGCGTATTTCTTAAAATTCCTCCCTTCTGTTTTCGTAAAACATGGATAAACCGACTTCCGAGTTATGCGTTTCAAAAATCATAGTTGAGCCTCTGTACAGAGGTTTCAGCTATATACAGGCAAAATATTAATACAATAGAACAAAAGGAGAACATTTGAAAAAAAGGTTATTCTAAGTTAATTTTTTGCCAAAATATTGTATTTAAATAATTTATTTTTGTCATAATGTCCTTAAAACAATTTTATACATGTATTCTAATCTAAGTGACATTAAATATCGTAAATATTATCCATTTACACGCTTTTGCAAAATCACGGTTCCGAACGCAGTCGGATACCTTAAGATACAGGATGGAAGCAGATGTTGCAAGAATTTCTTCAGATACACTGAAAAAAGTTTGGGATAAACTCGCCTTTCAACTTTATTTATGCCGGGGGACGAATGGGGCTCCCATTGAACATTTGTAAACTTGTAGGTAAAATTTTTGAGTTACTCTTTCATTCAATGTATGAATTATACTTGTAACTTATACGTGATAAAGCGTTAAAACTCCGATATTCTTTTAAAAACACCCGTTACTACTCTACTAGCTGGGAATTTGTGCACAAAAATGTGTCGGAAAATGCTGTTCCATAATGTTAATATGGCTCAGATGCACTAACTTTAGATGATTTTTGAAAACATAAAGAAGGGTTCACGGCTTGGAATTGGGCAGTCACTTCCGTAACTCAGCTTCATTTTCTAAATACGGCTCACTTGCCCATAAAACATTTATTGGAACTGGTGAGAAAATAATTATCTGATTTCGTAATATTTTGAATAGGTAGGGAGTGATTTGATAAAGGTATTCCAAAATGTTCATCAATTTCATCCTCAAGTGTTCAACATACATTACTTTTCCCGATGGTAATTTTTAAAATTATATTATATATTATATTTAGTTATTATATTTATTATAAAATTATATTTAGTTATCATTGTTGAGTTTTGTTTTAAAAAATTTAAATAACAGTTTTATTATACAAGAAATAATTACTCGGACTTTAAAAGTAGGGGAAGAAAATAGGAAAGAAATCATTTGCAGCCATTAAAGTCAAAAAAACCATTTAGTGTATATATGTGCAGGCGTGTGCGTGAGTGTACATGTGCATGTGTGTGTGCGTGCGTGTGTTTTAAAATTGAATTTGAAAAGCAAAGTATGAAGAATCACTTCACATTCCTTGGTGTCACTTCTTTATAATTAGATAATATAATTTAGTATACTTTTTCTTAGTTTTTGAATGTACAGTGATAAATTCCACACATAAAAATACTGTTATTACTAAATATCAAAATCGCCTTTAAAAAATATCGTCCTAATCCAGTAAGTAAATATAAAACTTTTGATATTGCTTATATTGTAAACGTCCTGAGCTCCTTATTCTAATAGTATTTCCTATTTATGAGTCCCCTTATTCTAATACTTTGCATGTCTTATCTAAATATCATCTTTACTCACTTGTTCAGATGGGCGGAATCACTTGGTAAATCATTTGCGCTGACTCACACTATTTTTAGGACTCTTTTATTGTTAATATTTTATAACACATGATCGAAAAACTTTTCTAAGGCTCTGTTTTTTTTTTTTTTATTATAATTTAACTTAATTTTATTTCTTATTTGGGGTTATTGTATTGCTTTATATAATTATATTGTAATTGGTAATTTTGTTATACATTTATATATTTTTTTTATTTTGTCTGAAATTTTTGTCTTGATTGCACATCTAACTATTCATTGACTTACTATTAGATATCTGGAACTAAAAGTTGTAAGTTCCTGATATGTGTCTGATAATTTAATTTCTTATATTTATAGTTTGGTACCTTGTACACCTATTACTATTTATTAAATTTTCTGTTTCTTCAAGCGAGGAAATTTTATTTGTATTTCTATATATTTTCTTAGAAATTGATTATGTCTTTTATTTCTAGTTTTAACCATGGTTTGTGTTTCATTTCTTTTACAAAAGAAGTAATTTGAATTTTTTTCTATATGCTTTTTCGGCGTATTGAATTGCTCTAAATCTTTTTTCAGTAAACATTTTATCAATATTAGACTAATAACAAACTGTTCTTTTTAAGTATAATTTGATTTTGTTCGATTGTTCAAAGATTCTCCATGTAAGATAAACAAGGACGTTTTTATTGATACAGACTTTTTAAGCTTAAAAACATGATTTTTCCTTATATATCTATTACAATCTCCAATGCAATTTAGAAGTCTATTAAACATAATCCTCATTTCTTCCTGAATCAATTGGTGTAAGGAGAATTTTTTTTTACTATTACATATGCTTCCTAAAGATTTCGAAAGGTCCTTTTGCAAAAATCAGACAATTGAAATCTATATCTATTTCAAGATTCGAGTCTGAAAATGTCTCACCTTAAAGAAAACTTTACATTTATGATTTCAATGTTTTAGCAGTAAATGGGAAAAAAATGTCTTTCCCCCAAAGTTATTCACCAAGTCTTATTTTCGGAGGAATTTATCTACGAAATTGTTTATAAGAATGGAGATCAAATGAAACATGGACTCAATGAGCCACAATAACTTTCTACTAATCACGCATCACGAGGAGGTCTGAATTTGAAATTAAAATCTTGCTCAACACAACACAAACATCTCAGACTTATAAAAATATAATTTGAAAATGGCAAAAAAATTGCTTGTGAAGAGAAGGCTATAACTTTACTGTTGTAGTTCATATCATTCAAGAATAAACAAAAATCAATGCACTAAGAATGAAAGATGGAAAAAGGAAAAACAAACCATAAAAAGGAAAAAAAGCGTGTATTTACATATTTTGCAGCAGAGTATCTCTTTAATCGGCAGGTTTTTATGGCGTTTTACTGAAAGATTTCCTTCCAGTTCGGCATACTTACAGGAGGCATAAGTAACACAAAGACGTTTTAGAATCACATACCAATGTAGGGTCGAAAATAACCTCTTCATGCATTGAGAGCATTGCACGAGCTGGATTGCACAAAGTTCTCGATTGAAACAAATACTGAAATTTCAATTCAATTTTAGAGCCGGTAACTGAGGTTTTTGGGTGGACAAATACTAAAACGTTGAACTGACCGAAATCCACCTGGGGTATGGAGCTGTGAATCTAACATGTGTTCCATTCTGCTTTTGCACCAGGACTTCATGATCACACATGTTTTTATCGTTCTGTCTTTACATGTTCACACGGAAGAATGGCTATCTCTGGAGAGCTACCATGAAGAGAATGCCCTAGGTCTAAAGTATTAAGTATTTTCTAAAACATTGAATTGAAGCTACTATCAACACAAATCATACAATTTCTTACTATTTACAGCATTTTCAATCACTGACACCTGAAAATTTTTCTACGGCATATTCTGCAGGAATTTATCAAAGAAACACATGTTTATTGGTCATTTTGTCGCTCATTGGGACTTCTCAAATAGTAACAATGAAGGGTGACAACAATTATACGTTGTGTTTATACATCTCCTGTTAATCATGATGATCAAGTATACATGGACGGTATTTACTGATCTCATATCAAGTCAGTAATGCCACTGAACCATTTGAAGGCCTGGTCTCCCATATCTCTAGAAGTCAGGGGAATTCGAGACATCCAAGAAATTTTACATAATCAATAATAGCATAAGCGTTTACTAATCTTCATCCTGAAAGGCATTTTTATTTTGTTTTTATTATTTTTTTATTTATTTATTATTTATTTATTTGCTTATTGACATTTTTTATTGATTTAAAGTATTTTAATACAGTATAAATGATTATGTATGCATATATGTAGAGGTAAATTTCGTTTTAGAATATGCCAAATAATAATGCAATCAATTAATACTTTGCTTAAGAAATAATTGAAATTAACGAATATTTTTTCTCAAGATATACTTCTACAAAATATTAATTATCGTAATCATAAAACTCAAGCGTCAACTGAAAAAAAATGGATCTAAGACACAAAAAAGGTTTTTAAAACAAATACATATATATATATATATATTTCCCTCCATATTTGCTCAACAACTAACCCGGCAATAGGACTGAAATTTAAGTCCTATTGTCTCAGACTCCATCTTTGCTGACACAATGTCCTCTAATGCCTTTACTGAGAATAGCTAAATGATCTGTTACCCCAATGGTAGTCAAGTTTCTTTCCACTGTTAGAATATGACCACTAGCTCAAACGCTCTAAGCAATTTATTCCTAACTCTGGAGTATCAAGTTCCTGGCTCGTAAGAAAGTAAAATGAATTGCAACTTTAGTGCCCTGTATAAAAGAAAGAATTATTCTAACTCGGATTTCTGCAGTGTTTTGCAAATAAGAATATTTTTGAAGTGCAAATATGTATAAGAATGTTTAGAACTGGATTTTGTCACACAGAAATACTTTAACATGTTGTGCGAAAATTCGCTGTAAAAGGGGAAACCGTTTGTATTGAGAATTTTGCTTTTTTTTTATTTTAAGAATATAAAGAAGAGTAACGCCTCTAGAAGTTTTCAAAATGTTTTTATTTTAGTAGAATATGTATGTTTAAATCGAAGTGAATAATTATAAATGATATAAAAAGATTTATAAGCAAATATTAATAAAATATTCATAAACATTAAAATGGAAATATTTACAAACATAATCATTTTTAAAGAAAAATTTAATATTTTATGTAAAAAGAGAGGTTCTATATTTTTCTTAAATATACATGTATGAAAAATATTCGTTCAGTTTAATACATGGAATTGAAAAAAAAAAGCTCCAATTTATGTGAGCGTCGACAAAAAGAAAATAACAATTTTGGAATCAAATGCTTATTTTAGAAGTACATGCAATTTATTTCGAACTTAACATAGTATTTTTAGAAAATATATGCGTATATTTTATATCTAATGCTCTCCTTAATTTTAATTATGAGCATTTAAATGTTTATTTAATATATAGATCAACTATGTAACAAAAATTCTTTTGAGTAAAATTTAGATAAATAGGATTTCTTTATGATCACAGAGAAAAATAGTTCTATCAAAAGTTTGTTTTCAAAGATTTTTAATTTAATAAAAAAAAGAAATTTAAAAATTTCATGATTGATATATGACAGTTAAAAAATACAGATGCTTGTATTCATACATATATATAAACTGTGCCAGAGTATTATAAAAATTCCAGATTGCCTAAAATTTAAGAATTTCAATTATTGTAAGCATAAGTTTATTTATAATTATGTAGATATATAATTAATTCGATTTTCTTCGTCGCATATTAGCTCTTCTCCATTGTTACGTAAAAAGGAATATCTAAATCTAGTTTTAAACAACACTGGAACTTTGAATTTAAATCAGAATTCTAATAGGTTAATTATTGCTGAACATTGACTTCCTCGAATTTAAATTAAAATTTTTTCCATGCCTGAAAATTTCTGTCAACGGGTTTTGGAAGTATTACATCAGAAGTGTCAAACTCATGGCCCGGCCAGTATATCCGCACATAAAAACATATAATAAAATATCAAAATTTCTCCCTAAATAGGAAAGATAGTAGCAGAGAAGATATTCCAAGTGTCAGGCCGTAAATATTAAATTTTTATTGTACTTTTATTTATGTTTATTATAATGTATTATTCTAAATAAACATATTTCAAGGAATATTGATCTTTCTACGGCCCATCTTGGGTTAAATCTTGTTTGTATGGAAAAAGTTAGCCTTTGAGTTTGACACCCCTGTGGATTACATATTCATTTACTACTAAAAACTTACCTTTCTAAATCCAGCAAATAACATATCCTAATTAATAACTTTTATTCGCTTCTAAAATTGTTTAATATTCTAAAATGTGTATAGCATATTTTTATTTGTAGTTGTAGTTTGCTACTCCAAAATAAATCAGAATCTGTGAGGCTTATTATTTGAAATTCAAACATTGTTACGCTTGTCTGTTTCCTGCTACTATATACATTTTGAATTTATATGTAAAGATTGCATACAATGTTATCATAAAATATGTAATTTTCCATATTATAATTCACTTTTTAAATGAAAAAATTTCTTAAAGAAAGTTTGATATTTTGTTCTTATAATCAAAAATATCAAATACAAATTTTATTTCAAGTACATTTTATTTGTCTCAATAGTGTAAAATTCAAAAAAAATGCGTTTTCTCTAAAAAAAACATCAACATTTTAGTAACTGATTTTTTAAAAAAAATATTTGAATTCATAGGCTAAATTTGTTTTACTAATAACACTGTCTCAAATTTCTTTTCAAGGCGCTCAATTTATGTGACGTCATAATCGCATGATAATGATAACTACATATTTTTAGCCGATCAGTTCAAAAATTCATAGTCGCACGATAAATGCAATCCTGTTTTTCCAGCTAATCAGTTCATGCGCTTTGTTCCCAACTTTTTTTCTTTACAGAAACTTTTTCTCAAAGAGTAAAAATTTGTCAACAATATTAACGCACATAGATAAACAAAATGCATTTTATTTAAAAATAAATGTATTATGTTAGATTTTTTTTTTAAATTTTTAAAATCTTTTGAAGACTTTATTTAATAATATTTGTACATCTTTATTCAATCATGAAATTTGAAATTTTACAAATAGAATAGCAAGTAGAATTAATTTGATGTCTCTTTTGAATTTAATGGAGAATACGAGTTTTTTCTTTATGATGTGACCGTCATGAAATGAGCTAATTGGTTGAGCGGCCAAGGTCACAGGAAGAGGATGGACGAAGCTGGAACCCTACCCCTCCAAAATTCCCCTCCTCGACATTGGCAGGACTATGAGCTTTGATAGATTTCCCTGCATCATCCTCTTAAATTTCTACATGGTCTGGTTTTAAAGTGAGTGAGTGAATATTAACGTCACACTGTTGAGTTACACGAGGGCTTTTGGCGACGGACCACGTAATTTTGAACCATGGTCAAGTGACGTGGACGACACTTGAGCTAGCACCCCCTCTCCTAACTAAAACACCACACCAACGGGAGGACGTTTCAGCTCTCGACAGATTTAGCGTGCATCGCTGCCTGACACGGCGGGTCTTTAGTGTTACTGGGATCAAAATCATGACATGCCTGTCATGATCCGATACCTTGACCACTGGGCTAGAGCAGCCCCTTGTCTGTTTATAAAGGCACTGGGACTAGAATTTACAACTCGCCAACTTTGGTCATGTGTGTGTGTGAGTTCGCCACCATTATCTTTTGTTTGTCACGGCCCTTAAATGTATGCCATCGAATCAGTAAGATTAAACTATACGCACTAAATCTAAATTGCAGTGTATTAGGCCACAAATTTTAAAATATCGTTAAACCACAGAGATTTTCTTTTCTCTGGATCACTAAGTCTACTAGATGCCTCAACCACAGCCAAGCCTTCAGATGGTAAAATGCGTTTACAGAGAAAAAGGATCAGTGGAATTTCTGGGAAATGCTTAAAAATCAAGAAAATATTCTTGCAAGTACCTGGGGAATAAATAATGAATATTTTTGGATTGTGAATGAATTACTTGTTTCGAATCAAATGGTTTACTGTTTCAAATTTTCTAATGCACATCACACGAGAAAAGTTCTAAATGTTAAATGAAACAGTTTCTCATTTTTCTATTTACAATTTCGAATAATCTGAACTCTTAACTTTATTATTACAAACACGGAATATCCGACTTTGCATTTTAAGGTTGCATTTTGCGAATATAACTCCTACTGGGAATTTCTCAATGGTTTAGAATTTTAATGTCTTAGTTCTGTTTAACAATAGTAGATCAAACACCTATCTCTAAAAGGATTTATTTTGGAAAGAATGAATGTATTGTAAGCGAAACATTAAGTTTTGAATTCGAAGAATTTAACTTTGGGAATTACTGCAAAGGCATAAAATCATTTTCTAAAGTTCAGGAATCACAGTAAGGGAAACAGTTGTAAGAAATGCTAAATAATACTAATTGAGTTTTGCACTCTTCTTGTAAATTAAATTAAAAGATTCCAATGTAGTCCAAAAGTTTTTAAGAAATATCTTGCGGTAAGTATTAGTTCGAATAAATACGACATGCATATTCTCTACGGTAATATTAAATAGTCTTTATGCATTATTTATTTTAGGAAGTAAATATCTACGTGGAAATAGTTCTAAATTAAATTTTGAATGAGAAGCACTTTTATTTTTATAACAGCGTATCAGAATCAGTTTCATAAATACTATATTTGGATTTTCTCTTTTATAAAAAATTATTTTAACAAAATATTGTTAATTCCTTCTATTTATTGCTCAAATAAAATGTCTTTTTTATATTTATTTTATATTAATTACATAAAGATTAAAAAATAAACAATTGTGCAAATGTAGAGCATTATTTTAATGAATCATGTTAAAATTAATTAAATTCGTTTTCCTCGAATTCCATCAAAATGCTTCAACTTATTTTTGCTAATGTAAGTAATAAGGTACTTTTAACTGGCTATATATACAATGAATTAAAAAAGTGAAAGAAATAAGTAAGGCTGGATATTTTTCTTCCTAATTTTTAAAATTAAAAAAAATACGCCCATATTTCCTAAATGTCAAAAAGCTGATGTGGTGAACTTTTTTTCAGTTCTTTAGCATAAATTATTTTGATAGTATTAATTTGGCAAAATTGTCTTCGAAAAGAAAGTGGCACGCGTTCTTTATTTGAAAAAGTTATATTAAACAAAAATTATTCTTTTTTTTTCTTTCACAGAAGAATTCAAATGCATATGTCTCACCAGAACTGTTTCACGATTAAACAAAAGAAATTTTCATTTTTTCATTGTCTAAACTTCATTGGAACTCAATGATGCATTAATTAAACTTTTTCAATGATAATTGCAGCAAAATTACATTGTTTCTAAGTTACAATGAGTTTTATTGTACCTTGTTCCGTAATAGTAATGGACTAAAATATCATTATTTTCACCATATAATGCTCCTCCATTGGTGGTCATCCAAAATGTAATATTAAGTAAGAGAGGAGATGTCAAAGTAAAATTTATTAGAGCTATAACGCAGCTGTAAAAGGTATAATAACTGAAAATACAGATTTCTTTGAGGTGGGCGCAGTGATGAAATCGATACTGAGATTTGAAGCTACAATTGGAATTTTATTTCCGCTGCACAACTCGGAATTGAATGAAGATAATTTGGATTTCTTTTTGAGGTATGTGTTTGCCCATGTTGCCTAAACACATTTTCTATGTCAAATGATGGTAGCAAAATGTGATGTATAATGAGATAATGGATTTCTAATCATCGTCTAAACGTGTTCAAAAAGCAATCAATAAGGAGAGCCAGAAAGCTAAGACAGAAATGCAGAACAGAGGATGAAAAATTTATTAATTTTAAGTTCACATATGGTCACGCATTGTCCTGTTGAAATATGATTGCTGGAAAGTTCTGAAGGTAAGAGAGGGTAAAAAAACTCAAGAACTGCAAATATGTAGTGCTGGCTGCTTTTTGTACTTGCAATGTGTATTTGGGAAGATCAGAAGTGAAATCAATATAACATCCAAATTATATAAATGGTAGCAGAACCAATATTCGCCGCTAAGCCAATAGTTGGGTGACCACTCTCTACGATGTATTCAGACATTAATTTAACAGTACAGACAGAAAGGTAAATCGTATGGGAAGATCATTAGATGTCAATATCATGCCATTAGTTTGTTCTTGTCCGGCACTTATTCACTTTGCAAAATTACCATGTTATTTTGATACAAAGGGGATTGCAACAATGTACGTACGGGTATTTTTAATGGATTCACTGTGTTGTAATTGATGTCCACTTGTACATGCAAACAGCGATTGTTGTGCAACCCCTGATATATTACACAATTACAAAACTGTTACAATCTAATCATTCTGTTCATACTGTTCCCAGTCCCGTTTTTGCATTAAAAAGAAAAGTCTGATATTTAAATACAAGTTTTAATTATATTTAAGAATTTTGTGAAAGCAATAGTTTGTTTTTTGCCAGGTGGATGACGTGGTTTGTTTGTCGCTGGCCTTCTGCACCTAAGGTTGCGGGTTCGACTCCGGCCCAAGTCGGTGGATTTTCATGATGCAGAAAATCGACAGCGGTCATGTCTCATGATTATAAGGCATGCAAAAAGTTCCTAGTGTGTATAATTGGCATAGGTGCTCTCTGCAAAATAAAAATCCTAGTGCAGGTTGACATCGTCAGAGCTCAGGTGCCTTCCTCTAAGGAGGAAACTGGGCGTCAAAATTACTTATGGCAATTGGTATTGCCTACATGGTGCCGTTCTAAAAAGTGATACTACCTTCTGGGGAATGAACTAGGTCTGCAAAGGTTTTATGCCAATACGCAGAACCATTAGAATATATATAGTGTCCTTTTTTAAAAATACCTAAAGGTTACGTTGACAATAATAATTGAATTGTTATATACTGAAAGATAATTAATTCTAAAAATTCCTGTTTATCTAAATTTATTTTATCAAACTACTATTCGTTCTTGTATCAAATGAAGTACACTAAGGAAAATTGCAAGCATGAGGCAAAATCATTTATTTATCAACTTATTACAAATTTTTTTCTATAAAATTATCTTCCTTTTTTGCATGTTTTTTTAAAGAAAAATGAACGGATGAAAGATTTCCTTTAAATATTACTGTAAATTAATTTTAAAGTTTTCCCACCCTTAACGTTTTGTTTCTTCTACACAATACTATGTTTTCTGCTGAGACATTTCACATAATTATTAGTTTTTCTTGGTATTTCAAGAGTGATCTAGTTTTAGGGGGAAAAAAAAGAGAGTCATGTAGCTCCCTAATTTTATTTGGTTTGACATGTAAATAATTAAAAAATAAGTTAGCCAAACACAAGTTGAAAGTATTCTAATAATGCTAAGAATTAAAGAATTAAAATAAAAATTATGTTTCCTAATACGTAAAATGTTACATCCATATCATTTTGAATAATTTAATGTTCAATTCTCACCTTTAGATGCACTCAGCATACTATTTCAAGTCCAGAGTAATAATAAATCAGTATATTCTTGTCTTAAATTTCAAACTTGTTGCCATATGCATAATTAAATGAGTAGAAAGTCAAGTTAAAAATGAATATCGTCAATCATTTTTGTGTCAAATTTAACGTAATACATCAATAAAACTTAATAACATATTTTCTTACCTCAGAAAAGGGGCAAAAAATAACATTTTTAATTCTATTTTTAAGTATTTCTATATAAAAATCACATTTTTTAAACAAAAATGACTCGTTTTATTTTCGTATTTTATTTTACAAGAAATAAATGATTATTGGAATAGAAAATAATTACCACGATAAATGCATACACTTCAGAAATTAATACATAATCATTCAGAAAAATAGATGACCGGGTTATTAATGAAGTGCTTAGTGTTTAACAAAGATTTATGTATTTATTCCCTTCATGGTAATTAAATGAGACAGAGAGAGCCATGGATTTTCTTAGTATTAATCATGCTCAGGAATTCTCTGTTCAAATATGAAATTTACTGATCAGCTGAAAGATCCGTAATTCGATATGAGTAATTATTAATTAAATGAAGACATAAAGTAAGCAGAATCTTTATTTGGTAGTCAGTCTTCATTTATTTATCATTAATTTTGCCTAGATTGTGATTTAATATAATCTCTCACTTAAACAAATAAATAAGTAAGCATTAATTTGCTTTCATTCATTGTATAGATTTAATTAAAAGTATCGTTTGAAATGGTGAATTATTTCAATAATTAAAAACATATAAAGCCTATAGTGAATTAATGAACATGGCAAACTTTGGGTTTCATTAAGCAGTATTTTTAGTACTTGTACTTTTAGTAACTAATTTCACTGATTTGCTTTATTTCGGTGATCATAAAATTTTGAAAATATTATGATTTGCTAAGCAGAGGAAACTACGCTGAACTTTAAGCACAAAGTTTATTTTTTATATTACAATTTTTTTTTCTAATCAGAAAAAAATGAGACAACGGACAACAGAATAAGAGTATCAATAAAAATGTGAATTTTATTTGTTTAAATTGAACACAGTAATCCGTTGAGTAATTGCAAAAGAGCTTTAACTCTCTTTCTATGTGTGTTACATTTAAAACTTTCATTATTGAAAAAAGTACATTTTTTTTTCTATTCATAAATATACTTCTATTCTAAATTCAAAAGGCAGTAAGTTCCTAAAATAAATCGTATTCTTAAGAGGAGCAAAATCCTTATCTGACAACGGAATTGATTTCAAATATTCCGGAACACATACACCTGAAGGTTACTAAATTATATGTGAATTATTTTCATTTACATTAAATAAGCACATTCAGCACTTTCATCTAATATTTTTGATCCGACGATCAAACCAATAGAGTTTCAGTTTTGCCCCGCCAACTCCCCGAAGAGAAATATTATTAAGTTTTATATTTTACATTCAGAACACTCGCTACCTGAAGGAAACAAAACAAAACCCAGATCCAGAATTCGATATAATGCACAAAGGATAGATTCATAACTCCTTTTCATGCTTTAAAAAAAAAAAAAAAACTTAACTCACTTTTCACATAAGTGTCAGCATAAATTTGATCAACGGTTTGACCTTCGTACTTGCTAGTGTCCTCAGTTTTCTTCCCCTTTTATATATTACATTTTGATCCTGCAAGCCCAGTAAATAATGTGCTTCCGGGTTTTTCCCTATAGAAAGTGTGCTATGATATTCTGAAAAGGGCTGATAATATTTTATGTAATTCTTTTTGAAAAAGATTTATATTTAAAGGCAATTAAATTTCAAAAGCGAAGTAAAAAATTTTTTATAAAGATCTTTTAACGTTGAATCTTAAAAAAAAAATATTAATGCTGTCAGCGAAGCAATTATCCTACTCGAGATATTGAAATCATATTTGTTTCCTGGGGCAAAAATGTTTGTATTACGTTTCGAAAATACATATTTTAACTTTTAATATCCCAAGAACCTGAAATAACTGGGGAAACGTTTTAAAAGGTATCGGAAGTGAAACCTGTGAAATTTAAAGAAAAATGTTTTTTTCCCCCGATTTCTTAGGTAGGTTGGTTTTAAATGGTTTTTTCATCTTTCTTTAGTTACATTTTCTGGAAATATGAGCAACAGGCACTTTATCAGAATTGTTATATATAGAAATTAAATATCTAGCAAAATGTTTTTCCTTATTCCAAACGCCATTTTTAAAAGAGAAGAACGTGTTATCTTTCGTATTTTTTTCCTTGCTTAAATATATTAAATAAAAAAGTAAAATAAACTCGAACCTTGATTTCACATCTGATGGTTTCAACAAAATTCATCGTTTTATGATAAAGTTATAACAATTGAAATTAAAAAATAAAGCAGAAAGAAAATAATAACGGAGCTGATTTTTATCAAATTTTTAAGAAAATTTTACTTTTATTTTATTGTTTTTTTTTTATTGCGTAGAGTTATGGATACTCTTTTAAATATTTTTTTTTATTTATCAAAATCATTTCCCTTTCAATTTTTTATAAATTCAACTTAATCCGCAGTTTAATAATTGAAGCTAAAGCGTGTAATTTGATAGATAAATACATCTGTGTGTTTACATCTTGATTTTATCTAATTTTTAAAGCACAGATTTATAGAGTATTTATAGAGAATATATAAAATCAATGATTGTTTGGATGGATATTTAATAACTTATTCAGATGCGGACAATTTTATTTCAAATACTAGTAGGATTTCATTTTTATTTGAAACAATTGGAAAAGAGTTTTTCTCCTTTAAAAAAAACATCCTTGCTTACCATGTGATTCTTTTGAAACAAAACTTAACCTTAAACAAATCTGAAAAGTAACTGAAAAATTCAAATTATGTTGCGAAATATAAGAGAAATAATGAAAAGTTGGTACTAAGGAATGACACTATTTTAGTTGATTTTTAACATATCGAATTGTACAGGTGGTTATCAAAATAATGGAAACACCTAAGTTGTATATAAAATCCTTTTTTACTATAGTGTAGGACCACCTTTGTCATGTAATGCAGCTGGGATTCGCCTAGGAATCAATTCATACGTCCTGAATACTGTTTAGAGGAATATTGTACCATTTTTCATCAAGAAATTGTGAAGGTTCTGAGAGACATGCCAGTGGAGGACATCGATTCCATATTGAAGGCCCTAAAATAGACAGAACGCTTCAATTATGTTCAGGTCGGGTGACTGTGTGGGCCAAGATATACGGTTAATTTCACATCCTAGTGTTAATCAAACCAAGATTCGATAGGTCTAGCTGCATAAATAGGTACATTATCATTTTGGAAAATTCTGTCTCCTACATGAAACAAAGTTTCCATTATGGGATGGGTCTAGCCACAGCTAAAGTTTCTCAATACTTCTCTCCAGTGATCCTTCCTTTCAGGTTTACGACTTGTCGAATAGAAAACAACTACAAGTCAACCCTTATCACAACAGATCCACATCCATGCTTAACAGCGGCAAGGAATCAATAAGGATCATACGCTTTTTTTTTTTGTGCAGGTGTCCTCCAAACGCGCACCCATCCAGTTGTAAAGAAAAAAGTGAAAAACGAATCATCAGACCATATTACTTCATTCCGCTTATCACTCGACAAGGCTTTGTGAGTGAGGCACCACTGTAAACGACGTTTGGTATTAACATCTGTGACAAGTTGCTTGAGAATTGCTGCTCTGCTGTGAATATCCTGTTTATGAAGGTGTCTTCTAACTTCAGTAATTGACAGTGGAGAATCCAAGGCTGATTGAGCTCTGCGGTCGCTTTTGCGACATTATAATTCGCTTCAAAATAAGTCTCGGTCTCTTTCACTGAGCTTCTCTTCCTGCCCACTAATTATCTTTGCCGAGCTTGTCTTACGGCGCTGTGTATATGCTGTCATGACTTTAGACACCGTACCTCTAGCAACGCTTGAATACTGGAATATTTCGATCTTACTTGCTTCAGCTAGACGGGCTCCAATTTGGCATCTGAAAATCTGAGAGGTTCAACATTTTACACTTTTCACAAAATCTAAGACTTACATAACTTCAACAAACTGTACCACGTACTACCAGAGTACATATATTCCTATTTTTTAAAAAATAAAAAAACTGGTTGTTATTATTTTATTTTAATGCTTATAAAGTGAATTATATAAATAATGTCACTTTTATTTACAAATGTTTCTCTTATTTTGATAACCATCAGTACAAAGAGGCTTAACTAAATGAAGACATTTTTTAAGGAAAAAAGTTGATTAATACGCTCACATTAAAATAAATTGTGCCTACATAATATTAGAAATAGTTTTATGTTAAAAGCTTTCACAAATTCCAAGAAAAAGGATATTCGATTGCAATTTTTTTTTTTTTTAATTATACTATTTTTTAAAAGACAATAATTTTACCATAAAAATAAATTTACAAGCAAATTTTTATTCAAAATTGAATTCCTAAAATAAAAACTTTTCATAAAATAATTAAAAATATAAAATTTTTAAAAAATTGAAAAAGTAATGCATATATAAAAATTAAATATATTTATATATCTTATCTGTTTGATTTCCATGCAAAAACTTGTTCCTCACGTCATTTCCAAAAATATTTCATTTCGTTTACTTTAGTTAGTTAATAACTAAATGAAGTTCTGACCTTCGAGGATTCTATCGACCTGGTTAATTCTTCCAATATTATTGAAATTCTAGTCAGGTAATTAGGCTAACTAAATAATTGTAGAATAGTTAAAATATTTAAATTCAGTTCGCTTTTGAGAAATTTAGCATTTAAAAACGAACGCATGGAAACAATTAGTAAGTTTAAAAATATATTTGCCCACTTATAATAAAGTTTTTGTTCATGCTTAAAACAATTAAAATATAATTCTTTTGTGTTATTCTCATAACTGCTTTTATAACCCTCGACATATTTTAGGTCCTTTCTAAATTTTTATATAATGCCTGTTTTTACTAATTATGCCCTCAATTTAAGAAGAGTCTTTAATTTTCTTGTTGTTTATAATGTGGAGATTTTCAAACAAATCTAATTTTCTTATAAAATAATTGCTTGTAATTCTTTTCTCCTCTTACAATTTTACTGCTTCCAGATTTTATTTTTAAAATATATGTAACTGAACCTATTTATAAAAAACCTTCATTCATATTCCTTAATTACCAGGTAATGGCAAAAGATTTGCTAGTTCATTTTTAATGCTGATTTTGAGTTAGTTTAACTAATGAGACACGTGATGTTTTGATGATCGAAATCGTTGGTCCATACGAAATATAGATACCCAGTGCTTAAATTTAAAGTGCTTACGATAAAGCAACATTTTAAAAAACATATGAGATGGTATAATATTACAAGGGAAAACACGAATTGGAAGTATTGTGTTTGAAAAACGGAAGTGAAGAAATTCGAAAAAAGGCAACACGCAGCCGTTGTATGACGCAATTTATCAAGAAACCATTGCTACGGCACATATTGTAAATGACTTCGAAAATTCTTTGAAGAAGACAGAAGTTAATGCGATTTTTTTCTCTTAGGTAAGTTATGGACGTTATTAACATGTTGAGAAGAAGTTCTTAATCAAGCCATAAAAAAGTGACAAAATCTGCCGAGTTCCTAAGCTCTCATCGTACAACAGTCAAAAGCGTTATACTTCAGCAAAAGTTGGATAGCTGGGTTATGAATGAGCTACCTGCCAATCAACTTATCCTGCGAATCATTATCAATGCTCAGTAAGATAGGTTGGCATTCTCAATGTCCGCGTTGAAGCCCAACGTTGTAAATCGGTACATTGGTAATTGGGTTTTACATCACGTTGATTTAAAACCCTATGCTGCTGATATCACTCATCAAAAAGTAAAAATAGTGTTGCTTAGGTGCAATATTTTACCCTACCTGCCCCATTTCCTAGATTCGGTATGTACTGACTGATTTTTGTTTCTTATGTTAAGCAAATCATTCAAACGAAAAATCTTTGATATTTTCATGATGCGGAACATTTGAAACGTGTGAAAAGAAAAGCATCATCCACTTCAAAATATAAAAAATTTACCTAAGTGAAATTAATCTAGACAGATGGCAAATATCATAAATAATTATGCGAAAAATGCATAGTTTGTGCTCTTTGAACTTCCTCAAATTAGCAAGAAATAGACACACATTTGTACATAAATATTATTATAGTTGCATCTCATTTCAGATTTGAATTATATTCATTTTGTAGCTAAGTTTAATTTTTATCATGCAAATTAAGTTTACACCTCTAAAACATTGTTGGAATGAATCTAATTGAAAGAATCAAATGAATTTCAAAATGAATCCATATTAGGCAAATTAATAATTTTATTTAATGTGTATGCTTCTAATTTTGTCTATATATTTTCGTGTTAAGTGAAGTATTAGCTCATTCCATGACGCTGTAAAAGGAGGCAGTTGCAGTCGAATATTCGAAGAGCATGCTGATTGCATTGAGAAGGGCAAATTGGCTCACACGTCAAATATCATTTGGAACAATTCTAGGGGCTTCTAAACTGCACCATCCCTGGAAAAACTGGAACAAACGTTGTAAATTTGATGGGTTTTGCTTGGGCCAGTGCAACGTCAGAGCGCGTACATCAGTGCATCGACCGGCAAATGATGAAAACCCGCAAGCCACTAACGTCGCCAATTTGAAACATGTACAAGAAGGTATTCTCATATCAACTAAAACCATTAGCCGTCGATTGATTGTTAGTAACCTGTACTTCTGGTGTCTTTTAAGAAGACTGCCTATGATCTCTTAGCAGAAGAATACCCATTTTAGTTGTGTCAGGTTGTAGCAGGGGTACTTAAATTTTTTTCCTGCTTAGGCCGCATACATATGTCAGTTATTTCCTGCGGGCCGCATACATATGTTAGGTATTTCACACGGGCCTCAACATGAGGATAAATGGGAGAGGAAGGGGAATGGTTTAAGACCAAGACATCATTGGAAATTTAAAATGGGGAAAATTGATCAAAATATTATAACTCCTGTTTTGCCTTTTTAGTTATTATTTTTAATATTTTTTATTTTTTATTTTTGAAACTAACACTAAATTAGAAGCATTTAAAAAGCCCCTTCACAATTTCTGCATCAATATAAAAGGTTTCATATGATTACCAATAATATAACAAACTTTCATAGGATGTGTCTTTGTTACCGCTGTGATATTACTACTGAGAAAACACTTGGTTGCTAATGCAAAGATTATTCAAGAACATCTATTTATCAACTATTGAAAGAGATCTTGGAGGAAAAGCGTCATTGAATAATTCATGTTCATTGGTATTTTTAAATACAGCCATCGTGACAAATCAAACAATTACTTTTTTCACAACAAAATAGTCAACTTCCCAATCGTCTTGAAACGATATATTTTCTTCGAATATTTTTTACTTGGAAGATATGAAAGATAGTTAAAAATTAGCTCCACCCATAAAATTGTCGCTACGCCACTGTTGTCTGTTATCACTAACTGTAACCGTTCCAAATAGAAAAAGAATATAAATTCGTACCCGTACGACACCGACAGCAAAAAGTAAAATTTATATATTTGATTTCTTGACAAAGAAATTCCCACCAAATTTTACATACAATGTTCTTAAATAAGTAAATTTCTCAGAGCAATGGGCCATGAACGGGCCATTTAAAAAGGCTCAGTGGGCCGCAGGTTGAGTATCGCTAAGTTAGCGATATACAAGACGGAATGATACAAGGTCTTATTCTCGGACGAGTCTAGCTTTTCTTTGTCTAGTGATATTCGACGGGTACGAGTGTGACAGGTCTAATACGATTGCATCTGGGGAACGGTCCATTGCGTTGTAACGTGGCAATATGGTGTACGAGTGCTATCTAGTACGATAAATGTCTCTGGTTACTATCCAGAGCACTACGATGTGCCAACAATATGTGTATATTTCTTAAGGTATCCGACTACTTTCGGAACCGTGATTTTAAAAAAGCGCTTAAATGGATAATTTTCATGATATTTATTGTCTCTTAGATTAGAATACATGTATAAAATTGTTTTAAGGACATTTTGACAGAAAAAACTATTTAAATACAATATTTTGGCAAAAAATTAATTTAGAATTTTTCAAAATGTTCTCCTTTTGTTAAAACTGCTTCTATTCTAATAATATTTTGCCTGTATATAGTTCAGACCTCTGTACAGAGGCTCAACCATAATTGTTTAAAAATTCACATTATTTTCAGAGTTACAATCGAAATAATTATCGGTGTTTTTTTCTTAAAATTTCTCCCCTATGTTGTCGTAAAACATGGATAAACCCACTTCTATGTTATATATATTTCAGAAATTCTAGTTGAGCCTCTGTACAGAGGTCTGAGCTATATACATACAAAACATTATTATAAAAGAAGTATTTTTCTCAATAGGAGAACATTTTGAAAAAAAGGTCATTCCAAGCTAATTTTTTGCCGAATTATTGTATTTAAATAATTTTTTTTGTCAAAAAATGTCCTTAAAACAATTTTATACTTGTATTATAATCTAAGCGACACTAAATATCATAAATATTATCCATTTATACGCTTTTTCAAAATCATGGTTCCGAACGTAGTCGGATACCTTAACCGTGGAAATTTCCCCTTCTTTAGGAATGCCCAATATACTTGTTCAACGAAATGTACAGATGCTTTCCTAGCTATCATTTACTTCTGACCTCTCACCAATCGAACACACTTGGATCGCGATTAAACGTACACTTTGCCTCTAAAGTGTTAATAAGATGAATTATTTCAAATGGTTGACAAAAGATGTACAGACATCCCTCAGAACAAACTCCCATTGAATGTAAAGTTTTAGTCTCTGATCCCCATTCGTGGTGGTCCTACTATCTACTACGCTGATGTTCTTTTCTCGGTTGCTAATGTGTTAAGAGCATCATTTTGAAATAAACATAACTTATTGTGTTCGTTTCTGTCTCTCTGTGTTTGCTAAGTTTCTCTACTTTCTGTTCAATCAGTTGCACTTTTCCTGTAGGCTATTATAATTTAAGTAAAACTATTAGTGTGACTCAGTTACGTAGTTTTCTATAGAAGAAAACTTCTCAATTTTTATATTGATTAGTGAATAGTTTAGTCATGTTTAGGGATTGCAATATCGGAGGAAAAGTTCAATACCGGTATTCGGTATTTCTTAGAGCTTAATACCGGGATACCGGTTTTAATACCGTTAGTAGAAATTTTAGAAAAAGAAGGAGTACATTGGGTGTTTCTTTGTTTTACTTACCAGTTTTATTAGAGAGCGTAAATATCACAAAAAATAATTTGTAACTTATAAATTATAACAATATATAAAGAATCATAAAAAAGTAAAGGAAAATCTTATATATTTAAAGCGCAAAAAAGGATGAGTATCTTTATTCAATTTGTGGTACTGTGACCAATTTTTGAAATGCGATCTTAAAAAACATAATGCATCAATTGTATTGTCATTAAGCCTGGAACGTAATTTTGTGTAAAAATTACCTAAAGTGTGATATGAAAAGAAAATGTGAATAACAAACTCACCAATTTAAAATAATATCGAAATATTACGAAATTTCTTCACAACCTTGGTTTCTCAGATACGAATATCAGACTGAAAAACCTGCGCGAGTGCAGTACCGCTCTGGTTAGTTTTGATAGTTTTGGCCTTGGATGATTCACATATTTTATAACTTTTCTTGATAGTACGATACAACTTAGTATTCACAGTCTAATTAATTTCCCCCGTTAGGGAGACATTGTAGTAACAAGTATTGATGGTTGAAGGAAGGCAGATGAGCTTGGATATGTTATTCCTTTTTCAACGAGAACTTAGTTAGGAGTAGTGTATTTAGCTCTATTTATCAGAGAAATAATTTAGGTCTATATTTTTAAGTTCAGATTTTAAGTTAGGTTTGGGTCTTTTATCCCGTTGTATCTAGCAATGAAAAAATCAGATGGTGAATTTAATGAGTTGCTTGAGAACTGTAGAACCTGTTACAAAAAATAAAAATAAGAACAACAGAATGAGTGGAATATGGACGCTTAATATCGTCACCTTCTGAAATAGATGTAAAATTATTTTTTTATTATATATTTTAATCAGGATGTTTTGATGTGTTGTGTTGAGTGGCCAAGTAAAATTGTAGTGATTTTACAAAAATAAACTTTATTTCTCCACATAACAAATAATTAAGTTTGAGTATATATATTCCCTTCCTCAGAGTGGAATTCTGGGAAGACAGAAGAAATGCCAGAAGACATTTCTTCTGACCAATGAAAATCAATAGTAGGTTTTAATAGCCAATAAGACGTAAGGATCAAGAATCCGTTACTATGAGTAAGAGTGATCCGTTATTATGAGTAAGGATGATCCATTATTATGACTAACGATCATCCGGTATTACGAAAGTACACTACAATGTAATTATTAAAAATATGACATAAAAACCAAAACGTATACTATTTTGCTATGTCGGCGATCCCTGAACATATAGTGGAAACAATTTAAAAAAAAAATTCTCGTAAATACCGAAAAAAACCGGTATTTAAACTTGTAAATACCGGTATTTCAAATTTGTACAAATGGCTCAAAATACCGGTATTCGGTATACCGGTATTGCAATCCCTAGTCATGTTCATTTAAAAGTACATTTAACTGAATTTTTTTTAATGGAGAAATAAAATAATTAAAGGAATATGTCAATAAAATGAAGCATTGAATAAAATGACAATGATTGCTTATTGCATCATGAAGAATTTGTTTAACAAGGAAGGAACAAAGTACACAAAATTAATTAAGAGTAATGTCTCCAGAAATTAAAAATTTTGCTTCAAAACTTTATTAAAAATAAGATTATGTAATTTTTCCAGGATAATTTTTTATTTCTTAAAATTTGTTTTGCTTTGCTCGAACATAATCAAGAATAAAATTTTAATATTGAAAGATATGTTTATTTTTTTTAAATTCTTATTTCAGCGATTTGTTTTGCATATTTTAATAAGATATTTTCATCCACATTTCTCATATTAACTGTCGCACTTTTAATATCTATTAAATTGAAGTCTTTTTCCATATATTTATTAAACTTTCACTGGGTAGGATAAATTTTTATAATTGTTACACAACGCTTTTACTCCATTCTTAAAAGCAAAAAAAAAGTATCGGGTTGGAGGGAAAGTTCTGTCGTATTTTAAAGAAAACATTTGAATGCATTTATAAAAATATATGTTTAATATTAATCAATTATATATGCCCCATTATTTGTTACAACTTGTTGCCATCTTTCAGGTAACATATAAATTTCTATTTTGTAGAAGTTCTCGTCCTTGGAGTTAAAATAGTCAGCAACTGCCTTAGAAACACTTTCAAAAAAGAAACACTTTTTTTTCCGTTTGATAATTTTGCAGAGATCTGAACAGGTAATAATAAAATGGTGCAATGTCAGGTGAATACGGTGGATGACCAAGGACTTCCCATCCTAACGTATTCAGTTTTTGTTGTGTCACCATTGCAGTATGTGGTCGAGCGTTACCGTGGTGGAACACTATTCCTTTTCTGGAGGCTAATGCTGGCCTTTTTTCTTTGATAGCTGCATTCATTTTATCCAATTGATTGCAGTAGAGATCCGCGTTGATGGTTTTTCCCTGTTTCAGCAACTCGTAGTACACTGGACCTTTCCTGTCCCACCACAAACAAAGCAGTACTTTTCGTTGATGGATTCTTGATTTTGCAACTGTTGCAGATGATGTTCCTGGTTTGCTGTAAGATTGTTTTCTCTTAATATTCTTGTAAAGAATCCACTTTTCATCTCCAGTAATCACCTTGTTCAAAAACGGCTCCACATTGTGTCTAATCAGATGTGATGAACACATTCTTACACGATCAGACAAGTTCTTTTCAGTTAATTCATGTGAAACCCAAACACTTCGCTTTAACACAAACCCAAGAGATTTAATGAGATCTCCAACAGTTGTATGATGAATGTCAAACTCTTCTGCAATTTCTTGACTTGTTAAATGTGGATTACTTTCCAACATGGATCGCAAAACATCATTATCAATCTAGGATGATCTTCCAGATCGATTACTTTCTTGGAGGCTCAGTTCCCCGGAACGAAATTTGCTAAACCATCTTTGACAAGTATGAACATTTACAATATCTATTCCAAATACCGCACATAAATTTTTACATGCAACCGATGTGTTGCTTCCTTTTTGGAATTCATACAAAATGCAGTGTCATAAATGCACTTTATCTACTGACACGTTTTTCACTTTAAATATTACAAGTAAATGATGAACGGTAAAAAATTACTCTTTTTATATTATATAGCATCTAAAAAACAAAAAAAAAAAATCCAAATGACTCACTAGCCAGATGTTTTTTTTTTATTTACAACAAAAATCACCTGCCTATTTAAAATCCGACAGAACTTTCCCTCCAACCCAATATATCAATTACTGAAAAATGCCCTACTCATGAATTATCAGACTTATTCCGCTTTTAAACTCTTAAAGTTTTTTACTCAAAAGATATTTGTTATCACCAAAAATACAGTTGAGACATAGAAATTTGTTTAACGTGGCAGTTTTATTGACACATAATGCATGAAATTTATTCACTGTGCTTAAAATAATGAACTAATTAATTAAATGAATTGATGACAATCTTGTTTAGGAGCTGAACAAAAATAGTTCTGAAATCTCCATCAGAAATTCTTTTTATATTAAATTTCGAAGCATTATTTTGCTCTAAAGAAGGTAGGATGAAGATGCTGTTTAAAATGTCGTATATCATCATCTAACAAGTAAAAAGTGACATATAAGAATAAATTAACATGCCGTAAATGACAGTCAAACATAATATGAATTATTAGATGTCCAGTTACATTATTCATGAAAAATAACAGCGGCTCGTGTAGTAATTAGAGAGGAAAAGTTGTTGAAGGACAAGAAAAGAAATGCCAGTTTTAAAAAATTCTCTGATATAGAAATTATGTCTTTTATATAATAGGTATCATAGATTTTGCTGTTACTGAAGAATTTGCGTTGGAATATAATCGATTTATGTTCCGTTAGAAGAAGTATTTCCACATATGTCGTAGCTGAAGATTTTATAATATCTCAAAAATACGATATTATCCGAAATACAATTTAATTTACTAAAATTGATTTTTTTGTGAGGATGCTTCCATTCACACCTTAAACTAATCTTCATTTAATTATTTATGTTATTGTGTGAAAAAATGACTGTACTTCACTGTAGCCTTGTGTGTCAGATAAATACTTTCTGTAACCAATGCTGCTCCGATGAGTTATGTGACAGATATTTATTGATGATCTTTATTGCAGTCTAAGATATTGATGGATGGCAATGAGAAAAATATTATGTATTGGATTTATCTTCCTTGTTGAAAGTAAAAGACTCCCCTGTGTCATTTCTATAATTTATTTTTGAACAAAAAAGTGGTCTCTCTATTTTGTACTATATCTTCACTGGTTATGCAATTAATGTATTTAATCTGCGGCTGAATAATTCAACTTCCAATATTGTTACGTATATCCGGATTCCGGCTTTTATGCAAAACAATCACAAAGAAAATAAACAGTTCTTTAAGAGCGATGCGAATTTATTATCAAAAATCCAATCCTTTGAATACAGGATTCAGCAGCAATATATTTACGGAGTAAATCCCCGAAGGTCTTCACACCTTCAACAGCAATCAAACACAATCATCAGTGTTTAAAAATACACCTAAGTAAAATATTATTCACAAGCACAGCCGAGCTAATTGCTAGTCAAAACAATCCTCACTATTCGCTGGATAAAATCAGACTGACTGGTTGCGGCTGGCACTCCTATTTATAGGCGTGGCAGAGACTTCCAGAAATATAACCGCTCGTGTCATCAAGCGTGACGTTAATAGAGAGATCCAATACTTTCTAGAAGAATCCAGAGGGTTCCGAACTCGCCAGCACGGTCGCCAATGACGCCAACTTGGCTCTACCTCCAAGATTTCGCCAAATTCTCATTTAATTGCCGTTATAACGTAGGGGGTGGCATTGCTCGTGAATAGTACACAATTTTAACATGAAATAAATATAACAGAGTAATATAAATGCATTAAACACCCAAATACAAATTATTTACACTATTTACATAAAGTACGTAACAATATGTTAACAGTTGTACGGTGCGGTAGAAAAATATATTGAATGTATGCTTGCATATGAGCACACACACATGTGCGTCTGATAACCAATAAAAAATCTTTACTCTTGTTTTAAATTTGTTAATCCAGTTTGAATATATAGCTATTTTCCAAATATAATAGCGTATGATATCATATTGTTACTCATTTAGAAACGCAAAATTATACATTGATACAATAAACGTATTTACATTTAGCAAGCCATATATATTTAGTAAGTTTTTCAGCATTAATAAATAAAATATTATATAAAGAAAGCAGCGAGAGAGTTAGAGAAATATTTACTAATTGCATTATGTTTAACATGCATCATTAAAAATATGTATGCTTACAAACCGTTAAATACAGAAAGTTTACATTTACTTTTTGATTATACTTATACAGTAGTAAAATCTTGGTGCAGTCCTATGCTGTTCTCGTTGTCTACATCTATGAGTAATTATTTTTAAACGCAAAAACTATTTCTAAAATAACGAAATTGGAAACCATAAATTGTAACTAGAAATTTCATTGTACAAAAATATGACCTGTTCTATTTTGAAAAAAGTTAGCACTGAAGAAAATATTTTTTTTGAAAGAAAAGTAGAATGAAATAGCACAAAGCAATTGATTCAAATTAATATTGAATTGAGAATTGGTTAATGGTTTCTCACACAAGCGTAGAATTATACATTCAATCATTACAATCAGTATGAAACCATATATATGTGATTAATAATGATTGAACAAATAGCCTAATTTTTTAATTAAGGAAATACAACTCACCAGCTGGCACAACAATATTTATAAACTACTGTTTCATCAGATTTAAAGTGGTTATGGTAGGAATAATTGAATATGGTAGGGAAAATCTTTACCTTTAGTGGGACAACGAAAAACTTGAAATAAATACTTGAAATAAATACTCTAAACTTTTTGGTCTTATAAATTATAAACATTTCAAATAGAGTTAAGCAAAGGACTTAAAACAACTCAGAATATCCGACAACAACATTTTAAGATAAACAATATCTTTCTTTGCAAGTAATAATAAAGGAAATATAGATGCTTCATGTATCTTATTAGACGTACAGTTATTTATTGTTTCATGTTCTTCAACATCAAATATACATGTCTTAGATCATTTTAAGAAAGATTAGTTTTAGGTATGCAATTTAAGTTGCTTAAATATTTAATCTTGAAATATTTGACAGATCAAACATTCTAAAACAAGAAACTTGACTGTTTATATGGAAAATTTTGATAAAATGTTTGTGAAAGTATTTGTTCTTCAATTATTTTGAAATGTTAGCAAAATAATAGGCAGAAATTCAAAAGTATATAATCAAAACAGAAATAATTAATTTCAACTTTTAAAGATTGATTTCTAGTTCACTTTCTACTATTATCGATAACTCTTAGCTAGCAGAGCAGAAGTAACAACAGTAATGTTTCATAAATCATAGCAATCGTGTAACTACGATGCCCGCACGCTAGTACCAAGACAGCAATTCATTTTGTTTCTTGTTGAAACCAAAATTTGTTTTCTGTTGAGCGTAAGTCAATATGTAATCATTATCTGCGATTCATATATTTTGAAAATTTGAAACAATGTTTTCATTAATAAAGTAATTTTTTGATATTTACAATCATTATTCACATTGAACACCGTAAAAGATTTTGCAACATTTCTTCTAGTTGTATTTCATTTTCTTCTAAAACATACTAAGGATGTAAGCACTGGCGTAGCTAGACCTGAGTGGATCCTGTATCAAAATTCTTAGGGAGGAGTTTTTGGAAAATAAATAAAAATGATCGCACTAATAATACCTATTTCAAAGTGCCAAAATGTTACATGTTGTGGCCCCTGTAGCTTGGGGACCCCGTATCATTGATACGGCTGATACGGCGGTAGGTACGCCCCTGAAAGTAAGCGTCATATGATAAGTACAAGAATGGATAAGAAATTTAAACTTAAAGTGAATGTAAGTTTACATGTGTTGCTTAAAATGTTTGTTAATAATTTTTGGTTGTGATATTTTAAACTTTTGTCATATCGTAGCTTTACTTACTGAAACCTAATTACAGTTATTTATTTAAAATATAGCATTTTTAAAGCATGCTTTAATTATTTTACATTGGAAATAGAAATATATATTGCACTTTAATGTGATCCACTTAATTGTTAGTAAAATTAGAAGTTACTTAAAAAACACTTTGCACCTTTTGAAATAATAAAATGAAGATAATTCTAATCATTTCACTAAAATCCATCGATACTAGACATACATATATATGAGTGTGACGGATCTATACTCGTTTTTCCAACTAATCCTCTTGGGGAATCTTTAGGCTATCTCAACTCGTGTTATTCACAACCAACCCTTCGGAAGAAGAGAATCGTGATATGCAAATTAACTTACTATAAATAGGCGAGGTTTTCTAGCTTGAGAGAGAGAAGGAGGGAAGATATACTCGAGCCAGGTAAGTTCTGAAGGTATACTATTAGAATTATAATGACTTAATTCTTATTAGGATGAAACTTTAAAGTGACAATTGCTCACTAGTGAGTGAATATTAACATCGCACTGTTCAGCTACACGAGGGCTTTTGGCGACGGACCACGGAATTTGGAACCATGGTCAAGTGACGAGGATGACACCTGAGCGGGCACCCCCTCTCCTAACTACCACACCACACCAACAGGAGGAAGTTACAGTTCTCGACAGATTTAACGTGCATCGCTGCCTTACACCGTGGGTCTTTAGTGGTACTGGGCTCGAACTAATGACATACCTGCCATGATCCGATACCTTGATCACTGGACTACCACAGCCCCGATTGTTGTTCACTAAGATTGAATTGGGATTAGATTGAATCAGAAGATAGGTTAGATCCATAATTAAGATACAGATCAAGTTTGATAGTCTTCTAATCGCTCACGTTATACTATCTTTGTTCCACTTTCACGGTTAACATTGAGACATTCTCTTACTATTATTAATTGAAATTGTACCTGTTCTTTGAATGGAAATAAATAGATTAGTTGGATCATGTCGAGTGTTTCTCCCCTCCCCCCCACACACATCTAGGTGCCCACGAGAGAAGCGCGAACCTCTCACATGAGTACGATCATAGGGACTTCGGAAATGATAATGTTTTGCTCGTTATTGGATAATCTTTCTCTCTTACGTTTAAACTCATAGATATGTTTTAAAAGGGACATTTTAATTTGGCTCTGAGTATTTTTATCTTCATAAAACAAACCAATTGGACCCGACATAAATTAAATATCATTACTTTATATATTTCTATATTTCTTGTAATACTTTTAATATGAAATGCAGCACCCAAGACATTATACATGGGTAAAGTAATTTTCATCTCACACATTATTTTTAATTATAAAAATATTTCTCTTCATGATTAATTCTGACTACGTATAGGATTAGAGAAAAATTTCAAAGCTTCCAGAACATTTACATGGAATACATATAAGAATTATAGTTAAAACTAGTACATTTTGTGTAAAATAAATAAATATGTATATAGTCTCCTTTGTTTCACTGAAAATATATTATACTTAACAATTCATGTCAAAAGTAAGTATTAATGTAATAAATTTAATCTTAGCTATCGTAATCTTTTAGTCATTTTTTTTTTTTTTCATTTTTAAGATTACGGTGATAAAAGAGATCATTAATCAAAGGAATTGTCAATCTTGTAAAAATAAAATGACTTATCACAAAATTAAGTCAGATGCATTTCTTTTTGTGTTGCAGACAAATTGACGGAAATATTCCAATTTCAATCATTGTCAGACACTGTTGTATATTTTAAAACAAGCTAGACGCAATATGTTATTCTTAAAATAACACATAACTTCTCTAAAAGTTGATAAAACTGATATGCACATTTCATTTATAAACATGATAAGAATTCTTTCATTTTTTATCAACTGTAAAAAACACATATGTGTTTTCAGATAAATTCTCAAAATATACAAAACATATTTCCTAGTAACAATAGGCCTTATTAATGCAATTAAAATCATTCTATTTGCACACATTTGATGTAATTAAAAATTAGAATATCAAGTAATAGTTTATGTTATTCACATGATATTTAAAGTATATTTAATATAGAAATGTATGTGTATTATAATTACCGAAACATTCAAATCGTAACCATTAACCCTCTAAGTGGTCTGCACTTAAAGTCTTGCCATTCTGAAGATGCTTCAAAAATGCACCGCACATATTTTTTTGCTTTCAGGTGGGGTTCTCAAAAGCGGTTGAGCGGTTATTTTTAAGAATGCGGCTCGGCCGCTTTTGAGAATCTTGCTTGAAGGCAGAAAAAGCATCTCTGGAATGGCGGAATTTTACGTGCAGACCGCTTGGAGGGTTAAAATATAATTTCACACATTTTTCAGTGGACGTGGCTTTCAGTAATGTAGCAAGCTTTGCAATGAAACAGCATATCCCAGCAAAATTGAAAGTAAACAATTTTTCAACCGACGTGCTTATGCCCAACTTTCTTGCTATCACTTGAACTCATAAGCTCTTATGTATGATGTCTGTTTTGCTTAAAGTCTTGCATATACCTCCACAACATAACCTTTTTTCCAAAAAAGGTATGAACTACTATTTGTAAAAATTCATTATAGTTCATTTAGTTGGAAGAAAATGTGTCCTAAGCCACATATTAATACGCAAAGCCCTCGTGTAGCTGAACAGTGTGACGTTAATATTCACTCACTCACACACTAATACGCAACTGCATGAACTAAAAGAAGTCAGTTTATTAACACACTTTTATTAGCTACAACTGTATGCTACGGAATTGTTGAACTCGATTTTTACCCACTTTGAAAAGGCAAATGAATTCGAAATTTCACAATCTTGTCAAGGAAAATAATTTAATAATTTTGTTTCATTGTCCTGAACAGGATCATCAAGAATAACGATTTCCCAATTCCAGAATTGGCGACTTATTCCAGATCCCATTTCCAGATTTAGCGACTAATTCGACATTTGTTGACGAAAAGATTTAGTTACAAATCTAAAGCGAAGACGCTTTTAGTTAATACAAATACAACAAAATAAGTGTTCATTTTGTGAAAAAGGGGAGGCTGCGTCAGCATTTTCTTCATTCGATTTACTTTCAAAGCATGTTTCTTAGGTTTTTAAACTATAATTTTTAGAATCATCTAAAAAAAACAAACGGTATAGAGCGGATAGTATATATATATACTAACTGGATAGTCCGGCGTTGCAAGGGCTTCTTCAAGTGTACAGCTTTATGCCTTTGAAGATTCCCTTTCCCTTTCAGTGTCAGCACTTCCTGGTGTGTGTGGGATTTCTGTATTAATGTCATTAAAATACTCTTTTTCGAAGTTTCTTCCACGTCTTTGTCCTGTCGGGCCGGTCTGTTTTCTTGCCACTTAGCTCGGCGTTGCAAGGGCTTTTTCCGCGGGTACAGTTTTCTCCCGATGGAAATTTTCCCTTTCTCTCTGGATACCAGTACTTCTCTGTGTGTGTGTTACTGAGCGATGTGAGTGAGTTCTATACATATGTCATTTAAATCCAATTTTCAGAAATTTTTTCCACTTCTTCTCTTTGTCAGACAGGGTTTTTTCCCCTCAGTTCAGCACAGAATTGCATGGGTTTTTTTCAAGAATAATACCCTTTTTTTTCACCAAAGGATAAGATATATATATATTTTTTTCAAATTTCTACTTTCGATTAAAAATTTACAAAGCTAATCCAGTTTTGTTCTCAAGAAAATAGACAATGTGCGAATTTATTATTAAATAAATAATTAAGTAATAAATAATAAAACGCAATATAACTTTAATTCTTAAAAAAATATATTAATTTATATCAATTTTCGTTAAATAATGAATCAAAAAATGAGTACCGTTAGCTGTGAAACGACTGATTTTATCTGGATGTTTGATTTTTCTATTAAATATATGTAACTGTGAAAAAGGTAAAGCCTAAAAATTTGTTTAAATTCCTTGTAGCAAAAAGATTTAAAAGGAAATATAGTACTATTTGATAAAAACAGGACATCATTTTCCTATATTTTCAGGTTTTTCAGTAAATTATTTCTCTTAAAGAAAACTATCAGTTGCGATGTATTATAAAAAATTAAGACAGTATTATTTATTTTATATATAAAATAATGAATACTTTCTTAAAATTCAAACAAATAAATTGGATTTGAAAAATTACTGGAAAATTCATTATTTACACTCATTACAAAAGAAAAAAAAACATTCAAAAATAAAACATCCTTTTCTGACAGAAAAATCTTTTATCTGCTTACGTGCTCTCTGTAAGTGTTTTTTCCGCATGTGCATAATAAGAACTCAAACTCGGGAGTTCTGAGGTAGCTTTCCCATAATTAACTATTACTGGCATTTGGCGAATTTTCTAATTTTTTTCGTTATATTGTTACGGCTCTCCAAGGCGGAAAAAATACATCTTCTTTAAAAATATTTTTTGTATACAGAAAAATTTTTTTTTTTAATTACAAAATTCCAAATTTTTTTGAAGTTTTACAATAATTCGTTTCAAATTAACTTGGCAGCGTTGGAAAAGGTTAAAAAATGTACCAATCTGCTTGAAAAATAGTTTTATCTTTTTCTTAGGAATTTAAATTAAAAAAATTTAAAACATTGTAGAGAGAAATTGAGATTTTAATAATATATTTTAAGTTAATCACATGTTAAAAGCATTTATTTTTTAAACAAAGTTAATTAATACAATCAGTAGAGCCACGTCATGAAATCCCATTTTGGCTGAAAACTAATTTTTGACGCCATCTTTTGTCATTATTGTAGCAATAACAGTGTTACAACAATGTAGACAAATCAAAGTTTGACCCCAAAACTGTTAATTAAAACCGGTTTTAATTAATATATTTTTAGCTAATTGCGATATTGGACCGAATTGTGAATCTAAACCATTCTCAAATCGACTTGAACCCACACAAAAAATTTCATCAAAATCGGTCTAGCCGCTTAGGAGGAGTTTAGTCACATACACACGCACAGAAGATTTTTATATATAAAGATTATTTGAAAAGATATTAATTAAAAATGCTAAAAAGCATGATTCGTCTGCATTTTTGTTACAAATAAGACCCGGTTTGGCCAGTTTGGCTAAAAATCGATTTTCGATGTTTTTAATTAATATCTTTTTAACTAATTGCGATATTGTCCAGCCGTTTAGGAGGAGTTTAGTCACATACACACGCACAGAAGATTTTTATATATAAAGATTGTATAATTAACAATATCTTTTTTAAAAAAAACAACTCTTTTTTTCGATTGCGCCCCCCAAGTAGGATTATAATGCCCCGACACCCCTAAGAGTTCAAGAAACATTTTACAAAAGTTTCAAAAATTTAATTAAAATGTTAATCAATTACTGTTAATCAAAAATTAAAATGTTACAAAATTTCATCTTTGCAGCATTCTTTAGAACATAAAAATTGAATCAAATATCTGCATTTTTTAATTATTTGAATAAAGCCTTTGATTACTTTAAGAGAACGGATAATAAATATTTTTAATCCTCATGTATAATGAAAATTAATCAAAATTGAAATATTCAGATAATGAATATTAGAAATATCCTTTTCATAACAAATACATATAGAAATTTATACTTTGGGTACAATGGAAAAATAACCCACTACAGGCATATTTCCACTTGAATCGAATGATAAATTAATATTTTATTTGGAGTTAATTTAAAAATCTTTCTGCTTCATTATTAACAAGTTAATTATATTAATTATTTCCACATGTTGTAGTCTTTATTCAACCTATCGAGTCAATGATCGAAATTATGCTAATTTCGGTTAATCTGCAGAAAAGCCACATTAGTTAAACCTAATTAAGTTTATGACTTATATTGAAATGAGCAAGCTATAACTGTAATTCTAAATTACTGAAATTAAACAGCAGACGGACAGTTGACATAATTCCTGCTAATTAATTAGAAAATCGATTCTCTCCCATTATGGCACTTATCACCGTTATGAAACTAATTAGGCGATTTAGTTCTACATTTTGTTTAATTGTTTTTTCATGTTAACTTATTTTGACCTGCAAATATTTATGGATTCATAAATTTGATTTGATTATTATTGTGGTTATTCAAAAAGATTAACATAAAGGAAAACAAAAAGTTCTTAAAAGTTGATTTTTTTATTTTAATTATGAATATTAGTAGTTCAAACCATTATTTTTGATTTTTTATGTATTTTTTTGGATTTTACAGTTGTTTAAATAAATGCTATTTTTTTGTTTGATTTGAACATTTATGAATATATTAGGTTGGGGAAAAAGATATCCATTATTTTTGCATAAAATTCAAGACTTTACTTAACATGTTTTGGATTATCCGATTTGGGTCCAATATGCACCGTTTTGTTGTATAATTTATTGCCATTTTAAAGGTAGCTTCATAATGCCTCTCTCATAAAAGTCTTCGTCCTTATTGGCGAAAAACTCTAGTAATCGATTTTCACAATCTTCTCTTGATCCCAATTTCTTATCACTCAGGAAGTTTTGCAATGCAAGTAAAATGTGGTAATCGCTTGAATCCAGGTCCGGATTATATGATGGATGCATTAAAACTTCTCAATCAAACTCCCATAGTTTCTGGCGAGTCACTACAGACGTGTATGGCCTGTCATTGTCCTGATGGATAACAACACCTCTTCTGTTTGAAAATTCTGGCCGTTTACGATCAATCGCTTGATTCAAACGGTCCAGTTATCTACAGTAGAGATCTGAATTTAGTGTTTGGTCATACGGAAGTAACTCATAATAAATGATTCCTTTCCAGTCCGACCAAATACACTGTAGAACCTTCCTGGCCGTTAGTCCTGGTTTGGTCACCATTTGAGCTGCCTCACCGCGATTTGACCACGATCGTTTTCGCACAATATTGTAGTATGTAATCCATTTTTCATCCCCAGTCACCATCTGTTTAAGAAATAGTTCGATTTCATTCCGTTTGGCCAAGGATTCGCAAATAGAAATTCGATCCATTATGTTTTTTGGTGTTAATTGGTGTGGAGCCTAAACATCGAGTTTCTTTTTGAATCCAACTTAACTTAAATGGTTTTAACCTGTTGTATGGTCGATCTTTAGCTCCTGGGTGATGCTACAACTACTAACATGCCAGTCAACTTCGATTATTTCTGTGATTTTATCGACATTTTCGGCGATGGGCCTGCCTGTGTGCGGTGCATCTTTAACATCAAAAATGCCTGAAAGGATTCAACGAAACCAAAATTGCACGTAAGTAGCGGTTATAGTATCGGCACCGAAAGCACTGTGACATAGCCATCTGTCGATAGCTATGTCTTGGGGGTTCCGCGTAAGTTAGAGGTGTGGGATTATCGGAACGATGAGACATTCTATAATTCTTAATATGACTTTTATTAAGAATTTAACTTAAATTACTTATATAACGAACAAACTTATATTAAGTGAGAATAAACCAAAGTACGACCGTTTAACTATGTCAGATCGCGCAATTAGATCATTTATCACTATAACTAATTAGATCCTCCTAATCTCAATTCAATAATTTACTAGCGTTCAGAATATAATCCTCCTACCTTGGTTGAAGACTCAACGATTCTGATACTTTCAGGTAGACTGATGTGCTCGAGTGCAATAGTTGCTCCTTGTAAATATTAGCGAGGGTGGGCGTCTCCGTGATTCCTGAGTTGGCCGTCTAAACACACTTCCAACTGTTCCACACTAAGCTTTCTCTAAGATTGCCATCATTTTCTCACTAAACTTTCTATCCTTTTAAAGGTTATCTTATTTGCATTGTTGCTTCGTTTTTCCTCTTGGAATTGGGTTGGAAAAGTGTTGTCAGTAATCGTGGCCGTCAAAGAACGTAGGAGTTATGTTAGAAGAAGAACGCGTGAGATGTCACAGCACCATTTACAATTTCAGTCGCTTGGCTTGCATTTTCGCCTTTATCAAACTGTAAAATGTACCGAATTTTCTCTTTGTTGTGTGACTCCCATTTTTAATACCCTGTAACTCACAACTGAATGGACTAAACAAAAAACAGCAGTGGAATTTTTTTAGTATGAAATGTCCCCTTGACAACGAACATAAATTTTAAATTGTTTGATCGATACTTCACGAGATATCGATACTACAGCCATCTACCGAAAAAAATGGATTTCTTTTTCCCCAACCTAATATTTCTAATATTATTCACCATTAAACTTAAATAAGAGTTCAATTTTTGTTTTGTAGTAATCTACTGTTTTCGGCATAATGCAACACCATGAAGGAATACCCACCTTAAAAGAAATTTTAGGGGAAAACTGTTACATTGGAGAAAGAGGGAGGTGTTAATAAATTATAGTTTAAAAAAACTATCAGACACGCTTTTATGATGAATCAAACTAAAAAGTAAAAAATAATGCTTAATTTAAGAATAAAATGTTTAATGAAAAAACTATTGTCATTGCGGTAAAAGCGGGCGTGCTCGATATTAATTATTAAAATTTCTTACTAGTTCTATTTCGAAATGCTAAGTTAGAGTAAAAATGTATCAGAGAGCACCTCACGTTTTTACCACAATGACATTAATTTTCCATTGTTAATCATTTATTCTTATATTAAGAATTATTTTTTTTTACTTTTTAGGTCGATTAACCATAAAAGCGTGGTTTTAAAATTTTTTAAACATTCATTTATTTTTCAATTTTTAGTTTGATCTATAATAATAGCATGTATTTTCAGTGTTTTTTAATATCATTTATTTATTGATGAATTAATCTTAAATGCGTTATTTCTTTGAATCTGGAATACCCATTGGCATCCTATTAGTGCGTCGATATGTCCTGGTAGGCAAAATGTAGGATCAGCTAACTGAAGATAATCTGAAGAGCTAAGTTTAAAATATTTAATGTAGAAGAAGGTGTAAAGTCAATGATATTTTTCACTAAAAAAAGCTCAATATTATCTCTGAAACTTGCATCGGAATTAGACATAAAAGTGCGCGTTTTGAATCGACGAGCTTGTGAGAAAATTATTTAATTCGATGACCTCTGAATCAATTCTCAGCCGTTTTGGTAAAATGAAGCAATGGATAATGTTTCATTCCACAGATCCGAAAAGACAATTTAGAAAAACTGACTTTATGTGTGAGTTACAATATATTTCCTTTCACATGCATTAGTCATTTTTTATTTAATTTTTCAGTGAAACTAGACAATTGTTTATATTGCGGTAAGAAATTGCAGACGCACCCAACCCCTGCTCACAGAAAGAACACTTTTTATTGTATTTGTATTAACCACGAGCGTTTTCGCTTTTAAGGTTGTTACTTAATCTTTAAGCTGCCAAATCTGAAATTAGTCGCCGAATCTGGAAATAGTATTTGGAATTATTCTCCGAATCTGGAAATAGTTAATCCTGATGATCCTGATTAGGACAATGGAACAAAATTATTAAATTATTGTATTGGCATCAGTTCTTGAAAAGTGTGCTAGATTTCGTATCAGTGTGACCTTTTAAAGTAGGTAAAATTCAAGTTCAAAGATCCCCCCCCCCCCCCGTTACATACAAGAGTGAAGCTTCTAATAGTGTGTTAAAAATGTTTAATTTTTAGTCGCAAGAGCTTCGGAATCTATTCCCCGAAAGGAATCTCACAGTTTCCTTGAAATGAATTAAACTATTGCATATTATCATAGTAAAGAGTTTAAATTTCTGTAGAATATTTTATTATGTAATTAGAATGAAGAAGAAAAATGAGCTTAATTAGTCGTTTGCATTCATAAGGGAATTCAAAGCTATTTTCATCTAATGCTCAAGCTTTAGAAAGCTTTACAGCTCTCAAGCTTTAGAAATTTTTACAGATTTTTGAAGTGAAACTTTTTTAGGAGCGAGAGTGAATAGGAAATTAGCCCAATTTTACGTTAGGGTGAAAAAGAGAACTGAAGTAGTGATTCCCCACCCCATCCCCCCGAATCGTCACCATGTTGAGGAGATAGCGAGCGGGAGGAAAAGAGAGCGGGGGACACCACGTGACTTGTGTCATATCCATGAAAACGTTGCCAAGCGTAAATTGCATCAGAGGTATGGAATGGGGGCTCTTGCAGCTCGGAGATATTAAGTAGGGTACCCTTGCTACTCGTAACGAACTCGCGTGGCGAATTTTCGTACTTTTTGTATAGTAAACGTGCCTTTTTTAACAAATAAATGCAAGCAAAATATTACATTATATGGCTCTTCCCGTTACGGGAGTGTCTGAGGCATTGTGTATATGTCACTAACGTTCGCGCCAGAATCACTACGTATAGCGTTTTGTAAACTAATACAGTAACTTCTGTAACGGATACATTATATAAGTTTAGATTATTAATTTTCATTTCCGTTGAATTATAATTAATTCTAGTCAGATACCTAGAACAAATGCAAAAAGAGGAAAAAAATTTTTTGTGAAAGAAAAAAAAAAAAGAAAAACTAACAGCCCTCTGGAGAGCCTTCAGGCCCTCTGGAGAATTCTTAGCTATATATAAGTAAAATATTATTATTTATAGAAGCACTTTTCGTAAAAAGAGAACGTTTCGAAAAAAGTAATTATAAGTTCATTTTTTGTCAAAATATTTCATTAAAATATTTTTTTATTGTAATAATAGTCTTAAAACAATTTTATACGTGTATTCTATAATCTAAGTGATATTAAATATTAAAAAAAAATGTATTCGTTCGTACGCTTTTGCAAAAGCATGGTTTCGAACATAATCGGATACCTTAAAAATCTCTTGAGATTCAGTCCTCTCATTGGAGTGGAATAGCAGTTCGGGGAGTGGGATGCTATTTGAGTGTCGTCCTTTTTACCTAGCCATGGTTCAAAATCGTGAAATCATTTATCGCTTTTCTTCAAAGAGTGACGTAAACTAACAATCTTCCAATCAACCGAGAGTATAGATAATTTGGCTGAAACCTTTTTAATACTATAAGAACGTATTTCATTGGAGGAATGAGAGCGAAACTCTTTCTATCGTAAAAAAAAGCTTGTTGGATGCATGGCAGAATGAAGAATAAGGACAAAAAGTTAGAATAACTCTGAATATTTTTCTTAGCACTCAGCGTTGGCAGGGAAACAAGCTAAATCAAAAGTAATTTTCAGCCTTCGCATTCCATGAGAGCGCAAATAAAACATCACCTTTATCTAAAAGAAGACACGACACATTCTTGAAGGTCTTTTTATTATCTGTTAATGAACTGTCATCAAGAGTAACAAAGGTTAGTGAAAAAGAAATATGCGTGAAGACTTGATTTAGAGGTAGTAAACTTCTTGAGGAATGCTTTACTTTTCAAGATGCTCGTTCGACTGAAGATTGAAATTTCTACTCAGAAATTCATACCATTTCCAAAAATTCGTTGCTTACAGGAGTTGAAGTAATTGATAAAGAAACAACTTTGATTAATTTACGAGGATTTCCTTTCATAATCCCGAACCTGGATTATTCTACCTTATTGTGCACTTCAAAATCGCACAGATCGTACTCATAAATAATAAGGACAGCTAATGAAAAGTGTATTTATTTAGGATCAATAAAATAAGCTTTAACTTTTTGATATATTGATAAAAAGATTGTCTCATATGAAACTTATTTCACTGTTTATAGTGTAAATTAAAACACATTAAATATACTTAGATTAATATGATGCTTTAAAATGTTTAATTCACATTTCTCAATGTATTTAAAAATAAACGACTACTTTTGTTATTATCTCTGATTCTTTTGGAGAAAAAATAGGTTTCTCCTTTTCTAATACAGAATCCGAAGCTAGAAACAAAACTGTGAACAAAATTAATTTTTATCAATACCTTATCCCCCCCCCCCCCCCTTTTTTTTTTTTTTTTGAAAAATCGAGTGTTATTATAAAGCAAAATATATTTAATATTAATTATCGTGTGGAATAAAAAATATTTTTGAAAAATCCAAAGATGTACAGAATTTAAATTTCATTGAATCCTTATCTTTTCGAATAAACTAATGGTTAAGATGATTATGTTATATCCTTGTTTATACTAAGAATGAAATATATGTGTTAAAATAGATTTTATAATAAAATACTGCTTTACATATATATATATATATATTATGATTTCCATCCAAATTAATTTGAATGCTCTAAAAATATATAAATTTATAAAATAGAATACGACAGATCATTCTGATTATAAAGATAACACATTTTTTTGTCTTTAGAAGCAGGATTGGACATTCTTCCATTAGAGAGTGTGAGAAGTTCCTTTTTATTTTAAAATAACTAATCAGTTTTTTTTTCGAAATAATTGTAGGTTCTTTAACAAATAATGTACCTGTTAAATTATATACATAATTTCCTACTACATTAATCCTTGATATCAAGTAGTTTGAAAGTATTATTGATCTATTAGTTTTTATCAACATCATATTCTAAGGGAATGCGATAACTATTACCGGACCTTTTAATTCAAAATCTCATTCAAAAGAAGAGGAAGACATCAGATCTGGCCTCAAAGCATGTGGAAGTTTTAGCTTCATGGCTAAAAATTATAATAACTAATACTTCCCCATTTTATCAAACGTCATTTAAATAACTTAAAATTATAATTTGCTTTGGTAAATTAAATTAACTGTTTATGTCTCATTGTTATGATGAAATAAATGTTAATTGAATATTATTAACTTAACTCAGACTAAAGCCTATTTTGCACAACTCAGTATACGAGGCTTTGGTCCCTGAGGTGCAAGAGCAATTGTTCCGGTCAGATGGTCAATCCAATGCGAAAACTTATAATGTTAAGTTCCCTACAGGGACGTAGCAACCGCCGTATCAGTGATACGGAGCCCAGAAGCTACAGGGATCCCACACCACGTGTAACTGAAGTCCCACTAACAAGGCGCTCATACCAGAGAAAGGG
>BMAV01010234.1:173899-206049 GCA_019973955.1 Trichonephila inaurata madagascariensis
ATCAAGTAGTTTGAAAGTATTATTGATCTATTAGTTTTTATCAACATCATATTCTAAGGGAATGCGAGAACTATTACCGGACCTTTTAATTCAAAATCTCATTCAAAAGAAGAGGAAGACATCAGATCTGTCCTCAAAGGATGAGGAAGTTTTAGCTTCATTGCTAAAAATTATAATAACCAATACTTCCCCATTTTATCAAACGTCATTTAAATAACTTAAAATTATAATTTGCTTTGGTAAATTAAATTAACTGTTGATGTCTCATTGTTATGATGAAATAAATATTAATTGAATATTATTAACTTAACTCAGTGGCGCAACAGCCCATGAAGACCAAAGCCTATTGTGCACAACTCAATATACGAGACTTTGGTCCCTGAGGTGCAAGAGCAATTGTTCCGGTCAGATGGTCAATCCAATGCGAAAACCTCCAGTGTTAAGTTCCCAACAGGGACGTAGCAACCGCCGTATCAGTGATACGGAGCCCCGAAGCTACAGGGGTCCCAACACGTGTAACTGAAGTCCCACTAACAAGGCGCTCATACCAGAGAAAGGGTCCCCGAAAGAAGTTTGATTCAGGGTTCCCTCAGAACTAGCTACGCCAGTAATTCTACAGCAAGCTTAGTACTCATTTATCTACCCACTAAAAGGATGAAAGGCTGAGTCGACCTTACACAGCCCGGGGTTTGAACATCGGACCTGTGGTGTGGAAGCGCGACTCAGCCCCTAGGCTTCAATTGATTATTATTATGCATGTAAAAATTGAATAATTTAAGTTCAATTTTTTTTTCAAGGAAATGCTATAACAATTTGTTACAATGAAATTGATAGTATTTTCATATATTTCTAATAGGTTTCGTCATAATTATATTTTTGCTTTTAATACGCTGTGATGTTTAAATTGTCCGTGATGAATAATTCATGCCAGAGATAATAATAAAGTTTAATGAATAGGAATGATTTGTGATTAAACTAGTTGTGAGGAGATGTTTCAGTAAATGTAAAGATTATGTTTAAATTTTAAGCCAATTTAATATCAATTTAGCTTTGTTGCAATTCTTTGAGATAAGAATGAATTTCCTATATTTATCCATGCGTAAATACCTAGAATGAATGCAAGTTTTGTAAAAATATTCAACTTCCTAATTTACAGCCAGTTTGTGTTAATTATCATCTTAAGATCAGTTTTTTTATAATGCAAAAGAAGCAATTAGAAAACTTAAAGAGTTAAGTGTCTGATTTTTTTTAATTTTACTTTATAATTAATATTCTTCTAGAATCATCGACAGTAAACACCCTTTTTTTTTAATAAAGTGGCATGTAATGAAAAATAATTTATTAAATACAAGCCCAGATTAAAACGCAGCAATGGAAATATTTCTCCTCAAATATTTGGAAGGAAAATGAAATGTCCTCGTAGTATTTCATTATCCTCGTTAAAAATTCTTTTTTGTTTTGTTTTGTTTTCATGGATTGAGGACTTCGTCTTTGACAATGATTTTTCTTCTTACTTGAAATTGCACGAATATCTATTTACTTTTTCTAAAATATATTTTTTTCTCTCATCTTTTAATAAAATAATACTTTTCGCTTTTATTTAATTCTATGATTTAAATTTTATCTACTTTGAGGTTATTGTTAGAACCTTCTATAGTCTCAGAAATATGCTACAACACTAAATTTGCTTTAGGGTATTATTCACCTCATTTTTTATTACATAATAATTTTTATATTAAAGTTTTTATTAAAATACTATTAATTTATGGAATAAAGAAAAGAAATTTATTTTTTTTACCTTTATTTTTTCAATTTTGGTTCATGAATCTAATAAATGTTACTAAACTTCTGTTAGTTACTATTTAGGAATTTCAAAGGTTAAGTAGGTGTTAAAGTGGTGACAAATTTGATAACCCAAACATTTTTAAATCAAAACAGCTTTCATTCGTGGTAATTTGAATCTGTGAGAAAAATCTTGTTAAAAATGAAGTTTGCTATTGCAATGTAAATAATTTTTAACTGTACATTAAATGTAAATAGGAGTTAAATGATTTAATTACGAATATATATATATATATATATATATGATTAGCATGATGTGACACATTTAGATCTCGCTTATAAAAATAGTTGAACAAATGCAGAATCCATCTTTGAAAATTTTGCCTTCTAAATAGTATGTTTATCACGAAAAGTTTTTTAACCTTTAACTATTTTTAAGACTTGAACATTCATTGGCGTCAATTTAACACCGGGGCCTTTTCAGTTTGTCTCCTTTCCGCGTTATTTCCGGGAATTTTAAAACATTTTGTGCCATTTGTTTTTCTTAGTAATTACACTGTAAGAGTTTTGTGGCTCTAGGTTAATTAGGAGAAATTTTACAACTAAATATATCTAGAATCTCCGCTGGTGTCATTTCCACACTAAGGCAATTTATCATCAAAAATAATGGTCGTCCATCATTATTGTTAGTAAAATAAACTTCTCTATCGCACATTTATTTGACTTTGAAAGCAGTCTTATTGCGTTAACAGTGGAAATGAATCTATTTTTCTAAAATTGTTGTGTCTAAGTGTTTCGTTGCATAGTATTTGGTTATTTGCTCATAAAAAATCATTCAACTTTAGATCCTTATTCAGAGAAAACACCCTAAAACGCTTGCTCGTAGAAAAGATCTAAGCCCTGATGAAATTGCTAATTTAATATAAGAGATTTCTGAGAATGAATCGGATGGGGGTGAGCTATAATTTAGATTCCGATGAAGACATACGATTGAGTGAAAATGACTGCAAAGAATCTGAAGAAAGGGCTGATATCTGATAATACTCCAGTAAATCCTGATATATGTATCGCTAGGGATGACACAGAATGGATACCGCATAATTGTAATGTTCCTGACAGATTAGCAACTCGAAATGCTTTGCGACAAAGCAGTGGTCCAGCAAGCTTCGCGAAACATAATGTCAACGTCAGTTTTTTATGATATAAAGGGTCATAAAATATGTTATAATGAATAATATTAAAAAATCTTAAAACTAAGCCCTACTGAAAAGTAGTCCTGCAATTGTTTAGTTATTGCAATTAGTTTATATATCTTATATCACTCGATGTCAAAATGATACTGGCGGACATTAAAGGGCAATCGAAACCACGGACTTTCTAATGTTAACCTTGCATTCTGTGTAAATGTAGCTTGAGATAATTATACTTAAACATTCCTGGATTTTAATCCTATCTTTTCATTTTCACACACCTAAAAATTTTAATTCGGTTATTATTCTACGAAAAAGTCAATTCAAATTCGTAAACACATTCAATTTCATAAACTAAACCCTTTAACTAATTCAATCAAAATAATCAATTGCTTACCTTATAATTTATTGTTCAATATATTTAGTACTATTTTTATACATGCCCAGCAAAAATTGAAGATATCACCATATCCATCTACCTTGAAAGTTTATCCAAATGGTACCAATATGACTCTGAGGGATCTCCTGAGTCGAAATCAAATCTACCCAAGCTGATAAGATTCCATATTGCCCTCAAGCTACACCACTTTATTTACCCAGTTTCGGAGATGACACATTGCAAGAATCACTCTTCACCTTCCATTAAGGAATCGATATTCCATTTAACAGCTAGTTCGAAATTTAGATGAGTAGACATATTCCACCAATGCTCTGCACTAAAATTTACCTGCTTCGGAATACGAAATGCATTGTACTTCGTATGAAAACGTAGGTGGATGCTTTGGGAAATATTATTTATTGGAAGGTATAGTTTTTTTGATGAATATATACATTATAAATATAAAGAATATATTGATAAATATTACATGAAAAGTAATTTTAACATTAGTTCTTACTAAAACCAAGGATTTTATTTCAATATTGTTCTAGACACATTAAAACTGTCAAAAATTTAGAGGATTTTCAGATACGTGCAAAGTTTTTAAAAAACTTATTTCAAAAGAAAAGAAGAGTTGTTTTATTTATGTGAAAATATAACATTAGAAACAAATACTAAAAATTTCTTTAACAGTTTTGTCGACTGTTAAGTTTACTTTTGTGCTAAATATTAATTCAATATTCTATTAAATAAAACTTTTTAATAAATTAATAAAATTTCATTTTTTGGAGTTATGACTACTGAAATAATTGAGTTTCATACAACCCTCATAGATATTGTATTTTTTATAAACATATTAATATATCTATAGTTTCAAGAACTTACATTGAATTTTACTTTCAGAAACCTAAAGATAAACTTTAAAGCTCAATTGATCGTAATATAGTAAAAACAAATCTCAAGAATATGCAAATTTTTGACAACTAGAAGTGTAAAAAACTTTTTATGAAAATGTAATGCGCAAATTATAGACAATATATAAATTACTCCTTATGACATAAAAGCTTACTAAGACATACATTTACTATATAAGTATTAAATCTCAAATTGCAGAATACGGTGCACATATAAACTAAACTTCCATTTCACAAAAATTTCGAGGCAAACAACCTTTGATTTTCTTTTTCTATCAGTACTTCAAAACGAAAGTTAATAATTTTTTTAGCAAAAAAAAAAGTTAACTATTTAAAATTCTATTCCCCTCCCCAGTTAAATTCGTAGTTATACTAATAACATGAATTTCAATACAATGAGAGTTTTTTCTTGGTTATGAATCATGATATATACACCATATAACAAAAAAAATAAAATAAAATAAAAAAACGACGCGCCAAGAAGATTATAATGAAATTTCGTATACAAAGGCATTTCAACAGAACATGCAAATAATTAAAATTTGGTGTCCAACGAATGAATAGCGGGATCTACAGAGCATCGGAATTGTGCATTCAGCAGGTGTCTGTAAGAAGCGATTCTCAATCTGATGGTGAAAATTTCTGTTGCATTGAGATTTAGGATACCTTTGAGCAAATGAAAAAATGCTTCGCCGCAGGATCCGAACTCATTACGAGTAGCTGTCAGAGTTTGAAAGGGGTCGTATCATTGAACTGAAAGAGGGAGGTTGGGCAAATTGGAGAATCGCTCGTCATATGGATCGAAGTGATGCAGCCATTAAAAGATGCTGACAAGAATGGGTGGACAGTGGCAGACTTCAGCGTCATGATGGTAGCAGTCGACCTAGGGACACAGCAGATCAGGATGACAGATTCGTTGTCATATCAGCTGTCACAGTGCTTCATTCATCGTTATCAGCCATCAGACGTACGATGATAGAGCGAAATTTACGTTCGTACTAACTGCTACGTTAAGTCCCAATCACGCCTACAAACTGCCGATTCAGATTAAAGTGGTGCTTGTCTCGATCAGGTTGGAATCATGCTGACTGGGGATGTACAGTGCTTAGCGACGAATCCTGCTTCCAACTGTGTCCTGACGATCATCGAAGACGTGTCTGGAGAAGACCAGAGCAGCGTGCCGATCCTGCTTTCACTATTGCACGCCACACAGGCCCTCAACAAAAGTTATGGTCTGGGGTGCCATTTTTTTTAAGCCGTACCCCTTTGGTAGTCATTAGAGGCACACTTACAGCACATTGGTACGTCGACGATATTCTGAGAACTGTTTTGCTACCGTTCCTTTTGCAGTACCCTGGCCTTATTTTTCAGTAAGATAATGCCAAACCACATACCACACATGTTGCTATGAACTGTCTTACAGCTTATCAAATACTTCTTTGGCCAGCCAGATCCCTCTCCAATCGAACATGTCTGGGATATGATGGGAAGGCGACTGCATCCATCAGGGAATGTTGATAACCTAAACCGACAATTGGAGCAAATTTGGCAAGAGATACCGCAGGAGACTATCATGGTGCTAAATCACTCTATGTCAGGTCGTGTGGCAGCTTGCATCTAGGCTGGATGTGGGTCATCTCCTTTTTGAGCTCCTTACTTTGTAACTATGTAACTCTGAGAAAAGAATCATTAATTTTTTCTGAAATTTTAATCATTTTTTATTCGATACGTGATATTTCTAACCACCAATTTTTGTCTCTATCAGACAACTCGTTCTTGGTGCGTCGTTTTTTTTTATAGAGTGTACTACTAAAGTCAAAATGTTTCCGTAATTGTCCCTACATTCACGCAGGTGTTCGTTAGAGAGGAAATATATGTTTCGGGAGTTGGCAGCAGTAATAAAGAAAACACAAAGCTATCTGGAATTAATTTCCTGTACAGTTGGCGATAATTTCTGACTAAACTAACATTTCATTCGTCGGAGTTTTCAATGTAATCTGGAGCAGCGTGCAAACATCAAGTTATGTGTTTTACTCGAGAAATCACCTTGAGACAATCGATGTGCTTTAAAAAAGCATACGGAAATGATTCCAGCAACAGAAGAGTTTTACCTGTTTCCTTGGCTGAAAATTAAATTGAAGGGACATCGTTTTGTGGATCCAGAAGAGGTCATCGAAAATGCGACGAAACAACTAAAGAGCCTCTCGAGAAACGGATTCCAGGAGTGTTTTTAACGCTACAAGTGTGTGGATGCAGGAGAGCAGTATTTTGAAGTTCAAAAAGATTAAAAATTATTGTAATATTTTATAATAATTCGTAATTGACCTGTTCTGGTAATTTTCGGACTCTACCATGTATGTTTATAATTTCTCAAATAATTTATACGAATTGCGAAAAAGAAACCGAAAAATAGGATCTAGGCTGAAGAAAATAAGTATTGAATGAAACATTATAAAGTGAGTCAAAGTAGGTTCCTTTTCTCGATTTTACATAATCTATGCGTTTTAGAATTTTAACTAGTACATAACTATGATAAATAATACTGCATGATTGTACTGGACTGATAATACCTCTAGATCAGGGGTACTCAACCTTTTTTCCCTCCGGGCCATAAAGACATGATAGGTATTTTACACGGGCCGCATACACATGACAGTTATATCATGCGGGTCGCAACATGCTGATAAGGGAAAAAACACACTATATAACCAAAGCAACATTGACCAACAAAATTGATCAAAATATTAAAACTCATTTTTGGCTTTCATTTTAACACTATATTAATTTTTCTATCAAACACACACATACAAATGTTTCTTTTTAAGACTTTTTTACTGAGTTATAGGATAATTACTATTTTCTTTTTTCTATGACCAAGCCTCTTAAAAAGTAAAATAAAATAGTAAAAAAAAATTGATTAAAAAATTGATATATTTAAATGATTGATTATTAGAGTTGACTGCTCAATTTTTATTACATTGTTCTCCAATAATTTAATTTCTTAGTGCATCGGGCCATTAACGGGCCACTCAGAAAAAACCGGCTCACAGTGGGTAGTTTTTCCAATCTAGCGCACGGAAACCCCAAAAATGAAATTGCGCGAAATAAAACAACAACCCACAATTTATGGTCCTCTTGAGTTCCCTAGCCATGTGGTAAACAGTTATTGTTAGTACGTGAATGGAAATTGTCAACATACATCGGCTTAGATCGGGTTTGCTCTTGCTACAAAAAACACTTGCGAGCCTCATTTTATAGACGCTAGTTTCATTGTTTCGTCTGAAAAGGCTTTTGCAGATTTTAGCTACTGTTTTTTTGAAAATAGATGCCATGGGTAAGAGATTTTACTTTCAAATTAGGTTCAAGTTTGATTAAAAAATGTAAAAACATAACATTTATCACAGCATATAACTCCTACTAACGTATGTCAGTTTTTAGTGTTTAATAGACCAGAAAGAACTCTTGGGATTGACACGGATTGATCACAGTAACACTTAAGTCCATAGAGTAGATATAAACCTTTAATTTAATACCAAATTTAGCTGCTACTTCCTGCTATTCTGAAGGTTATGATTTTTTTTCAGCTTTGATACTAGCACACAGTGGGCATTTTTCCCAATTTGGCGCACGGAAATTATTTCATTACTTTAAAGTCTTCATAATTATATTTAATAATAAAAAATAGTAATTAAGGAAAATTGGGTATTCTTTTCTGTTTTTACTAAGAAAAAAAGTTAATAAGGTCTTAACAAATTAATGTCAAATTTAAATTTGATCAAAAATAAAGGATTGCTTAGTGGAACTAGTTTTTGAACAAACATCTAAGGACTTTTACAGAAGCAGTAATTTACACGTGGGAAAATATATACAAGAAAAAGTGTGGCTAGTTAAAAAAATTAAATTTTAACAGATTAAACAAATACAATGAAACATAACATTGTACATATGCAATAACGGATAATGGGTTGTGATTAAGAGGATTCGGCACCCTTTAAGCATTTGTTTTATTTATGTATTTGAAAATTATATTTCAGCTTTTCAAATAATGTTTCTATTTAAGAAAATGAAACAAGATAAAATTGTTCACATATTTTTCACAAAATTTTACAAATTTCCTTTTTTAAACAAATTTGGAAATTTTTAAAATTTTAAAATTTTACTCTTTCTGTGTTAATTAATTTTTTGACATAAAATACTTGTAATATTTCTGGAGATGTTTTAAACACCTTTAGTGATAGATTTTACAATACCTTGATTAGTAATGGAGAAAAAAAAGTAAATGTTGAGATATATATTTTAATATTCAACCAAAAGCCTAATATTTCCCACGTTTCAATTTTAAAAAAAAGTATTTAATTTACAGCAAAATGGATTCCTATTTTTGTTACGTGCATTACATATAATACACAGAAAACAATTGAAAATGATTGATAAATAATTGGGGAAGTAGTAGTATTTTGAATATGAAAAACACAAACTGAGAAAAACCATTTTAAAGTTCATAATTCTGAAAAAATTATTATTATAAGCTTAAAATTTAGAAAAATTGTTAAAATTTTCTGCACATTTGTAGGGGAAAAATGGATGAGGTGCCATAGAAAGGAAAAGTTCTTCTCCAAGTCGAATGATGCTTGGTTGTCGGGGAAGTAAGATTTATATTAGATTTAATTATTTTTCAGAAAAATATATATTTAATATTTTAGTGTGGTGTTTTATGTTTATTTAAGGTTTCTGCTGGTCCTCATATTTATCAAAGTCCGTTGTACACCTAAATAACTAAAAAAAACATTAGTTTTAGGTTAGTATCTTGCTCTTCCTTCCACACATTGAATAAGTCACGCCGTGTAATAGCATAATAGCATCAGCCAACGCTGAAAAAAAAATCATAACCATCAGAATAGCAGAAAGTAGCAGCTAAATTTAGTATTAAATTAAAGGTCTATATCTTCTCTATGTGACTTAAGTGCTACTGTGATCAATCCGTGTCAATCCGAAAACTTCTAGTACATTAAACACAAAAACCTGACATGCGTTAGTAGGAGTTACATGCTGTGCTAAATGTTATGTTTTTACAATATTTAATCAAACTTGAACCAAATTTGAAAGTCAAATCTTATACCTATGGCATCTATTTTCAAAAAACAACTAAAATCTGCAAAAGCTTTTTCAGACGAAACGATAGAACTTGCTACTGTAAAATGAGGATCGGAAGTGTTTCTCGTAGCAAGAACAAACCCGATCTAAGCCGATGATTTTTGACGGTTTCCATTCACGTAATGAAAAAAACTGTTTATCACATGTCTAGGGAACTCAAGAGGACCATAAATTGTGGGTTGTTGTTTTATTTCACACAATTTCATTTTTGGGGTTTCCGTGCGCCAGATTGATAAAACTGCCCACTGTGAGGCGGAAATCTAATGTTGTTTTGAGTTTAGTTAGGAATACAACAGGCTATGATAAATATGAGGACCAAGAGCGATTAAAATTTAGAAAAATTGTTAAAAATTTCTGCTTGTTTGTAGAGGAAAAATGGATTAGGTGCCACAAAAATGAAAAGTTCTTCCCCAATTCAAATGATGCTTGGTTGTCGGGGGAGTAAGATTTATTTTGGATTTTATTATTTTAAAGAAAAATGTATAGCTAAAAAAATATTTTAGTGTGGTATGTTATGTTTATTTAGGCTTATAATAATTATTTTTTCAGAGTTATAAACTTTAAAATGGTTTTCTTTCCAGTTAGTGCTTTTTCGCATTCAAAATACTACTTCTTCCACAATTATTTATCAATCACTTCTATTTTTTCCGCGTGTCTTATATATAATGCATGTAACAAAATAGGGGATCCATTTTGCTGTAAATTGAATACTTAAAAAATTGAAACGTGGGAAATATTAGACTTTGGTTTAATTTTAGGATATATATATCAACATTTTATTATTTTTTTCTCCAAAACTAATTAAGGTATTGTAAAACTGATCCCTAAAGGTGTTTAAACCATTCTCAGAAATATCACAAAAATTTCATGTCCCCAAATTAATTAACACAAAAAGAGCAAAATTTTAAAAATTTCCAAATTTTTTTTAAAAAATTAAATTTATAAAACTATGTGCATAATATGTGCAAAATTTTATCTCGTATCATTTTCTGAAATAGAAACATTATATGAAATGCTAAAATATAATTTCTAATACATAAATAAAAAAATGCTCGAAGGTTGCCGAGACTTTTTAAACACTACCGAATATCTTTTATTGTATATGTATATTGTTATGTTCGATTGCATTTGTTCAATCTGTTAAAATTTAATTTTTTTAACTTGCCACATTATTACTTGGATATATTCTGCTACGTCTAAATTACTGCTTCTGTTAATATCCTTAGATGCTTGCTCAAAAACTAGTTCCACTTAGCAATCATTTATTCTTGATCAAATTTAAACTTGACATAAATTAGTTTTAGTATTACTGCTCTAGATGAATTGCCTGGAATATGAATAATAATGATACAATGATGTATGCATGTCAAACTACTTTTTTCTTTGAAGAAATGAATTTTTTTTTCTGATGAAGCTTACTAATCGAAATACTATTAACTATCTAGCTAAAGGATAAATCATCTATTCCATTTTAAAATTTTAAATTGTTTCATATTGCGGTAATGATTATATTTAATTACAACCATAGACGTGCATTATCATAATTTCATTTAAAACACAAGAAATATGTCTGACTTAATTTTAAAAAATATATCAATAATTTATAAATTTTAATAATTTTTATTAAAAAAATTGAAAAATGTTCCCCTAACAAGTAACAAATATCATAATAGTTAAATTATACAAATGTTATAATTAAAAATGCTAAAATTTCTCTTTGTTTTAGTATTCATAGAAATACAAATATAAGGAAAACAAAGTGCATTGGAAAAGTTTTAGTATATTTATCTAAAATATAATTATTATAAACTACATAATATTGTTCATTAAGGGCATTTATTTCAACCAAAGTACGTTTTTATAATTATGGGGAACATTTGATTTTTTTGTGTCCTATACAAAAAAACCCAAAATAATTGATATAAAATGTGATCCCTTCTTTTTTAATAAGTTATTAATTAACTGTTTCCGAAGATAGGAATGAAAAATTTATTTTTTACTTCACTGATAAAATTCTGTGTAATGTGCATTACAAAGTATATACATTATAATGAATTTTATTCAACATTTTTAATGACTCATTCAAATTATTCTATAATGCATGACCGCATTAATGAATCTTAAATATCAATACTAGATATCCGCTAATAATGCTTCACTTTTTTCTTCGAAACAAGTTTGAATGACTAATTATTCCTTTAAATCAACAGTTTTTATTTATATTTTATACATTAAATAAGAATTTTAAAAAGAAATTCTTACTTTTGATCGAGTCTTATGCTGATTGAAATAAAGTATTAGCTTTTTATTTATACCTTAATATATACTTAGTCTCTTTTTTTCAAATATATCCATCATATTATAATATGAAACGAAAAAAATATTCTTATTAAAAAGTCATGAACAGAAACATCCTCTAAACATTTCAAATACAAAATTTTATATTCTACGATCTATGATTAATGGTGAAACAGGTCTTACAAATAAGTACGTTATTAACAACATAAACTAGAATGTGTGTCTTTTCAAATAATAAAAGGATACAAAATTCATAATACAGCATCAACTTCCAGTTCGAGTAAATGCTTTGTTTGCCGGAAGCTTTAACTTAGGGATGAGATATGTTAATTAATTTTAACTCCTGTGATTTCTTGATGCGCAAGATATTCATTAAAAGAGGTGTTCTCTCTTATAGTCCTTCCATGAAAGGACAGATACTGTAAAATTAGTAGCCAGCTCGATCAAAAGCCTCTTTCAGAGTAGGATATTGTTTCCTAGAAAATTAGACACAGGGTTTTGTTACGAATTTGTTTTAATAGCATAAAATTAAGTTTTAAGGCGAGCAGCAATAGACGCTATTTTAAAAGATTACATTTTATGCTTATATTGGAAGATTTAAGGGGAATGTATTGCACTCAACCTTTTTTTTTACGTTATCTTTTTTAACATGATTTTCAAATAACACCGGACTCGAATTTTCTTTTACACGAATTGTTCGTTCTAGCATGAATCGCAAAAAATGTGGGATTCATGCCCTTTGAATGAGGGCAATTTGGTCAAATTTGTGACAGCTTATGATTATAAAAAATAGACAAAATGATGAAGTCGAAGGTGAAGTTCAGCTATTAACAGCTGATTTAATTCGCGAGGGCTTGAAATTTGCTACAAGTACTGAACAACTTTTTCTTACTTATGATCCTGACACAGAGCATGCATCAAAATTTCAACAATATCTTAAGTTTTTTGTAGCAGTATATCAAGTATTATAATATAAGCAAATTGAGAAACCACAAACGCATCCACTAATAATATATTTCGTAACAACGACAAAAAAACCAACTGAGGCAATAAATAATGAACGAAAATCTTCATTTGAATCAAAACCGACAGTAGTGTTAGACATATCGGACACGTCTACTGATGATAGCATTTTTGATCCAGTTCATAATAAAAGTGCACGTTTGTTTACAAGTTCAGATGAATACTTGTTATTAATTTTTACTTGCCGGCTGGGTGGCGTGGTTGGTTTGTCGCTGGCCTTCTGCGCCCAAGGTTTCGCTTTCGCCCCCGCCCAGGTCGGTCAATTTTCATGATGAAGAAAATCAACAGCGGCCATGTCGTATGATTATTCGGCATGTAAAAGATCCTTAGAGTGTATATTTGGATTGGGAGTTCTCGTCAAAATAAAATCCTAGTATGGGTTCGCGCATTTTCCGAGCTCAGGTAAATCCCTCTAGGGAGGAAAGCGGGCATCAAAATTACCTGTGCTGCTTGCTATCCACGTGTATAAAGCCGCATTGAAAAAAAAGAGATACCAGCTTCCGCGGGAATGTACTAGGTCTGCAGTGGTAAAACACCAATTCGCAGCCCATTAGAAATAAAAAAAAAAGTTTTTTTTCCCCATAACTTCAATTAGCATTTTTATATGTTTTGTGTCCTTATAAATTAAATTTTCACCATAAATTAACATTATTTTTTTTCGGTAGTAAAAATTAATTTTTTTCGACATAAATCTGTAACATTGATTTCATTATTAATTTTTTGCATGGTTATAAAATATTTAGAGATTTTTCATCTTACATATTTTTTTAAGTTGTGGAACATGTTCTGAAATTTACCATTGTCCATGGATTTCTTAGACGATTTTTTTTTTTTTTGTGCACGGCTTTCTAAGGAACGTATCTACCGTATGAAAAAAAAAAGAGTTGTGGGTGTATTATTGTCGTCACATGAAAAATAATTTTTCATTATTCTCATTTAATTAATTTTTTTTTCAGTTTAGCATGTAATTGTTATTCTTATAAGTCAGCGAAATATCATAATCAGGATTTTAATTCGATTCAAATGAATAAGCTCAAAAAATTTGAAATCATGTTTACCATAAAGTCCGGCGTATAACGCGCATTTTTAACAACAAAAATAAGAAATTTATAGTTGAGCGTTTACGCGGGGAATATAAAAATAATAGCTATAAAAATGAAAATTAGACTTCTACATTGATCAAAAAACTGTTTATTTAAATAAATGGGACACCTAACGAAATTAAAGGGTTATAGCTGTAGAATTATGCTATTTTTTCAAAAGCCTAATACCTCGAATAAATTGCTTAAAAATTTCTTCAGGTGCATTTCAGGTTCCTTCTCAAAAAAGAAGTCTTACGTTACTCGGCCAATATACCTAAAAATTAATTAATTAATACAGCTTGAAGGTATAGGAGCACGTTATACGCCAATTTTTAAAGTTAATTGAAACGTTTGACGTTTATTCAAAACGAACACACATAAGTCTACATACAGTGGTGCTAAAACATAGAATATATTTTTTCTCGCCAACTAACCAGGAATCCAATATGATACTTTTGTTTTTATAGGTGGCACTCTCCGTCCAGGGATGAAGTACTTTTGGTATAATACGTCGAACTCTACACCAGATTTGAAATTAACTTGAATATTTGATTTTTTTATAAAAAGACTAACTATGGAAGTTATATTTTTATCACTAGATTGTGAGATTTACGACAAATACCACTCAAGGGGATTTATAAGCAGTTTTCACACAGTCTAAGGACTATATCAAATTATTTAATTTTTTCCTTCCGGGTCAAAATTGCATAGTAATCGAATTAAAGATAGAAATATAAATGTAAAATATAAATTATTCAGTTAAATTATATATTCAACTTGTTGTACCAATAAGAATCAATATTGATATATTTTAACAAAATGAATTTCTTAACAAAGTTCTACTCATAAGGTAAATGAAAACCCCCCAAATGAAATGATATAAGTACAATTTATTATTAATTTTTTATGAATGGCGAGGCATTTAACAGAGGAAATTAATTTAAAATACTATATGTTTTTTTAATCGAAGGTCGTCTAACTCATGTGCTTCATTATATTGCGGAAAATAAATTACGTAAAAGAAGTAGCATTCATTTTCTTGAAATTTTAGAATAAACTCAAGAGTTTTTATTGTTTTTTTTCCTTTGGTATAACTGATTCCTTAGCCTGTTTACCTAGCGTTTTTGTTGAAAATGATCAATATATATTTTTTTTAGAATAGTTCATGTTAGATAGCCTTATTCTGTTTTCGCAACGGTCCAAGTCTTTTGTTTTTCTCTGTTGAGGTCACAACCTTTGGAGAAACGGAAGTAGAGGCAGTAAAGCGTATGACTATTCTTGTTTCTTTTAAGAAATATTTTTTATTACTACTTATGTATCATAGGGTAAAATTTATTTTATTGAAAATGGTCATAAAATTTGTCTTGAAAATAATGCGTAAATGTTGAAATTTACTAAAATTACAATACAATTCATTTTATATTTTAATTACATTTGAATTATTGTAATACAAGTTTCTCCCATAATAATGATATTTAATTATTTAAATAAAAATCCTCATTTTAAATCATTAAAAACTGAAAATGTTACAAATGAATTGACATGGATGTTGTTTTTAAAGGCTGAATTCTTTAAACTAAGTTTTCATGTATATTAATCATGCATTACAGAATTTTATACATAATATTAAGATATTATACATAAGGTCGTTTGCACTTTATGGAAACGATTTTGACAGTTAACTTTTATCTATAAATGGCATATTTTTTGTACAGGTATGCTTCTATCTGACAGCCATGATACTTAAAATTAGATCTAGCTAGAATTTTTCATGAAAGTAAACTTCATCTTAGTACTGTCATGAGTTTTACTCCCTTCCTATTGAACCGTTTTCCAAACTACGTTCAATATTCTTGGATTCCGTTTTCCTAAGGCCCGTTTTAATAAAACGAAAGCAGAGAAGTCCATTAAAGAAGTATCAGGTGATTTTACAAGTATTTTATCAAATGGGATACACTTTATTCTATTTTTGACTCTTTCTGTATTAAAAAGGCCACTGTTGACTTAGACAGGTGTCTAGAGGCTTTGTCCACATAAAGCTCAACTTTATCAATGTGCTTTGCATATCAGGCTGGCCTTTCTTCTTCAAAAATTGGCTAAAACACATTTTGCTGATAGTAAAGTGAATCAATTTTGGCTACCATCTATTCTGATGGAAAAATACGAATGCTAATAAATTTCTCTAACATTCTAAGCATTTTCCTAATGTTCTTGAACTTTCCTGGGAAGAAAATGATATATTTCATGGACAATAATAGTCCATACGACGCAAAATTTAAACGAAGCAAAAAAAAATTTTTTTGTGTACAACTCATCATTAAAAAATGCACAAAATGAACAAAGCACAATCAGAGACGTGCCAAGAATTTAAATGAATAAAAAGAAATCGCGCGCGCTCGTCTGCGTACTTTACGATGCCAATGGCTAAGTTCTGGAGGACACTGATTCATTAGCTGGACTCCACTGCATGACAACGAAGCGTTCAGATGGATAAAACCAAGGATATTATTATGCTGCTTAATTTTCATACGAACATGGTGTTTTGATCAGAGAGTATTGTACCAATACATTACAAACGGATTTGTGTAGACATCATTGTTTGAGAAAACACCTGCAAATGAATCAAATGACTAGGGGGGGGGGGATCAAATCACTAGATCACTAGTTAACTGAGTCAGAGAACCATTGGTACTGAGACATCAGAGACAGCAATGGGCATTGATATGCGGTTAAGCGATTAGTGATTGAGCTCATCGAGGTCATCTTATCGACTACTCTTTTTAGTGGTACAGGTTGCACTCGACCTATAATCTACCGGACTGGAATAGCATTGTTTTCAATAGCATGTCCTACTTCGAATTGAGGCAGGGTGACTTCGGTGACAAGCTGTTGGTGAAGGAGGGAAGATTGTGATCCATGGTAGCCTTGAGTGCTGCTTGGAAAACTGACCAAGAATTGGAACCAAGATTTGAACTGTCCAACTTCGGGTTTGAAGTGGACGACTGAGACGAAAGGAATACCTATTCGGGACAGTCGTTAAGGGCTTCTATTCCAGTTCTTTTATTCCAGTTCACTGCTGAATCACCATTGAAGACATGTGAAGAGATAGCAAGGATAGCGGAGAAATAATCACCTCCCTGTCGTTCTTTACACAGAGGGCACCAGCCAACTTTATGAATGAAATCCAAGCCGAACAACAGCGCCAGAGGTGGTTCAACGCTTTTTAAATTTGATTTTCTTAATAAAACTCTGATTGCTTTGACGCTATTTGCATTTCTTTTACAATAAATCCACATCACATCAACTGATTTTCGTCACATTTGGTTAACTTCTTCCATGGACATTACTTTTAAAGTTAAAGAATATGCATCCGAACTTGGAATAATTATTTCTTTTAATCACAATCTTCTTTTAAGAATATAAAAATAAAAAACTGCGTAATAAATCTATATATTTAAATAAGCGCATAGATTAGAAAAATAAATTATTCATAATGGCTTAAGAATAAGGGAATTCCATTCATTAATTTTAACCGTTGTTAAAAAAATAAGATAAGGTTCAAATGAGAAATGATAATTAAGTTTCTTTAAGTTAATAAATTTAAACTGTTATTTAAAAATTAAAAAAATGAATTACCTTATACTATAAAATCTTAATTATTCCTTAGGGAACAGAGATTTTTAAAAAAATCACTAAAAGATAGCCAAATAGGGTATATACTTGATTTCAGTATTAATTAGATGGAGATCATCAATGTGTGTCAAATTTAATCTAAAATGGAAAGTATAGATTATGGATGGTTTAATTTACATAATACGAAATGCTTAAACAAACATTGGATGTTTGCCAATTACTTTGGAATGTTTTAATACAGTTAATTGATCACACCCCAAAAAAGTACAATAAGGTTTATTTTTTCTATCTTCGAAAAAAGAACACAATGAAAAATTTTCAAATTAATATTTTGTACTTTTTATTGCAGTAAACAGTATATTTTTTTTTATTCCGTTGCGTTTTTATTCTATATATGAATGTGCATTAAGAATAAAACATTATTTATTCCAACTGTGAAAATACTACGTATAAATAGAATCCAATGAGATTAAATTAACACATTTCTTTAAAATTTTATATTGTAAAAAAAGAAACAAATTAAGCAGTGCATGGTATAACATTTAAACAAATATAAACTGCTCTATTTTTAGCATTTATGGTTGAATATTTCTTAAAAATAATTCTAAAATAAAAGAGACAAAATATATTTTTTTTCGCCTGTTACATAAAAAGTGTTCCACAAACACTCAGAGAATATTTTTTTATGGCTTAAGAAGATACGGGAATATCTTTATTTGTGTGTGTGCATTTTTCACTAATACAATTATATATTTTTTCATTTTTTCATACATTTAAAATAATTATTTTCTAAAATCCTTTATTTGCCAGTTATTTAAATTACTAAATTTTACTTGAGTATGTTGAATATATAATTAAATTATTTATAAATTTTTATACAGATTTCTAAGAGTTTTAACATGTTTCTGAATGCTTTATATAAACATGATTGATGGAATCGTTATAGAAAATAACAAAAGCCATATCCAGAATCACAACACCTTACAGTATCACACATATCATTGGAGATTAAATGTATTCTCACGAATATATTTAATCATAGCATTTTGGTAGATATTTTCGTAAGTAAGTAATACTTTTGTAGATCTTAAAAATTAATAATTTATGCTTTATGTAACACTTAAAAATAGGTTTTGATAAAAAAAGGAACAATATAGTCCTCTTTAATTATTTTCTTGGCATATTTTAAAAATAAATATGTATATTATACATTGTGATGAGCAAAATAAAATGATTTCCGGAAATTACCTGACATTAAGTATGAAATATTTTCAATTTAACTTCAATAGAATGTAAACATTCCGAGTTAATTAACACCAAAAATCAAAGTAATTGATCCCTATATCTATTTGAAATCGATACATACAAGTATTTTGAGCAACTTACATCAGCTACTTTTTTTTTTAATTCAAGTTCAAATATTTTGCTATTACATTACGTGATTTCCGATAGAAAATGTATGCAACTTTTTCTATAAATTTTTGTATTCAAAAGAAAACAGTTTTTTCATCTGCTGTTTCTTTATATATAGCTTTCGGAAATATTCTAGAAAATAATCTTTAATCAAATTTTTTTAAAGGGATCGTGGACCTTTGAAATTAATTTCTTAAATTGTTAGTTTAATTAGCTGGAAGTGGAATTAATATAGTAAATGATCTATATATTTCACAATTTAAATATATATTTTTTTTAAAAAAATTATAATTTGATTTTTTTTTAAAAAATTAATTTTTTAAACTTTTTAAAAAATGCTCTTTGCGCGTTTGTTTTAAAGATATGTACATAATTTTATTGTATGTATACATGAACTATAACTAAATATATCTGTGCATAGATTTTAAATTCAGAATAAAATTTGATAAAAAAAAAGATAAACTTTCATTACTATATGAAATATTTCACCAATTATCACATATTCAAGGTATTCGAAACAATGTAAAATATGATCCATTAAATTTTTTAGAAAACTAATTCACAAATTTGTGAATTACATTATCTTTCATAACTTGTGAAAATTTCTAAGTGATACGACATGATATGAAACGCAAGGAGCATTTTACGTAATAATTAAAAGAGAAAATTTATGAACTGAGAAAAATACATTTTAAACATTTATTTGAGTAAAATAAAAAAATAAAGCAAATTTTTACCTAATTACTTACCTTTCAAACATATAAGAAATTATTACAGCAAAAATCTAAAAAATATTTTAATATTTATCATATTTAGTTATTTATTCAGTAATTCAAGTAATATGCATCCGCAAAGCTGATACTTATAAAAAAAATATCGCATGGCAAAACATTCATTTAAATTTGACTAGCACAATATGACCACCCTTCAGATTTTATATTTTTGTTTTCTATTTTATTTGAGATTTTTCGCTTCATAGTTCTTTTATCTTTTGCTTTTTGAAAAGTTTTATTTCTGCTTTGCTTTAATAGACGATCATCTCGTACTCCACTGATTTGCATCAAGGGTAATGAAGCATTCTGATGTACATATTTCAAAGTAAACAGGGATCCAAAATTGAACTCACTAACTGCTGTTACAACAGATATTTCCAGTCTTTACTTTGATTGGAAACTTTCTTTTGGGCAGTGACTCCAGATAACGCTGCGCAAACTTTCATTTGCATTTTGACTCTTGCCTGAAGTACACCGACATAATATCTCGTTGCTTGCTAATCGCTGATACATAAGGAGAATCTTTGCAACAACCTCCTCAGTTAATTTTGTCTTCATAAGTGAATGACTTTCAGGTGATACTCCATTTGCTAAAACTCTTTTGAAAAAACATCGAGAAAGTTTGCCATTAGGACATTTGTTGTGCTTCAGTTTGGTGTCTGTGGAGGAACAATGATAAAGTGTGGCGTAAATATCACTTTTTATTTTTTCGACATCATTGCAATTATCTTTAATGACTTTTCTGTAAAAGTTAGTTAGCTTAAGGTATCCGACTACGTTCGGAACCGTGATTTTGCAAAAGCGCATAAATGGATAATTTTCATGATATTTAGTGTCACTTAGATTAAAATATATGTATAAAATTGTTTGAAGGACATTTTGACAAACAAAATGATTTAAATACAATATTTTGGCAAAAAACTAACTTAGAATAATCTTTTTTCAAAATGTTCTCCTTTTGTGAAAAATGCTTCTATTATAATACTATTTTGCTTGTATATAGCTCAGACCTCTCTACAGAGGCTCAACTAGCATTTTTGAAATATATAACTTAGAAGAGGGTTTATCCATATTTAACGACAACAGAGGGGAGCAATTTTAAGAAAAAAACGCCGATAGTTATTTCAATTGGTGGTAACTCTGAAACTAATGTGAATTTTTTACAAATTCTAGTTGAGCCTCTGTATAGAGATCTGAGCTACATATACGCAAAATATTATTATATTAGAAGCATTTTTCACAAAATCCATTGTATTGTTTGCCAAAATATTGTATTGAAATAATTTATTTTTTGTCAAAATGTCCTTAAAACACTTTTATACATGTATTTTAATCCAAGTGACACTAAATATCTTGAAAATTATCCATTTATGCACTTTTGCAAAATCGCGGTTCCGAACGTAGTCGGATACCTTAACTATTGTGGTTTCTTTTAAGCTACCAACCTTTTTGCCGCCTACGCAAACACCTTTTCTTCGCCACTCTTTAACTTTAATACGTAAAGTAGTTCCTAGGCGCTTGGAGATATGGTTAAGACATTCTTCTTTCTTCATCGGTTTACCTTTTCCATAGATGTTCAACGACATCAGATGTTGGAATGTTTTCGAATCTCCATCCGATAATATGCAAGTGTAACACATATTACACTCTTTGATGGATATTTGCCACAAAATTCAGCAGCTTCCACTTCCATACTAAATGAGGAACCTGTATGATTTATTTGGCATTCAGATTTGTGACCTTCATACCAAATTACAAAATCGGGACTATCACCCGAAAGGTCTCTTACTGCGGCAGTACATTCCGTGCAATACTTTGATAGTATTTTATAATCGATAACTAAACCTGTCAATAAATCAATAACAACTCCTATCCCGTACAGTGATTTATAGCCCCGCTTATGCCAAGATCCATCAAATGACACAGTAATGTCTAAAACACCTGTTTCCTTTTTCTCTTCATCATTTAAATCAAGATGTTGCTTCCTAACTATATTTCTCATTACTTCAAGGATCTGATGTTTCACCTCACTATATATTTTCTTCGGACAAAACTTTAATGTGCTTCGTAAAAGATTTTTTGTCCATTGCATTCGTACTAGTCACTAATACAAATAATTCCAATCCCGCGTGACCTTTCCTAAGTCTTAAAAAAGACGAAACCATTTTTTTGTTAATGTCAAATTTTGTTTCTTTTACACGAGCACTGAAAAATGAGAAATTTTACCCTGCCTCACAACTAGAGCAAACCCACTCTAGTTTTGATGCCATACCCAACTGTGTTTTTTTTATGATATTTAAGTAATTTATTTCACATTTAGGGCACTTTACATCGGAAATTTTGGCAACGTACAAGAGACCCTGCACTGAAATCTGAGTTCCGAACACTCAGTCGTGAGGTTACGAAAGACATTAGACACTTTTCCCAATCTCGTTGGGAATTTCACATAGCGGCACTTAAGCCGGAGGCAGGCACTCTTTGGAGGAAAACCTCCCTATTCAAAAAACCACCTCAAAATATCCCCCCCCCTCTTATAGGCGCACTTGGCAGAGTAGCAAATCACCCTCTGGAGGAGGCGGAAGTGATTGACGACAGCGTTCAAAAGCAATTCGAACCCAACACTGAAGCTGAAAACGGACGTTTTACAGCTCATACACAAAGGAAAATTAAAAGATTCCTGGACGCTCCTACCTGTCTAGACCTGGAAAAAACAACGCCAGGGGAAGTACAGGAATGTATTAAAAAGCTTAAGATCAATAAATCTCCCGGATTGGATTTAATTACAAATCGCATCCTTAAGAATCTCCCCCTCAAATTCGTTCTTTTTAGTGTCATGCTGTTCAATCTATTAATGGAGAACTGTCATTTCCCTAAGAATTGGAAGACTGCCGTGGTGGTCCCCATACTAAAACCCAATTCTGATGATACTCAACCTCAAAATTACCGTCCAATCTCGCTACTCAGTAGCTTGAGCAAAGCGTACGAATTTGTTCTTTTGAATCGCCTGAATCAGCACTGCATAGCCAGGAATATTATTATTCCTGAACAGCATGGCTTTGTTACACAGTGCTCTACAGTAACCCAGTTACTAAGAGTTACTGAACTGATTCATCACGGCTTTCAAAATAACCAGGCCACGGGTATGCATTTTGTGGACATAGCCAAAGCCTTTGACAATATTTGGCATGATGGATTGCTATCCAAGATGATGCGACTTGGGTTTTCGGACCAACTCATCAAAATTATACACTCCTACCTAAACTCCCGTGAATTTGGAGTAAGAGTTCAAAACAGTCTCTCCACCCCGCGTCCAATTCTCAGTGGGATACCACAAGGATCTTTATTAGGGTCCAAGCCCTTTAATCTATACATCAATGACATTCCTAAGGCTGCCGAAGTCCACTTAGCGATGTACGTGGACGACACTGCCACTTTTACCCAAAACATTTATTACCGCAATATCATTGAGTTGCTTCAAAATTATGTCATTCGACTCGAAATTTGGCTTAACGACTGAAAAATAAAGGTTAATGCATCTGAAAGCACATGCCTACTCTTTACGAGACAGTGGTGCATCTGAAACATTCCGCATGTAAACATTTTTAATCAGCCTGTCTCTTGGGTTACTGAATATAAGTACCTAGGTTTAATACTTGACAATAAATTAAACTTTGCTAAACACATCCGTTCCGCGCACCAAAAGGCTTCTGGAATGAGAAGCACTCTTAACCGCTTGATTTCTTCCGAGCAAGCTCGCATTAAGGCACAAGGTTCTATTATACAAAGCCATTCTTCACCCCCATCATGCTATACGCTTCTCCCATCTGGTCAGGGGTGGCAATTACTCACCTGAAAAGATTGCACACTTTTCAAAACATTCAACTGCGTAGAGCAGCAAACACACCTTGGTTTGTCAGGAACGAAGGCTTGCATAAAGATCTTAATGTTCCGCCGCTTCTTGATTTCATCAAAAAGCAATCAGAAAATTTCTTCAACCGGTTAACACAGATTTCAAATGAATCTATCAGGGAAACTCCGGCTTACGACAATTCTATTCCTAGCTCTTCTAAGAGACCTAGAGCAGTTCTTAATCATTCGTATCAACACTTCCCAACTCTGAAAAGGATAAGAATGTCTTGATACGAATTAAAAAATTATGAGTTTTAATGTTGCACTAGTTGTTTTCTTTTGCAAGACTTCACTCACTCTAATTATTCCCATCCCCCGAGTTATGCAAGTTTTTGATCGCGTTTAGTGTGGAAACGTCACCCCTCATGATCTTATTTCAAATTCCTCTACCTTTTCTTACTTTCTTCCAAGTAGTTATTTAAAACTTCCTTTCAATAACCGCACGCAATTATCTTAGAGGTAACGTGTAACGGACTTAAAACTATTATTCTCTTAATCCTTGTTATAAAAGAAATATATCCCTTCTCTCCTCTTTCCGTCGAGATGCGGCAGACGGTTGAAAGACGGGCTTTGCTGTCATGAAGATGTGACGACATTTTCTCTTCGTTTTCCTATGAAAGCGAAACAGAAGCTAAATCAACTGGGAGAGTGGTTTCCCACCCACCCCTCCACCAGCGTAGTTGCGCAGCATTTAATGTGGACTGCTTTCTATTTTTATATGTAACTTCAACAAATTGTTCTCTGTTTGATTTATTATGATGAGTGGATAATAGAGCTATCTCTAAGGTTCCACGTAAATGTATAACCGTTACCGTTACCGGGCACTTTACAGTTGATAATAAATTCTTCCATATGCTTGTATCAACTAATACATAAGTTGTATCATTTTGTTCATTTGCCAAATGTTCTACGTAAGTGTGTGACAGAAGAGACAGCTTTCTTTCTGTTGCTGCATTCAGTTCACTGGAATTTAATGTGCAAGTATTTACTTCTGCATTATTTTCATAATAATAGGATGCATGACCACTTGTATTAGGGTCATTGTCATGAAAACTTTGATGCTCCAGTTCCAATTGTCCTGAGGACCATCTCTTCTTTGCTTTTAGCAAAGCCTGCATTTTACGTTTTGATGCCCTTGCTTTTGGCACATGATATCGAAAACTAATTATGTGCATTGTACAAATACTAAATTAATTTGTCAAGAAAATTATAGTCGAGTGTTCAATCCAAAAAAAGGAAAACTTCGAAAGAAAAATTACGTCCAAAACGAATAAATATGCTGTGTTATAACAGATATGAAACAATGCACAAGTAGATGTTGAAGTTTCTGTTGGCGTCCTTCTTCGTAAAATATGCGATCAAAAAATATTAAGTGAGGCTAAACATATGGTAAGAACTAAATACCAATAGTTCTGGTTTACGTTAAAATTACAGGTGCCGCGCCCATTTAAATGGTCGATGGTGCCATGTTTAATTCATAGATCACTCAAAACTCAGTAATTATTCATAAAAATGAAAAAAATTCTTCGACAGAATCACTCTATGAAATATATGGAATATTATTAGTATAAAAAGTAGAAATCGCAATTTTGACCAAATTTTGAGATTTTGAAGGTCCACCATCCCCTTAAATGTATTATTTTAATGTTTTTCAGGCTTTAAAATTCAGTAACTATAAATTAATTATTTTCTCGGCCTTTACAGTTAAGTTCTTCTACTTTGGATTATTTACACAAAAAGAAACTGCACTTCAAAATTAAAATTACTTTTTTATAAGATTAACTCGCAATGTAAAGACCTAAATGTTTTATAAGTAATAATTCACTTAAATTTTCCCACACAAGGAATTTTAATTCATATTTTTATGAGCCCATCAAAACTTTGCGTAATAATTAATTTCTAGCTTACCCACCTAACGGGTAATAAATATAACTTTATCACTCAAAAACCAAACTTAAGTGCTTTTAAAATAGGATGATGCGATTTTGCATCGCCCTTGTATACGGACGAACCAGAAACGGCTCTGTTGGAAATCATGTGATTTTAATTCCAGTTGATCTCTACTATAACTGGATGAGATTTGCGCGGCAAACAAAGAATGCTTTTGTAACCGTCTTATATATTTAAGTGTGGTTGTCCACACGTTTTTTTGTGTTAGTTGCATGCTTTTCGTTTTGCCGTTGCTTCGTCAGTACGATATGGATGTTTCACGCCTAAAACCCTCCTTATCCTTTCTACAGCTGCATCAATACGAACGAATCATAAATGGCTTTGTGGGAAATCATGTGATTTTAAAAGCTTCTAGTTGACCAAGACTATAACTATATGAGATTTCTGAGGAAAACAAAGAATGCTTTTGTGACGGTCTTATATGTTTGCGTGTTGTTGTCCCTGATTTTTTGGGGGTTGTTGTGTGTTTTCGTTTCTCCATTTGTTTGTCAGTACGATATGAATGTTTCACGTCTAAAGTCCTCCTTATCCTTTCCACGGCTGCATCAATACGAACGAATCAGAAACGGCTTGTGGGAAATCATGTGATTTTAAAAGCTTCCGGTTAACCAGGAATATAACTAGAAGAGATTTCTGAGGCGAACAAAGAATTCTTTTTTGTGACCGTCTTATATACTTCCGTATGGTTGCCCATCTGTGTTATGTGCTTTTCGTTTCGCCGTTTGTTCGTCAATAACATATGGATGTTTCACGTTTAAAACCCTCCTCATCCTTTCCACGGTTGTATGAAAACCAAAAGTAATTGAATATTAAAATGCCTAAACCAAGTCAGCAATATTTCATATCATTCATTACTCGAATCTAAGCCGTCATCGATTCTAAGCCACACCTCTAATCCTCAAAATGTTTTTGTGAAAAAATGTTGTCATCAATTCTAAGTTGCACCCCAAATTCTCTGTACGTAAAATTTTGTAAAAGGTTCAACGATATCCGATACCTTAGAAATTGAAAAAAAAATTAATGAGAAATATTAAGGAGCTAATATTTACCTTATTTTTTTATTAAAAACTTTCAAATATACATATGTAAAACTAAAATTACTCTAACCATCAGTATCATGTTTCGAAAATGATTAGTCACTCCCATTATCACAGCTGGTGGCCCATTTTCCTCCACGGTTCTTTCACGCCCTCCAATGCAATTGTTATGCAATATTTTTTTAAAAAAGTGTACGTTTTACTCGCAGAAGAATGTGAAAGAATTATTAAAGATTGTCCCTCTTTTACAAGCAATAGTTATATCATTTTCTTTACGCCATCGACGTATACTTCTTTCATCCGTGTCAAATTTTCAGTGGCTGCTGCTCTGTTTCCGTATTTTTAAGAATATAAAATTGCTTCCATTTTCATACCTGCGTCATAGTGAACTCGATGTTATTACCGAAATCTTTGATGTCTAGGTGAATAAAAGAAAGCTTATACAAAAAAAATCCTAAATACAAGTTGACAACCATGTTTAGGACAGACTGAATTCTGGAGTTAAGGTATGGAATGGGATAAGTCATCAATGCAAGGGGCTCAGAATGTATGGTTAAGTTTTTCCTTTGTGAAAATTCAATTTCCCCCATTCGACAAATGTTTTGTCTTCGATTCTAAGTCGCACCCAATTCTTAGAAGCATTGATACTGGAAAAATAGCCTGTCTTCAATTCGAGTAAATGCGGTGTATCAAAGAATTTTTATTGTTCTTTTTATCAATTAGAGTTTCTGAAAAGAATAATGTAAAAAACGCGTACTTCAAATGAAAGTCGAATTGGTCTATAAATTTGCTGATAGTAGATAATAATTTTATTAACTAGGAGAAGAGGATTTCGCAGAGGATATGAAACAAAATTACTAGATGAGGACAATTGGAAATTTTGTTAAATTTCATATAGAATTTCAAATTAAAATTCTTCCAAGATGACGCACTCATAGAAAAATAAAGTTTAAAATAAAATTGACGCTTAAGAATACATTGATACTATGTTCTTTGAGCTGCTTAACTTTTAGCTAAAAAATTGTTATCACAGTTTGGATGAAAATACTAAAATTGTATTTTTATTAAGTATATAATTTGCAGCTGCAGATTTAGTACTGATTTAAATGTCGATGATAAAGTCTACTTAAGTTTCTTGATATCCGATACATGTGTATCGTATGACTTTTCCAGAATACTGTCATTTAAAATGTTTCAGAAAAACGATGAATGTTTCTCCTGGGAGCTCTATCTTGAAATATATTTACTTTATTCAGTAAAGCAAATTTATTCAAATTTAAATGATTCCATCTACATTTTCAGATTACTTTTTTTAATAACGGAGTGTTAAACGCTCTCAATTAGTTTCTATCGTTTGGAGATAAAACTTACAGTTTAAACATATATCTGCTATGTTTTTCACTTTTTGAAAGGATTGAACACATTAGCTAAAACTACATAATTATTTTAGAAAAATGGCATTCTGAGTAATGTAGCAATGATAAACCTTTTTTAAATTGTAAACATTTCTCTAAATAAACTGATGTAGGGTTGATTCTTAAGTCATAAGGCAAACTTTGAGGAGAGGTTAAACAAATATGTTCACATAGAAAGAAATAAGCGGAAGTGATGCGTTATGACGCCGATACAAAAAAATGAGAAACTAAAAAAAATAGTCTCTGCTTACAATATTTTGGCAAAGTATTTCTTTACATCAAGCGTTCAAACTTTTCGGAAAAATTTATTTCTTCTCGTTTGATTTAACTATTAATTGATGAGGCACTACAAAAACTACTCGAGGGCTATTGGCAAATAACCACGCAATTTTGAACCACATTCAAACACGACGGAGACAACACCTACGGCAGCGTTTCTCAAACTGTGGGGCACTCCCTCTTAGCGCGATAACACTACGAAGGGGGCTGGAGTATGTTGAAAAGTCGAAAATGAAAGATTATTTTTAAAAAATTTATTAATTTGCTGAAAGTAAACAAACGAAATACACATTCTTACATAATAAGAAATACATACACATTTACATTGAAATAATATACTTATAAATGTATCAATACTGCACAGTGCATTTTATAATTAATTTAGCAATACTGAGATAAGAACAAGCTTAATAATTAACATTGACCCCATTTTATTGTCATATATAAAATTATGTACAAAAATCAACACTTGATAATTTGTGTGGCTTATGATTAATCCCTAAACTGCCGATTAAAACATTCGTGATTATCGCGTCAATATCACTATTTTTCACGTAGGTGTGCATATGTGATTTATTGGGGGAAAGGAATAAATAAGCTAATTCTCTGAAATAAATCAATAATTCACGAACTCTGTGAATGTCTTTTTGTTGCATTCTAAAGCCTTCGAAATTATTTTATGAATAGCAGTGCACAGAAAAGATTGTATTTCGTAAAATGTATATATACATCCAACGCAACGCTTTGGCTGAATGAGACGTTTATATACGTGGGTGGCACAAAAGCTGTTAAAGTCGTATTGTAGCCTTAGAGTCAAATTATTGCATTACTGAATTCAATACATTGTTATTTTTTGAAGGGGAGTGCTATGAAAATTATGATTGAATATTGGGTTGCTAATATTGAAAGTTTGAGAAGCATAGACCTACGAATAGCTCACTCACAAACAAAGTGAAGAATTTGTACTAGGTTCTAGGCTTTATAGGTCCTTAGTGGCACCCGAAATCGAAAGCATGACTCGACAGAAATACCTTTGGCTACAAATTTGCTACAATGGCCACTTGGCTATCGCAACCTCTCATTTGCCGTGAGAAGTTTATTTGCAGTGGATTTTTTCTAGTGTTGAACTTGCATGCAACGAAACTGGAGACCCATTGCCTAAAAGTCGTAAGTTCTCACAATGCCTTTTACTTTTATGAAACCGTTTTCATAAATTAATGAAAAAGAGTTATCCGTCTGGACCCATACCAGTGTAATACACATAGAGTATTATGGTATTCATTAGGAAAATTACATGGTTTTACAATAAAGAAGGCATGAACAAACTACGTTGAACTAACCTTACATCAGGGCTTCTCCAACTTTCAATATTCGCGACCCAATATTCAATCATAATTTTCATCACACCACCATCCGTATAATAGCAATGTATTGAATTCAATAATACTATAATTTGACGCTAAAGCTAAAATACGACTTTAACCTCTTAATTGCAAGTCGTATATAAAAGTTTCGCTCAGCCAAAATATTAATTTTCTGGAGGTATATATATGTCTTTCCGAAGTATGATCTTTTCTGTGTGCTACCTATACAAATTATTCCGAAGGCAATAAAATGACCTTGACCGCGTTTGATAAAGATTATCTTATTTCAGAGTATTTGCTTATTTTTACTCATTTTCTCCCCCTCCCCCCACACAAAAAACATCACATACGAGCGTCTACGTGGAAAATGGTGGCATTTGGGAGAGAATCGCAAAACGTTTAATCGGCAGTTAAGGGATTATATATAAACTGAACAAAAAATTATGAAGATAAGTTTTCATATAAGCCCATAAGGTCACTGGTATTTATCAAACGTGTTCTTAACTTAGTATTGGTAAATTAAATATACAATACACTGTACAGACTGATACATTTATAAGTGTATTATATCAGTGTAAATATGTATTTTATTTTTTATTATGTCAAGATAAATTTTGTTTCTTTATTTACAGTAAATTAATAATTCTGTTAAATAATCTTTTGTTTTCGACTTTTCAATAGGCTCGCACCACCTCGATGAGTTTTTACACCTTTGGTCTTTTACTTGCTCTCCAACAGAATACACTTTTTCTCAATCTTAACCAAGTGTTGTATTATTCAAAACCCTTTCTCGTCTAATTCTGCGAGTGACTCTGCTTGGGATGCATGTACAAAATTTTATTTATAATCCGTCAATGGTCTGTATAAGTGTATTATGGAAGTTTAGTCAAAAAGATTTTTCCTGTAATTTACAGAAGTCTCCATATAGTCGCCAACTCACGTAAAATATTCGCCAAATCATGATCACGAACAATGATGTCAAGTTGGTTCTATTGCGAAAGTTCCATTGAATCGCCCTTTAACTTAAGGAACGACGTTGTTTGCGAATATTACAATTTTAGCATAAAATAAATGCAACTAAAAGAAATATTAACATATAACACATGCATATATATAAATTATTTACACTATTTTAAGCATTCATTACAAAAATTCGTAACAATATATTGATTTGAATTCTTACTTGTGCAATTATATTTACAATTTTCCTTTGTCTTAAGGTATCCGACTACGTTCGGAACCGTGATTTTGCAAAAGCATATAAATGGATAATATTTATGATATTTAGTGTCACTTAGATTAGAAAATGTATATAAAATTGTTTTAAGAATAGTATTACTTTAAAAATTTATTTAAGTACAATATTTTAACAAAAAATGAACATAGAATGACCCATTTTCAAAATGTTCTCCTTTTGTGAAAAAAGCTTCTATTATAATAATATTTTGCCTGTACATAGCTCAGACCTCTGTCCAGAGACTCAACTAGAATTTTTGAAATATATAACTTAGAAAGGGTTTATCCATGTTTTACGACAACAGAGGGGAGAAATTTGAAGCAAAAAACGTCCGATATTTACTTCAATTGGTTGTAAATCAGAAAATAATGTGAATTTTTCAAAATTCATAGTTGAACCTATGTACAAAGATCTGAGTTATATACAGGTAAAATATTATTATATAATAGAAGCATTTTTCCCAAAATAGAACATTTTGAAAAAAGGTTATTTTAAGTTAATTTTTTGCTGAAATATTGTATTTAAATATTTTTTTGTCACAATGTCTTTAAAACAGTTTTATACATGTTTTATACCTGAGTGATACTAAATATCATGAAAATTATCCATTTATGTTCTTTTTTTAAAATCATGGTTCCGAACGTAGTCAGATACCTTAAGGTAGCATGACTTGTAGGGTGTTTCAAAAATTTTCATTCGCTGAGCGTTAAAATAAAACTGAATGAGACAACATGTATTTTTTACATAAAAAGTTTGGAAATAATTGGCAATATTTTTTTTTCAAAGTAAAGAAAATTATTGTGAAAATGTTCTGACATATATTGAAAAAAGTATTAAGCTTCTGAATGTTTGATAACTTTATATAGCTTAGATTCAATTAAGATTATGATTAAATAATTCGCTTATTTCTGATAAATAAAAAAAATGAATTTAGAGAGTATTTTTCTTAAAATCCACTGAAAATACAATCCGAAGATATTTATGAACTTACTATGTAATTGAATTCTACATCTCACCTAAGCAAATATTGATGGCTCATTATAACATAGGAAAGTGCTATACAACACAACATTTGTTAAATATCCCATTGTTTTTTGTGGGCATTTCAGCTCGTTTGAAGATATATTACTGTAAAATCTGGCGTATAAAGCGCACCGGTGTATAACGCGCACATATACTTTCAAACTGATTTTTTTTATTTTTTAGGTATGTTCGCCATATAACATATATCCCCTTTTTTACGAAGAAATCTGAAAAATAAATATGCATTGCTCTTATGTTTTGAAGTTATTTATTCAAGGTAATATGCCGGACTTAA
>BMAV01010235.1:0-14648 GCA_019973955.1 Trichonephila inaurata madagascariensis
TGTAGAAGTATAATATTTTCTCGAAAACCTGGGATAGTACCTTGAATAAATGATTGAAAAACATAAAAGCATTAAATAAGTGCATTCTGGATTATTTTCTAAAAACGTGATGGGCGTTATACAGCGAATATACCTAAAAATAAAAAAAGAGACTTAAAATTATAGGTGCGCGTTATATGCCGGATTTTACGGTATATTATATTAAATGCATATCGTTGTTTTTTATCGATTTCTTTAAACGGATGATATAAAAAGTTCAGTTTAATTGAGTGTTTCGCTTCAAGTATTCAACTGATTTTATCCATGACAATAATATCAATAAAATGTTATGAACAGTTTTTTTTGTTATAAAAATTTATTATAAATATTTGCTTCACAATTATTTTGATATTATTAAAGGGACGAAATTTCGTTACTCTTTTGGGACTTACTTCTGTTACAAATACTTCAAATGAGAATATTCTATTCATCGTTCTCTTTTACGCCCTCAATTCGAAACAAAGCATTGGCTCTGAATCCAATTAAATGTACATAAAACTTTTACACTATAAACGTACCACTGAAATCTTGGTTCACCGCCCACCCTTCACAGGATGAGGAACAATCTAACAAATCGACTTTCATGAACTACAGATGTCGGCGCGCTTCATCACTTTGCAGCTAAGAGCTTCATATTTGAGCATTTCATCACAAAACAGCACTCATCCCTTTTAGCATTAATTTAAGTTAATTTACAGCGTTTGCCGAGCTCAGTTGCGATACACGGAGCATTAAGGACAAACCTGACCCAACCAAACTCCATATTCCCGAAACTCCGGTCCGATATATTCATTATGTTTGAGTTGCATAAATTTACGCCAGTAACCCTAGCTGTCGTGCAAATACGTGACTCTTGCTAAATTGGGGGCTTCTGCACATAGATTCTGGGCAGTCCTTGTCCATTAAGGGGGAGTTTTAGACAAACCGGAGGGGAGTTTCTCCGGCCAACTAAGTGTCCAGGCTTTGATTGGGGGATTCTGTGGGTTTCTGCTTGGACGGAATATGACCCTTTCAGGACGTTATACTCCACTTTGATTACTCACTCAACAGCGGAATGGATGTACGTATGGATCCTATTGGGGAGAAGATGTCTAGGCGACTGTAGCATAGGTTTAATCTCACTTTCATAGAGCACTTTATTTACTAAGGCTTCGGGGTCAGTTGTAAAAGCAGGTTGTGTTTAAATATTATAACGGAATACACTCGATTGTTCTGAGTAATAAAGATAGTTCTGAAATGTAGATTAAATCGGATAAATTATGCATAAATATATGTAGGTCATGGAGATGGGAATTGAGATGCATGGAAAAGTAAATAGAATTTATTTTTATAACTTTTCATTAAAAAATTGCATAACACAAACTATTGCAGAATTTTTAAGCTTATCATGTTTTCGAGAAAGGAAGAATGGTTATAATCGCTTTGCTTCTTTAATAACTGTTATTTCTAAATTTCTTTTTTATTTTATATTTTTTTTATATTCTGGGTAAATTATCAATGAGCTTGGGAGTTTGGTAAATTTATTAATTTACACCATTTAATCCTTACTTTGCTTAGTATAAATAACAAAATCTTTATGTTTATCTACTATTATTCAATATAAATTGTCTGTGTGTATTGAATAACAATTGATATAAACATTCATAACTCAAGGGTAAAAATTAAATTTTTAATAAGTATTGAATCGCAAAATGTATTTCAAAACTTCAGTATAAATGCAAGCACACATTGCTGTGAGGGTATTTAAGCGTATCAGCAAAGTATTTAGAAAATGAATGGAAAGGGAAACATTCAAAAGCTCTTTGTCGCTTTATACGCACAGCGGTTTATATTTAAGTAACTTTTGAAACACATAGATATCGAGTATGCTTAAATTTATTGTTTAAATTCCAAATGTAAGTAAATATAAAAAAAGTTATTTATTTATATCAATGCAAACATATTTGTATTTTTGAATTTTACAAGAATGTGTCCAATAAATATTTTGTCAATGCTGTGAGAAAAATAATGATTGATAAATTTGAATTGTACAGTACCTAATAAGATAAAAATTCTTTAACCATTTCATCCAAGTCTATTCATATTTTTTTCAAAGTCTAAGAAAAGCTATTTAAAGAAACTTTTTTTTTTTAATTTTAATGTACATTTTACTAAATATAATTTCTTTTTTTTTTTTCAAAATGTATATGGTTTTATGTAATCCTTTTTTTCTAAATTATATACAAAATATATATCTTATTTATTATATATTGCGATAAAAATATATGCTTAATAAAATACAGAAGAACTTTTAGTGTAATGTTTAATACTCAATTTAAATGTTTCTTACACATTAGGAACATAAAGAGAGTAAAATCCTTAGAAAAATGCACTAACGTTCATAGCTGTTGTTGCAATGCGAATTCAAGATCTCGTTTGTGATATTAAAAATATTTAAACAAAATTAAGACCATTATAGAACTAATTCTTTTAAATCAAATTCAGAGATAAACTTATTAAAAGTTCTTCTCAATAGAATCTAATTGTGTAACAATATCAAATTCTATTTAAAAATTCTTATAAGCAGAATTGTTATAATTAAAGCTTAAAATGTATGTTAATTTTATTCAATGATGCCTTATCATTCCTTCCTTCCTTCAATGCATAGAAATTCACATTCTAATGAAAACATTAAAACTATCAAAATAAAAATGTCTAAGGATTTAAGTTCATTTCTGTTGAAATGTATCACTTGTTGGGCAATTTAACAACACAATTGATTCTTATTAACATTTTTAAAAACTTTTGAATTATAGCAATTATATATAGGAGTATGTTTTTAATTATCCTCAGTTACAATGCATTTTGATTAATAGAATTCAACTGAATTTTTACAATATATGCACATTTTAAGTTTAGTATATTAACCTTGCATAAAATAATTGATTATCAAATATTATTTATGAAAATGATATTACTTATTAAGGAGACCGCCTATCAAAGCATTTATTTTTTTTTATTTTCAAAATTATCAGTTTAAAGAAATAGATATTAAATAAATATGTTGTTGAAACCAATTTTTTAGCTGTGAAAGCTTTTCATGTAATGTAGATTATTATATGGTATCCTTGTGTAAATATATCTACAAAAAAATCAAAACATTTTTAATTTTAAAAAAAATTACGAAAACTACACATTTGCTTATTGAAAAATTTTAGAATTAATTATTGTGATTTAATTGAGAATGCTGTCAAACCCATGACCAATATTTTCTCCTTTTAAGAATATACTACATAATTCCATAATCATTTGATTTGATCAAATTTCCCCTTTTATATGTATAATACAAAAAAATTAAGTCTTATAAAATATTTTAATAACTGAATTGAAATCATTTATTAAATATATCCAAATAAACCGCGGAATAATACGTTTAAAAAAAGTGCTCGTTTTATGTAATTTGGAAGGACTTGCTTACGGAGAATTTGCGATATCTTAATCAAAATGGATTGTATTCATTTTAACTACTTGTCGGAAGGAATGTACAAATATCAAGAAATAATGGCCAGATAAAAGTTGAAAATCGCAGCTTAAATGCAAATCATGAGTGATGTATAAGATCGAAAACACTGAAAACTGAGATGAAGAAAATAAGGAAATTAACTTGCAATATATCCATAATAGTTGCTGAAAAAATCAGTGAGTTGACGTTTAAAAGGAGAAAAAATCTAGCATGTTTACAATACAGCTGTTATTGTAAACAGACTGTTCCCATGTGATTGGAAAAAGTAGTCAGAAGAAAAATTTGAGCATTTCTTCGTACTGCCGTTGATGGTGGTCTATTCGCTTTCTCAATGTGGTTAGATATAATTGTATTTTATCATTTAAAGATGAATGCGTAAAACAATTTGGAAAATATAAAAATGAATTTCTTATGGTGAAAATTTCTTATGTAAAATTAATGCATATTGTGGTTTCGTTATCTATTTTTTGCAAACATATGCTTTTCAGCTTAATGAACACTTGACTAAACTTCTCAATATTATAAAAGATGTGTATTCAATGTTAAAGATTTCTTTAAAATTTTAATGCTGTAATATTTAGAACATATGATAACTATATTAAATAATATATTTTTCTTAAAAAAAATCATTGCTTTTTATAAAAAAGAGTAGGAGTTTAAAGAAATGAAAAATGTAGTAAATACTATTTAAATTAAAATTATTTCTTAAACTTATTGGGACTTTTTCATCAAACATTGGAGGTGTAAAATGAAGCAGCTGATAAAACAATTTGTTAAAATAGAGATATTATTCATATTAAAAAAAGTAATTTTGTAAAAAAATAAAAAAATGCACATTTTTTGATACAATTTCCCTATAGTCCTTTGTATATACCGTGTGAAAATTTCTTAATTTTCAGAAAAAAATTCTACAAAAATATTTATTTTTAGTATTGCTGTTATACTGTTTCTTATATTTTCTTATAATTGAGGATAAAAAAAAAGTTATAATTTAAAACACCAGATAGATGTAAACACACTCGTGATAAAAAGAAAATAAAAGCAGTAAGAATTATGAAAAATAACTTAGGGAAAAAGGTTTAAATAAAAACAAAGCAAACATCGCATTCTTAAATGTTGGCAAGGATGACATAATTGCATAAATTAAAGAAAAAATAACATAAGATATTCAAAAGGGAATAAAAAATATCGAAATGTGTACATGCATAGCAATCCATATCCCTCATCAAGAAAACCTTGAAAGATTAAAAACATTGTATTAATGTCAATACAGCAGATTCCACATATCGCTGCCCTCATCCTTTAATTTTTTACTTCCCTTTTTTTCTGGTAGAATTCTTCTGATTTTTTTTCCTTATTCTTTTCGTGGAAGATATTTTTTCCTTCTTTTATCTCTCTTTATACTTTATTTATGTAGATTAGAAGACAGATGGATAGTCGTTTGCATAAGTCAAAAGAACCTTTTCGAAGATAAAACAGCCGAGGACTGTTGAAAATGAAGATTATAGATTTTGCTTTTTGTTTCGGTGGGTTTTCTTTCTTGCCGTGAATAGGAAATTCGGGCGGGTAGCAAAGGAAAATGGGCATTTCTTTTGCATAAAAGGGATTCCAGTGGCAGTGTTTTCTTTCCCTTTCATATTTCCCCCTTAACTTCTAGGATTTAGGTCGATCAGGCTTATTTTTGCATAAAATGAAACGGAAAAATCGCTGCCTCGTAGAAAATACTAGTGCCTGCCGCTGGGCAAAGCACTGCGTTTTGTTCAAGCAAGAGGCTCTAACTTCAGCATCTGATATTAAATTGGGTTTGGGACGACTGGAATATAGAAGGTGGAAATCACTGACTGTAACTTTGATGTTGGGCAATTTGTCTTCGAGTCCTTAAGCGTATATGAGAGCGTTTGAAACAACTGGTAATATGCGATTGGAATAAATGAGATATGTGGAGTTTTATAGCTTAGGAAAAATTCAATGTATTGCAAAAAATACGTAAATCATGTTTTATTTACATTTTTAAAACTTTAAACTCCTAGTTCAGAAAATATTTTAGATTTGGGAATATTTTATAAAGAGAACACATTTGGTTCTAAATATTTTTGCATATTTTAAAATATTTCAATAACTTTTTTTTTAAATACAATAATCTTCTATTTTAAAATATATGCTGTAGAAACCTTAGAATAAGCAGATAGGGATCGTAATTTTATTCAATAATGAAAAAGAGATTTCAGAATTTGAAACATGAGTAAATATTTTTGAAGGGAAACTTAGGCACTATTTTTTATATATAAAACTACGCTAAATGTAAGTTTATACACAGCGGCGTAATGGAGGATTTTAGGGTCTCCCTGCAAAGTCATGTTTGGGGCCCCAAGCCGGATATTACGAAGGCTATGTACTTGGTGTTAGTCAGGCCTTGGGCCGCTTGGAGTCTTGGGTCCCCCGCGATGAAGGGGTTGCGGGATTGTACGTTACGCCACTGTTTGTACACACTTTAGTGGCACAGAGGCAAACTATAAATTATCTGTACATAAATTAAAAACGTATTACACACACAGACGCACATACACAAATACAAATTGAAGTATGTTTAAAAAGTAACTAACAAATATAAAAAAGCTTTTAAGGAAACTTAGATCAACAAAGAAAAATTTATTTTAGGAACTTTTTATTAAATAGTTACAATTAATATAAATATGTATATACATATGACAGAATCACAGCATTAACCCGCGATCACTCGCGCGGGGTGTTCTGTACACCCCAGCAACAAGAAAATCCTCCCAGATTTCTAAAAAGAATGTGCAGAACCACGATTTTTTCTGTAGCTGCACATTTTAGGTCATTGAACCTTCAGGCGTGATGCAATCCCTCTTTAAGGAACGATTGGAATGTAATGACCTTGAAAAGTTTATCTGGAGGGCTGAGAACTCCCGCGAGAAGTTGAGCATTTGTATACAGTCTGCTCTGAAAGTTTGGAAAATGATTAAAATATTATTTTTCTATATATACTTTCTACTATCATTATCTCATTAATTATAAAGTATATTTATTACTGGCATATACGTTTTACTGGTTTATGAAAAATATAAAATTATGTGTTTTAAAATGAAAATTTTGTATGTTTAGTTTAAATTAATGTTAGTCTCATTTGTGTGCAATAAAGTAAATAATTTTATTTGTATAATACAAAACACATCTTGTACTTTATAAATATGTATCATAATGATTTAATTTTTATTTTTATAATTAAATACACATGTTAAAAGTTTGGGGTGTTCTCTACACCCCGCGAGTAACGAAGGTAGCAAAAACAGGCGCGAGTGACCGCGGGTTAAATGGTCCTTAATTTTTATTAATTATCATTTAAGTATCGCATTGCCATCCAAAACAATCGTGTACATAAATTTCATTTCAACTGAATACTTTAACACGTGAGAAAAAAACATTTTCAAGTTTTGACACAAGTAGCCAAAAGAGTCGCTAAGTCACCAAAAATGATGCCAACGTGGTTGTGTGTGTGTATATATTTGTAATTATTTAAATAAGTTTTAATCAACTAAAACATTTTTATTAATTATTTTCATATTTTTGTATTGTCATCCAAAATAAACCTGTATATAAAATTTCAGCTCAATTGAGAGCTTTAAATTGTATTTTATTAACGATTGAAAATATTCCACCCAGATAAATAAATAAATATATAGAGATCGTGATCTCTAATAGTAGGAATTGAAAAAAGCTCTTAAATAAATGCATGAATTTAAAAATTATGCAACTGAAACTTTTATTATGAAAAATAAAATGCTTATATTGAAATGTCATCGGTGTTTATTAACATATCTTGACAGGTTGTAATAAATATTCAGTACACTCAGTGAGATCTCTAAGTGCATAGCCGTGGTTGCGGTCCTGATACCATCATAGAAAAATAAGTGGAATAATACAAGTTATTGCAAGTTAAATCTATGGCTATGTCATTCTATTTTTCATTGTCATACTCTAAAAATTATATTAGACAAAATAGGCTTTAGATAGTGAATCGTCTTAGTTATTTAATTTTAAAACTATGGTATGTTTCAGACCCATAATTCACACATCTGTTGTAATTCCTTCCCATCATATCATTGTTCTATTATGGGTTCTAATACCGCACTTCTGAAGCCCGACTTTTCCATTTCACTTCTCAGAAAACTTGCATCTATAGTTAAAACATTTTCCGTTACGAAAAAAAAATTAATTATTATTTGAGAAGGAAATGTTATAACATATAGTTGCTAAAATTGGATCCAAAATGTATTGTGTTGAATTCGGGAAAAAAACTATTAATATATATATATATATATATATACTTACATTAATACATATTATAATTATTAATTATTAATATTTTAATACATTATACTTTTAATATCATGTCCTCAACAGATCAGATGTGACCTGTTATAAGTTGACTAATTTAATGGTACCTTAAATAATAGTCAACTTGTTGCCTAAATGTGTTTCAAATGTTTTCTTTTTTTTAAATTTAGTGGTTATATTTTGATTGAAATTCTAAATTTTTCTTTAACACACAAAGTAATAATAATAATAAAAAAGTATAGTTGGTAAAACTTTTAAATATTTACTAATATGATTTAGTTACATACTTTTCTTTTATCAATATTATAATGGTTTTTCGTTGTTGTTATTACTTATTCAGCCTGATCGACAGTAACAACAGATTAAGGTCCACGAAATTCATTAAGGTTATGGGCTAGATTTGAGCACCATGTAGGTGACAGTACGATTTTGCTTGGTTTCACCTCAATTTTGAGGCAGAGTAATCTGGGGGTGATCACAGGCCTCCCACATTTCTTCCATTTCCAATAGCCCCACGAGAGGTCTTGCGGCTCGAAGGCTATTTATAATACCCTCATGCCGTGAAGGCACTGCACATTTACTAACATCCATGCCTTCTCCAGGATTCGAACCTAGGACCTACGGCAACGCAGTCAGCGTTTCTAACCACTATACCGGATTGGAGGCAGGCTTTTTCTTGAAATTCTTTATAAGCCGTGTTATCATTGAAAAAAAATGTCAACTGGAGAACATTTTAGAATTTTCTCAGCAAAATAAGTAAATAATAATTTCTTTTTCTTTCTTTTTTTTTTGTAAAAATGATTTAATATATTAATTAAATAAATTGTTATTCACTAAGGTAATAATTTCTTCTTTTCGCGTCATTGACAATTATATTGATTTGTTTTATTGTTTTGAAACAAAAAATATAATACTATAGAATTTAAGGATTCGTTTCTTTCTAAATAATGAATCATAAATCAAATTTTCATTAGCTTTCTGGCAGAATAATGGAAGCTATTTTCTAATGTATTCTTTTTTTTTAAAGTATTCATTTAATTCGTAAGAAATGACTTATGATCCTTTTTGTATACGTTTTCATTTTTTATCGATATGCTTTATTTGCTTAAGATTAATTTAAGTTTTCCATGCGTCCAGAAAAATACATTCAAAAACTTGTGCTTGTCTTTGGTGTTCTAAAAGTTAAATTTTCTTGGCAAAAAATTATTGTATAATCAAGGTATTCAATATATTGCACCGTTTTTATATTTCCTTTTATATATATATATATATATAATGAGATTTCCTCAATCTAGACAAAACTGTTTATTACGTGAGATAATATTTAAGTTGCATACAGTAACCTTAATGCATTTTTTTATTTCACCACAATATTTCGTAACTTCACACTCTGTAGCTCTCTATAATAAAATATCAAGATTTGATTCAGGTTTTCCTTCCTTATTTAAACATTTAGTATTAATATTTTTTAGCAAACTAAAGAATTGAGAGTTTTTATTGTGATTCTTCTTAAACAATGCATTGCATACTTAATCTCACACAATTGGAGCATTAATGAGAAAAGTCATTTTGTCTTTCAGCTTAAATAGAGAAATTCTAATTATAAATAAATAGAATAGTAATTAAAGGAATACGACCTGAGAAATTTTGTCCCGCATCATTAGTTTTCTTACTTCAGAGAAAAAAAAAAGATTTTAATTACACACATACAAAATACATCAGTTTCTTTTATTCTTTTTTTTTTCTGTCGTAAGTCTTTGGAGAGAGCTGGTTGTGTATTGTATATTTTTTGCATTAAACTAATATTTACCGAAGCAAGGGATTTCAATCTTAATTCTTTGAGAACACACTTTAAAAACATTTAATCAATCGAGTTCAAACATCCCTTAACATGTTATAAGTGCTGCATAGCTGTTATAAGAAGAAACACACATGAATAATTTTGATATAAAATTCTGCTACAGTATAAGGCGAAAAGTATTTTTGATATTTTGATACGTTTGCATTTGGCTGTAAAATCTGAAATCATAGAAAAAATATTCAGAAATAATTTCAAATATTTTTGATGTATTAAGGTTTGATTTAAAATAGATAGTGGACAAACTAAATAAGCATACACTGAAAACATTTAGACTTTTGTGATAGATTTTTTTAAAGACTATAAAAGGAAACATTTTTTTGTCTTATGCCCGTCTCTGAACTTTTGATCATAAGTCTTAGAACAGTTCAATACAATATAGAGTGACAAAAACAGTCCCCAAAGGCATAATTAACAACATTCAGAGAAATACTGTTTACAAGCGCAGGACAAATATTGAGGGGAACCTCAGTCATGAGCAAACCACGGTCGTAAAGTGGGTAAGACTTTGAACCTGCCATTCCCAATCTACACAGGTAATCCTGTAAAAAGTCATGGCCACAGTAACCAATCTAAAAGGCCACACCGAGTGCTCCTGGCAAGGAACTAGGTATTCAATTGACGTCCTCGGGAAGAATCACCATTCCTTCTCTGAAGCCCTCTTAATTTACAGACCGAAATGTTTGGATCTAATGGTGCAAGATGTAAAACACTTGATATATTGCAAAAATAACTAAAGAACTGGCTCCGTTGTTTGGCATTTACTCTTGGTCAACATCTCTTCCCACTCATTTCCTTATATCCTTCAATAACCTGGGAAACATAGCAATGCAGTTCCTTACATTCAACAATGTATCTACTTTGCTGACCATACAAAATGTAGCACCAAGAAGGAACATAAATGTGACAGCGAAATTTATTTGGCACATAACATGTTGAACAAACGATTAAAATTACAATCTCTAGTGACGTGTGGATAATAACAAAATCATTAGTTAGTGTAGCTTCCATTGTTGGCTATAACCGCTGTCAGGTCCCTCGACATAGAATCAAAGAGAATTTGGATGTATCCTTCGGCCACAACAGTTTTAATACGACTTCCACATATTACCAAAGTTGATCTGTTGTAGCAACGAGTGGTGTATCCTGGGCCAGTATTTACTCAAGCATGGACCACACTTTTTAGTTTGGCGATAGATAGGGAGAACAAGCAGGCCAAAGAAGCAATTCAGTCTGATGCTTAAATCAAAACTCTTGAACATTGCGTGTTACGTGTAGTCACTCATTATGCTGTTGGAATATGGCTTAGGGCTAGCGCTGACTGTATGGGAAGACCACGGGCTCTCACACCTAAGTGAAGTAGCGCTGGCTGTTCAGTGTACCGGCAGTACTTACTAGAGTGCGGCAGTGAAATCCAATGCCACCCCAAACCATGATACTGGGTGCAGGACTAGTGTGGCGATGCATAACGCAACAGTTCAGTAGCCTCACACCAAGGTATCTTCAAACTCAAATCCGTCCATCTTTATGATGCGGACAAAAGTGGAGTTGGTCAATAAACAGAATATCGTTCAATTCCGTTATCCATGTCCACCGTTTATCGCACCATTGGTGGCGCAAATGCCTGTGGTTTCCAGTCAAAGGTAAGCGAAGGGATGTATGCCTTACGGACATAATGCCATACGAACACTGAAGGACGCGTAAAAAACTGAATCTGTTGTTTTATGGTACGTGAAGAGGCTGCACGATCCATCATTGTCAATCGTAGAATCTACCTGCCATCACGGATAATGTTGCAACGTCCCGTCGTTTCCTCTTGCCTCCAGCGATGACAAATCCTTATCACAGTTGCTTGGTTTCGTCCAACACTTTGACCGATATATCTTGACGGATAACACGCAATCCCTATAGGCCACTATTCTTCCTCGGTTGAATTCAAAAACTTGGTCAAAAGACGTTAGACGTCTTCCACGAGGCATAGGTAAACAGCTTACGCAAAATAAAATAAATAAATAAAACAACAAAGATTTTAAACTGCTGTACTTTAAATCGTAAATTTTTTTCACCTTATATAGTGCTTAAAGTTTGCACCACTGTCACCGATGATGTTCGTCTGCGTTATAATGCTAATGATTATTTTATTGCATGAGGTAAATTACACATGGTTTGCATGCTTCCTTCAGGCTGCTGCATTTTTTGTGGCCAGCAGTGTATTTTATCCCTACAAATCCTGAGAATCTGGCATTCACTAGAATGGGAATTTGTTAAGGTCGTAACTGTTCTCTGAAATAAACAAAAAAAAGACAATATTTTTCTTTAGACACTGCTCTTTCTTGTCTGTATCTAAGGAAGGCACTGCTAATTCACCATCATAATTGTCAAGATGTTTTGTAATGGTGAAGGGCAAAGGGAAAACTTCAGCTTTTTAGTAGCTCTTTCAGCTGAAACACCAGTATAAATGAGTAGTGAAGAATTCCCCGGGCACTGCTCATGAATAGCATTCATAACAATATATTCCAATTGAGATTCAAGAAAGAATATATTCCTATCATAAGAGCCAAAGTTCAAATATTCCCTGCAAGTTAAAAATTTTTCAATGGGCATTAAGTGTCTCGAAGGGAAAAACTGTTTGAAGAGGTAAAAAACAAAACATATTACGTAGCTTTTTTACACAAAAAAGAAACAAAAATACTAATAAGTATAACAAGTTTCGTTTACAAATATCAGCATTTTTCTTATCAAAGCCCTGATTTTAATGTCACTGGAGATATATATTAATAATGTGTCTTAGAACAAAATTATATCTTTCGAAAAAAAAATATATTTCCTTATGAAAAAAATTCTATCTTTAAATAGAATTGTATTATATATTTTACCAAAGATATACAGATAATTCTTAAGTTCCTAATAACGTGCAAAATGATAAAAAGGAATTCAGTTATAAAAAGAAACTTTGACGGATTGAAAACCTATGCGTAGTAATTTCAACATTTTACAATAACCTAAATGAGGCATATCAATCTTACTTTCAAAACATCTGCATTTGGCGGGAAGTTTGTTGCGAATACAATCATTTTCTCAACAGGATTAGAGTAAATAATTCAATTTATACTCGTATATTACACATGATTTATTGCGTGATTTATAAGTGGTTCAGCAGGTGCAGTAGGATATTTCATCAATTCGCGCGTGTATTGTGAATTCCGTTACATATTATTCATATACTCTTAAAGTTTTGTTAAATATTATAAACTTTAACTTGCGATAATATTATTAAATCCTAACTGTAAGTTTACGTGCAAGCTTAAAAAGTAGTAATAATGCAAAATCTTCAAAAGGAAAGGAACGAACGGGGTAAAATTTGGTATCTGTAACAGAAAGTCGTGGGCAATTTATGAAAAGAATGGTAACATTAATTTGAAAATTTTACCATCCTTAGAAACCTTTAAAAAAACAATATATAATTTCATTTAAAAAAGCGACAGAAATATTTAATTTGTCTAATGAAAAATGTGCAGAACTTTTCAGCTAATATTTAGTTACCTATTATTCTGTTCTTGATTTTCAAAAAAGAATATTCTTTTCATTTTTCTATTTCAAAATGAACTTTTCACCTGTTTTTGGTTTGTTGTAATTTGCATGATCCACAAGAGATTTTGATATAAAATAATACGAACAGGGCAGCAATTGTATTTTAAGGTATTCGACTACGTTCGATAGAACCGTTATTTTAAAAAAGAGCATAAATGGATAATTTTCATGATATTTAGTGTCACTTTGATTAGAATACATGTATAAAATTGTTTCAAGGACAATTTGACAAAAAAATTATTTAAATACAATATTTCGGCAAAAAATTAACTTAGAGTAACCTTTTTTCAAAATCTCCTTTTGTGAAAAATGCTTCTATTAAAACAATATTTTGGGTGGATATAGCTGAGACTTCTGTACAGAGGCTCAGCTATGATTTTTGAAAAATTCACATTATTTTCAGAGTTACAGCCAATTGAAGTAAGTATCGGCATTTTCTTCTTAAAATTTCTCCCCTCTGTTGCCGTAAAACAAGGTTAAACCTACTTCTAAGTTATATATTTCAAAAATTCCAGTTGAGTCTCTGTAGAGAGGTCTGAGCTATGTACAGTAAAAATGAAGAAGCATTTTTCACAAAAGGAGAATATATTGAAAATGGGTCATTCTATGTTCATTTTTTAGTCAAAATATTATACTCAAATTATATTTTATTGTAATGCTATACTTAAAACAATTGTATGTACATTTTCTAATCTAAGTGACACTAAATATCATCAATATTATCCATTTACACACTTGCAAAATCACGGTTCCGTACGTAGTCGGTTACCTTTCGTAAAAATATTAGTCGTTACATCGGGAGATCATTTACACTATTTTAGGAGGTATAATGCATTTAGTGTCAGGCAAAATTGCATTTAAATTTTTTCTTAACTTTTCTGCTTTGTGTTCCAACCTAACAGAATAAGATTTAAATATAAAAATTCACTATATAATTTAAAATTCTTCATACAATGGCTACTTTTTTTTTTTTATCTTTTTACTACATAAGTAAAATAACATTTGTAAGTTTGTATATTATGGACTCTAGGACATTTACTAGACATCAGTTTATTATATTTAAATCATCAATTCAAACAACTGTAATGAAACACTGTAATTCACCGTTGTAAAATACATACATTTATTATGCCTAGATAAAAAAAATTATTTTTAAAGTTTAAAATTTCAGTGATAGTATTTTTCTATAACTATATATTCCAAAGTAATGAGAATATGCATACAAATAGTTATAATCCTAAAAAAAAGCATAACTATAAGTATTACTCTCTTCATATATATATATATATATATATATAT
>BMAV01010235.1:25973-49954 GCA_019973955.1 Trichonephila inaurata madagascariensis
ATATTTCATCTATATTTATTGATGAAATTTGGCTTTCAGGTCCACGTCCACTTTGGTTAAAAAAAAATAACTAAACAATCGATTTGAGCGCCATTTTTTTGAATATTTATTAAACGATATACACTTGAATTAATGCACTTAAAAATTGTTTCACTATAATATTTTTTAATTTAAAAAGCTCTTATTAAAATCTTAACATCGACCAGTATAATTTGTTTTCGTCTTTCGAATAATTAATAAGAGAGCTCTTATAGTTTTATAAATTTTTATTTATTTTATTTTACACTGCTTGTCTGAATCATTCAGTAAATAATAGAATTATTGGAATGAAGTTACAAATTATTGGTTGATGGTTTGAGTCATAATACTGGCATTTGTATTAGAAACAGAATGTCTTTTTTTTTTTAAAGATTGACATATTCGGACAATAATTTATTATATCGGGATAACTATTTTCCAAAATGTATGGGTTATAGAAGTTTTAATATGGCATAAATAATTATAATAAAATTCTTTAGAAGTAGTAAAATATTTGTTGTTGAATATTTGTTATTATTATTTTAGTCTGAGATGTAGTTTTGTAATGGTAATAAAGAACACCCATATGTGAACTATATCATGGAAGCTATCATTTCGTTTAATGTACTAAGAGCGTAATATTTCTACTTGGTTTTAGAGTGTAATTGTATGAAGGAATTCGAATATTGTGTTTGGAAACTGAAATAGATTACATTGCGGCACCTTTTCAATTATATATACATATTTTAATATTATACACACACAACACACACACACACATATATATATATATATATATATATATAAGATTTAAAGTATTAGGGAATATAAATATATTCCGATCAGTGAGGTTACAACCTCACCAATAGATGGCGCTATCAGCATATATATGCATTCCCCCCGGAACTGTGGGTTTTGGGGAAGAAGACAGAGCGACAGGAAGCGAGAGAGACGTCTGAGGGGACAGACTCCGGTTTACGAACGAGAGGTCACTTTTTTCGGTCAACGTGGGTGTCTCGAGGCTTATCGACGATTGAGAGTATGCTCCGTGAAATAACTCATAAAGTTTAGAATCAGTATTTAATTGGATGTAATCTAATGTTTCATTAAACAGTAATTTTCTAATCTGCGTATTTATTTGAATATCAAGATCCGGAACATAGTAACTTACCCCTAGACAAAAAAAAAAGCCACTTGTATAGATAAAATACACCCCTACACATATATATATATATATATATATATATATATATATATATATGGATAGTTAAATTTGTGTATTATTCAACGTAAAAGCGAAAATTATTTCGATTAAAAAAGAAAAAGATGAATTGAACTAGTTTGTATCTGAAAAATTCAAATTTTAATACCCTTCATTAAAAGATATATCATCCGTGAAAGGTTATTAATGTTATTTTTAAATTAACTTTATTGTTTGAATTTTTTATCTTAAGTACAAAGTATATGCAAATACAAAATTAATAAAAATGTTTTCAGTTTCTTGAGAAACATTTTCAAAAACTTTCGTAACAAGTACACACTTAGTTGCTTAAAACCCTTTATCGGAATCCAATATTAATATTAAAAAAAAAAATGTTCAAAATGTGGAATTACTCACTTATTCTTCTAAAATTATTTAAGAATGGATGCTTTATTTTAAAAAACAGAATTTTCCATATAATCTGCATATATTTACAGAAACAAAACCAGCAATTTCAGATATTTCATTTAGTTTTTCATAGTTTTTAACATCGAACATTTCAAACAATGGATGTTTCATTTAAAATTTTAAGTATGGATACACCGTTTTCTTAAAGTATTGATTTCAAATTAACTCTTCGGTTTAACACTCTGGTTCAATTGGAAATATTAGTTTTGTTTTCTAATAAAACGTCAAGTGTAATTTTAACTTTTTAATGTTTTTATGCTATACATTTAAATCTACAACTTACAGGCAAAAGTTTTAATTAAATTTTTGCAAAGGAAATTTCGCATTAACATCTTTTCATTAAAAAAAAAAGAAAGTAATTTTAAATAACTAAATAAGAATAATTTTAAATTATAAGTAATAACTCAGAAAAGCAAATGTGAGCTATCAGCTCACGACAGTTTTTCCTACATTCTTATGAAAGAAAAATAGACTTAATTTAAAAAAAAAAAAGTTTATTTTATTCTGAAATTTGGAAATAAATGAATAAGTGCCTGTAGCTGAAAAATAAAGATAATTAAAATTCACTCTCTTTAAACTAAACATGCTCTCGTATAATATTTTATAACATTATTATCTTGCTGAAGTAACATCATAGTTATCTTTCTCACTCTAACCACATTCTAATTTAAAATTTGTTTCAAAAATTGCTTTTCTAAAAATGAAATAAACCAAATTTGAATTTAATTTTTATTTGCTAAGTACAAATATTTAGCAGTTAGAAAATATTTCATGCATGAAGAAATATTTGATTTATGAACATTTTTCTTCAACGTTAAATTGTGAGCAAACTGTCAAACTTTTCCTAATCTAGGATTTATTATTTGAATTTAAAGTGTAGCCTATTGAAAGCATAACATTTTAATGATATCAAAGAAGGGGGACGAACAAGAAATCATAGAAAAATAAAAATTCAATTTGGCGAAATCTCATTTACAAGAATCATCACAAAAAAGGCTTTAAAACATTAGTGAGTTAATCATTAAAAAATATTACTTTTTTCTTTTATTTTCATTTCCCAAATACATTTACTTGCAATTAGATTGAAGATTTCTCTGATTATTTTTACATTTGACATATTAAAACTCTTTTTTTTTATTTCTAGCTCCCAGAAAAGGGTATTCTTTGAGAAGATTGAAGTTCTTCACATATAAAAAAGAAACATTTTATTGAAGGAAGTAATTTTATGTATATTTTTGAAATAATAGTGCATAATTAACGTGATGCAGAATATATCTGAACCGCGCAATGTCGAGGGCAAATTGAAATATGTTTGCTGAGTTTCTTGTTTTACTTCTTATTGATGTGGAAAAAAGTATGCACGTCTATTATTTAATATTTATAACAAAAATTATATTTGATTGGTAGTGTAAAATGAGATAAAAAGTGCATATAAAAATCACATTTATCGATTTATTTTACATTCAGAATAAGAAAAGATGAATTTCATTTATGTAGCAGTATGTACAATTTTTAATGTTAATTGCTTCTAAAATATCGAGCAAATAATTTGCTATTTTATAACACGTCAAACAGTACAAAAAGATTAAAAAAAAACTTTCTCGTATCATTGCTATTTTTTTTCAGTAAATTAAGTTCGATTTCGTAAAAAATTCGAAAGTGATATATTTTTAAATAATTTTTTTATTGCCCTTTTCAATTCAGCTGCTCAAAAAGAGTACGCTCGCGTAAAATCTTATAGGAACACGACAGAAAAAGAGAGGGAATAAATATTTAAGCCCCGGAATCTTTGAACAAATTCCAATGAAACTGAAATAAAAGTCATTGTATGTTGAATGAAATAAAATCAGTTAGTTATTTTTATACTTTATATCAATGCTAAAATATTTTCAATTGAGTTTTAAGATGGTTTTCACAGTTTGGTTGAGAAACATTGAAATACGATTTGTATCTGAACAACTTGAATTTCGTTTAATGAAATGCATTTAAAATTTTTAAAGGTAAAGAACACTTATCTCATAAACATAGAGTTATTAAAGGAGAGTTGTTTATTTTATTAAAATTATATTCATGTAGTTGCGTTTGTTTTATTTTCACACTTTTTACCAAAAGGTAATAAAGCACCGAGGAAAGCACACACAAAAGGAACATAGCAAAAGATAAAAATTTAAGCATTGAAAAATATCAAGCAAACTACCTTCGAGACGAAGTAAAAATGTCCTCAATAAAAAAATAATTCAAGGTAAAAATTGTTCAAAAAAGTTTTAAATTTTACGTAGGAAACCTGAAATCTATATTAAAATTTAAAACTATTTTATTCTAAAGAAAATATGTAAATGACTTTAAGAATTAAGGCGCTTAGTGAAGTATCAAACACAAAATGAACGTAGTTTGCAAAAATGAAAATTAAAAACAAATAAGGACACAAAAGAAATAATAAAGCCTTGTAACTAACAAATGTCATTGAACATAAAACGAAAAATTACAAAAATGCATGTAAAAGAAAAAAAAATTAAAAAGTATCTAAAAAAAAATTATTCCTGTAGTCATGACCTAAACAAGAACTAAATTTTTCTTACATTATGAGGTTCGTTAAAATTTTTACTAACTAAAAATTAGCATGTTAAACCTAATTAAGGGTGATATATTTAAGCATTGAATTATGAGTATTTTTTCCCAGAGTGTATCATAGTAACATTAATTATTAAAGGCTTCTCTTTTATAAAAAATATTACTTTATTATGCACGATACGCAAAGAATTTTATCGCGGAAGCTTTCAGTAACTTTTTTACTATTTTTTATATTAAGTTAATCTAATTATGATAAAAATCTATACTAAGAATTTATTAAGTATATTTACACATGTAAACTAGGTCGTCGATTTTTAAAACTATAAAATAATTTTTAATAACATAGTTATTTCCAAAAATGTATAAACATATATTAGCTTAATATTTTCTGGCTGGTTCACCTTGTTGCAGGCTTTTAATTTATTTTTACAGATTATCCTTAAAATGAATACAATTTTCTTTAAAATTTCATTTAAAAACACTCAATTTGTGAAGTTTTATATCTTTTAAGTCATATTCAATATGATTTTTAAAAGAAAAATAATCTTAGCGATATCATTACCTATTTAGTTATTCAAATCCACAAAATTGCTATTTTGTATTAAGTAAATACCTTTATCATCTAAAATTAAATAAGTTATTTTCTATTTTAATCACAAACACACACACATATATATATGTATTCAATTGTGGCAAAAAGTCCTTAACACACTCGTTGTTTCCCTATTTTTTTTATGATTTAGTATTTTGTTATGAAATTATCATTCTTTCTTGACTATTGATATTGTTTGTAAAATATTTCTTCATGTTAACTTTAAATCTGTTGAATTTATGCAACGTGCATAATTTTACCGATATTTAAAAAAAAAACAAAAAAAACCAATAAAAAATTACATTATTTTAGACAATTAGATAAAAGTAGTGATGGAATGTTGAATGTGCACAATATGTTTTAGTGTATTAAAAGCAGTTGTTCTTTATAATTTGTGGAAAATATTGGAATTATGGATACATTTTCTTGTGTGTCTTATAAATAATAAAATAAAAAAACATTTTTAAAGGAATATTGTTATACATTTTCTAACTGCTGCTGAAGTACCATGTGGTCTTTCTACTGTTGTGACAACTTTGAAAATATATTCTGAAAAAAATTATACTAAGCAGGGGAAGTTTTTTCGAAAACCGAGAAGACTAACTTTATGTGAAGCAAGAATATTGCACACAATTTCACTTTAAACAATATTTTAACTCACCGCCAATTTTAAAATAATGGAACTTGACATTAAATGTAATGTAATATTTAGATTAAAATCAGTTTTTTTTTTTTTTTCTTTGTAGTAGCCAAAGAAAAGCGTATGTAAAACGACATACTTTCCAGAAATTCAGCTTACAATGTCTGAAACCCACTGTAATTCGTCGATGAACAAAATACAGGACTGAATGGCATGACATGTAGAGTTGGAAGGCTTCACATCTGAGTGAATTAGTGAAAGCCAGGAGAGACATCGAAGTATTATAAATTAACTTCCTACCAACAATGGACGATGTTTTGGGGACCTGTCATTATTTCATGTCGTTATCCAAAGGTAGTTCTGATATAATTAATAGCCACCAGCGTGAATAAAATGAATTAATCTGAACAGTCGACACCAGTGTTTCTCAAACTGTGGGGCGCACACCCCTAGGGGAGCGTAATAACCCCACAAAAAGAGCGTAAGCATATAAAAAAATTGAAAATAAAAAAATTATTTAAAAAAACAAATTACTAATTTACTGAATGTAAGCAAACAAATACACATTCTGACATAATAAAAATATAAAATTTACGTATACACTCATATAATATACTTATAAATAAATCAGTACGCCGCAATGTATCTTATAATTAATTTAACAATACTAAGTTAAGAACAAGTTTAATAATTACCAGTGACCCCATGGGCTTGTTATATATAAAATTATATACAAACATTAACACTGATCTTGATAATTTGTACTGTTTATAATTATTTTCTTAAGCGCAGATTAAAAATTAAGCGATTCATTCCCCAATGCCGCAGTTTAACACGTAGGCAAGCGTATGTGTGGTATTGAGGGAGGGGGAGAAAAGGAATAAATAATCAAAAATCCTCTGAAATAATTAAATCTTTCGCAGACACTTTCAAGGTCATTTTATTTCATTCCAAAGTCTTCGGAATAATTTTATGTACAACATTTTACAGAAAAGATCATACTTCGGGAAGACGTATATATACGTCTGAGGCAATTAACGCACTGTCTGAGTGAGATATTTATATAAGCCGGTGGCACTTAAAAAGTTAAAGTAGTATTGCAAATTTAGTTTTAAAATTTAGTATTGCATTTAATACATTTTTATTGTATGGAGGAGGGTGCGATGAAAATTGTGTTTAAATATTTGGTCACAAACTTTGCAAGTTTGAGAAGCACTGGTCTACACATCTTCACAGAATAGAGAACCTATTTTATAAAACTTTTAATATGATGTTTTAAAGAAACTGTTAAACAAATGTGAGTTAATTGAAGCTTTAATGTATTCCTTCAATCATATTGTCCCGAAAGAACTTGCAAAAATGGTGTACTCAATGTGATACACATAGAAAGTCGTAATTTTAGTAAATGGATAGCCCATAAGATATTGATGGACTACCTGTAATTGTCATATAATATTGAATGTACCATGTGTGTAAATCTTTCAATTGTTCTGATAGGTATTTTACTTTGTATATGATGTTTCTCTGTACATATATTATGTATTGTTGTGTTCAGGAAACCGTTCAATAAAAAAAAAAAAAATATTTGTTTTATTTAAATAGTAGTAACAGATATTAAAGCAGAATAAAAAATGCTTTAGTACCTACATAAATAGTTAAGAAAATAGGATAATTTCATATCGAAAAATTAAGTTTAAACGCAAACATTGAGCCAAAAAACAAAAAAATTGAGAGTATTCTAAAAATTTGCCACCACTGCCTGTGCATGTGTGTTTTATTTTCGTTATTAAATTACATGACAAAAAGTACATGCTTTGGTATAAATCTATGCAAAAAAAAAAAATCCATTCGAAATTCAAAGACACAAATAGAAAAAAAACAATTGATTTATATGATTTCTTACATCTTCCCTATGAGTGATTCACATTAAACTGATCCCCCATACTTGAATGTGTTTCACGTTTAAATAAATTTATAATATACGATTTTATTAGGAATAATTAAATAAAATGTTTAATTATATTAAACTAAGTTTAATTTAAAAAAATTATAATTATATAAAAAATGTTTCGTTCGTAAATTAAATCAATTTTATCTCTGTAATATATTTAAGAGAGATAAATTTTATGTTGGAAAAAATTATAGGAATTGTAAGACGCCAAACTTGGCCACCATGCAATGTTATCTTCTAAGTGCGTTAAAAAAGCATAAAATATGTTTACCGTAAAATCCAGTGTACTTTTAACGCAAAACAATAAGATTGAAATTTGCGGATGAGAGCTTTTAAAATAAAAAAAAAGAGATGAGTACAAAAAAAGTTTGTCTTCTACATATATCGAAATATGTTTATTTAAGGTATACGACTACGTTCGGAACCATGATTTTGCAAAAGTGTATAAATGGATAATATTTATGATATTTAGTGCCACTTGGATAAGAAAATGTATATAAAATTGTTTTAAGGATATTATTACAAAAAAAATTATTTAATTACAATATTTTGACAAAAAATGAACGTAGAATGACTCATTTTCAAAATATTCTCTTTTTGTGAAAAATGCTTCTATTATAATAATATTTTGCTTGCATATAGCTCAGACGTCTGTCGAAAGGCTCAACTAGAATTTTTGAAATATATAACTTAGAAAAAGGGTTTATCCATATTTTGCTACAACAGAGGGGAGAAATTTTAAGAAAAAAACGCTGATAATTATTTCAATCGTTGGTAACTCTGAGAATAATGTGAATTTTTCAAACATTCTACTTGAGCCTCTATAGAGAGGTCTGAGCAATATACAGGCAAAATATTATATAATAGAAGCATTTTTCACAAAAGGAGAACATTTGGAAAAAAGATTATTCTAAGTTAAGTTTTTGCCAAAATATTGTATTTAACCCGCGATCACTCGCGCCTGTTTTTGCTATCGTCGTTACTCGCGGGGTGTAGACAACACCCAAAACTTTTAACACGTGTATTTAATTATGAAAATAAAATTAAGTCATGATGATACATATTTATAAAGTACAAGATGTTTTTTGTGTTATACAAATAAAATTATTAAATTTATTGCATACAAATGAGACTAACATTAATTTAAACTAAACATACAAAATTTTCATTTTAAAACACATAATTTTATATTTTTTCATAAACCAGTATATAACGTATATACCAGTAATAAATATACTTTATAATTAATGAGATAATGATAGTAGAAAGTAGAAAAATAATGTTTTAATCATTTTCGAAACATTCAGAGTAGACTGTATACATATGCTGAACTTCTCGCGGGAGTTCTCAGCCCCCCAGATAAACTTTTGAAGGTCATTACATTCCAGTTGTTCGAGAAAGAGGGATTGCGTCAGGCATGAAGGTTCAATGACCTAAAATGTGCAGCTACAGAAAAAATAGTGGTTCTGCGCATTTTTTTTAGAATCCTGGGAGAAATTTCTTATTACTGGGGTGTACAGGACACCCCGCGCGAGTGATCGCGGGTTAAATAATATGTTTTGTCAAAATGTCCTTAAAACACTTTTATACATGTATTCGAATATAAGTGACACTAAATATCATGAAAACTATCCATTTATGCTCTTTTTTAAAATCCTGGTTCCGAACGTATTCGGATACCTTAAAAGAAATGAATTTTTCTTTGTGAAAACTTAATGTTGTTGTTCTAGAAGTATATTATTTTTTCTAAAGTTTTAGAATAATACCTTGAATAAATGACTTCAAAATATAAGATAATTGGATACGTATTTCAGGATTCTTTGTAAGAACGGGGTGCGCGATATGCGGTGAATATACCTAAAAATTTAAAAAATGCAGTGTGGAATGGGGAGTGTGCGTTATACGTGCGGGTGCGCACTATACGTCTGATTTTACGGTATATACAATCTTTTCTTCAAAACCAGTCATTCTATTTAAATTTCTTTCGTAATGTATTCACTTAGACATTTTTAAAAAAATTGAAATAATATTTTTAGTATTTATGAAATGCACTAAAAAGTGTTTTCAGAAGTATATATACAAACAAATGTGTTTCTTAAATTTTATTTGGGTTTATATAAAAATGGAGTTTATTCACATTATACGCAAAAACATAGTCAGCAAATAACTTTGACATAGTTATAATTTTGCTTAAAAAAATATTTATTCAAAAATGTTTGATACATCCTGCTAAAGATTTCAATCAAGTTGGTTAAGTATGTGATCTCGGTATGAACATTATGTTACAAATTGAGTTCACAATGTTTAAATCCAACGTGAAATTTTGGGTGAAATGAATACTAACATTCCTGCTTCATTTATAATGTGATGTAAAACTTAACACGGCTCTTCTCCTTGTAGCAGGAATTCTTGAACATTTCTTAAATTTTTCAAATTTTAAGTAATAGCTTATTGGATTAAAAATAGAGAGCTTTTTCTTTATTTATTCGTAATTGGATTTCTACAAATATTTGTTAACTGCAACTAGTTTCTGCAATAGTTATAAAATTTCCAATTTTTTAAATAAATTATTCTCAAAATTAAAAAAAAAATAATGTGTGCATAACACATTCCGAAAAATGCTAACACTTACGCTATGAACATCTGATAAATGCAAATCATCCCTATGTAAATAATTTCTAAATCTGCATAACCGAAAATTTCATAAAAGTAATCTTTTCTGGGTCAATTTATTTACATTTACAAAATGTTTCATATGCATTTCTGCAAAATAATCCCTTTTTTTCTTTTTTCATTTGCGAAAACGGGAAAAAAATAATAATAAATTAAAATTACAATGAATTTGACATATTTTCCAGACATGCTGTTTAAAAAGAATCATTTATTAGTCTCAAAACAGGTAGAAAGTTGGAAATTTAGTAGGAAGCAGAAGGGCGTTCTGAATATTTGAGTTCACCCTGTTTCTAATACAGTTTTTAAGGTCTCGTAGAAGTAAAATAGTAGGAGAATAAATAAAAATATTTTTTATCGTATCAAATTAATTAATACGTAAAAATAGGCCAAAAATATACATATAATGCATTTCAATTGAGCAAGTTCTTTTTTGGTTTAAAGCATTAGCATTTGAACTGCTTCTCACGTGAAACATATGCTAATTAATGTCGCTTTAGTGCGATTGTTAACATTGAACATCGTACTTATGATCCAGAATTATGTGACTAACACGACACCACATTTAGCACATCAATCTCTTCACTTCTGAGCTATCATACACGAGTAACCTAGTGAATGGAGTATACAGAAGTTTCAATCTTATATCTTTATTTTAGGGATTCGATATTGCATATATATTTTTTAATGAACACAATTATTACCAGTTAAATGTAGTTTTCAAAATTATTCAAAAACAAATATTATTTATATAAATTTTATTAGTTCACTTATAAATGTTTAGGCTAATTTATTTCTTTCAAAAACACATATACTTCTGTCTCCTGTTATCTAATTTTTTGCTAGTATAACTTTATATTTATCATAAAATTCAACAATTATAAATGTATTCTTAAAAGGTATCATGTTATTAAAAATTAAATTAAAATTTCAGTTAATTAAGAGAGTAAGCATTTTTTAATTTCTTAATATATTGCATGCGCAAAACATTTTAAAATGAATCAATGTTACATAGTTAAGAGTTTCATGACTTTCAAAATCTATGAAATTTCATGAACAGGAATTGTTTAAAGTAGCAACAAAAAAAAGCTAACATATCCAATATTGGATGCAAATTCAGCTTAATTTAATTTTTGTTTTCTAAATCTATAGGGTATTTATAATATGTCTTTTTGAATATAAATTAAAGTAGTTGCTACTGTGATAAAAAAAAAGTTAAATTATTCTGTGGGAGTATTTGTAAACTACATGTATCAAAATATATTATACAAAACGTGGTTGGGATTCATTTTTTTCTCGGTTAAAAACTGATATGAATTGACAATGAGATTTCTATTAACATCATGGAGTTTTAGTAACAGAATTAAGTATCGGATATTAAATACATAAAAAAAATTAACAAATTCTCATTTATTTGTTTGAAAATAAACTTTAACCTTTGAGATTTTTTTTAATTAAAAAATTTACTTCATTTTATTGACTTAGTGGAACAATGACAGTATATTCCAGAAAACAAAAGTAATCATGTTAAATATTAGATTTCTCTTCTAAAATTAACACATTCAGTTTTTCTGAAATTAATAATAAAAAATGTAAAATAACACGTTAATAAGATGTAATTAAAACCCCCGATCTGATCACCTTTCATTAGAGTATATTTTTGTAAATGCTCCAACAAAATTCATAAAATTCTGAATTTTTTTTTTTTTTTTTTTATAAAAACATTTTCAAGAGCAGTGTGTCAAGTATTCCGATATACTTCTCACTCAAGATAAACCTAAGAAAACAATTTTTCATTAATTAGATAGTCTCCGTTTGCTATCTAGGAAAAAAAGAATTTCAAAGGTTACTTTTGTAAACAGTATTATAAAAAAAAGATAATTTTCCGTATTTTTAATGTTCAAAGGAAATAATCAGAAACGATGTTCAGAAATATATTAACTGAAATGACGTTATTGAGAGAAATAAATATTTTTAAAAAAATAATTCATTTAAAAGTTTAGAATTTTGAGTTTGTTTTAGATATAATTTTGTTTGTATTCTTTCTTTCAAATATTCATCAAAATCTGTAAAATACGCTGGAAATAAAGCTTTCATTACTATCGGAAAACGTTAAAAGAATCTATTGCTCCTTATTCATAAAAAAACGCTTTAAAGTATGTTTGATTATTAGTTAGCAAATCACAATATTTATTATTATATACTCTTGAAGTTATTTTATAAAGTATACACAAATTTGATTTATTATCTTTTGCTCGTGCACTCTATCCTGTGAGTTAATTTATTTTAGAGGGAAAAAAATATGATTTAAAGAAGATAGCACAACTTATGAGTAGATTCATTCAATAATAATATATATCCAATTTTTTTCTCAAAATATAGCTTGTTATTTTACATAACACTTAAAAGGCAAGAAATAACATTTTAAAGCATTTTATCAAATCCCAAGCAAAATATAAATCTTCATTGTGTATATGTTCTTAGAATTATTACATGAAATATGTAGGTCACTTGAACATTAGATAAAAAAATAACCTTATGAATTATTATCGGAAGATTATTAAATTTAAAGAGATTAAAAGAGAAAAAGTTTAGTTTTTTTTTATTTTGAGAAATTGAATTTCAAATATATATATATATATATATATATATATATATATATATATTTCTTAATAAAAAATAATTCTAATTACAGATATTCTTTTTAGAAATAAGTATGTTTCTCTCTTTCACACTCATCATTGGATTTTAAATATTTTACGAAGAATACTTCAAAAAATACTTCTGATACTTATATTTTCTTAAATCTTTAAACTATTTATTTTATTGATATTTTTCTATGCTATTTAAGTTCATATGTACAATTCTTTAAAATAATTATGAACATCTTTTACTGTAGAAGTTTGTAGATACACTTCTTAGTTTTTGCTACATATGTATACATATATATAAATATAATGATTTAATAAAAGGCCTTTTAGAAAGTTTTCATTTTCAGTTTTAAAAACTTTAAAATATGCGAGCTTAAACAGCTTCTTGAAAAAGAAACATTTGTTTGTTGGTTGTAATTCGAGTTTACTTGTATTTAATAATTTTTTTTGGTCTCATAAATATGTATTGATCTCAATATAGCAGTAATCACGTGTAGAGATCGAGCACTGATCACTGGCCGATTCAAAATCGGTCCGAAGAAGAACTGCAACAGCATCCCATCACATGACCTCCAGGAGTCTCTAGTACCACGTGACGGTTGGAGAGCAGGGCGCAGTGCCCGATCCTGGGGCCCTTTACAGAGGCGCTGCCGTCGCCCCAGCCTTTCAGTCGCTGAGAGACATTGCTCTTTCCTGCCTCATCCCATCTCTGTGCTCCTTGTTTTGAAGTTTGGAGAAAACTTCTCTTTGCTCTTACTCTTCTTCGGGACTTGTCACAGAGGAGGATCTTTGCGGGTGAACATTATTTGTCCTCGGCCGTAGTTTCTTTCCGTTTTTCTTTATTTTTTGTACAAAATGTGTAATGTAGTTTGATGATTATCTTTCTCAAGACTGTTAGCATGGTCATTGAACAATGTGTGTAAAAGGGAAAAAGAATAAGTGAACCGCCGGATTAAACGGAAATATTTCCTGAACAATGTATGAAAAACTTTTTCTCTTCATTTGTATGGCCTGAATGTGAAAAACAGATAAAACATTTGCATTCAATGTCAATATAACTCTCTAATCACTTTTAATATATTTAAATACTTGTTGCGGCGAAAATTTAAAGTCTATAATAATGGAAAAATATTTGATGAAACCAACAGAAGTGGATAAAGTAACTGTCGGTAAAGTTTATGCTGTATAGGATACACTTTAATACCTCAATTACGAAAAAACTTGTTCTTACTATTAATTTGTAAAATATTAAGAAACTGACTTAACACTTTGGAGATAGTAAAATATAAAAGATTTAAGTTTTGTGCTTAATTCTCTAAATTTTCATGATGCAGAATAACAGATTCAAGTATTTTAACTGTTTCTTACGCATGCTAGATGGACAACGCATCTGTAAAGCATTCTGTATCTTTCTTGGGATTATAGTTCTCAATACTGCTTCAGATCAGCTAGAATCCTCGTCTGGTGAGTACTCCTTTGAAATATATGATTTTCATGTGATTAAATGTGTGAATTTATACGTGATTATGTTTCAATATTTTCATTATTTTCACAATGATTTAGGTTATCGCAAATAGTTATGTCTTTTGCTATATGGACAAATAGTTACATATTTTTTTCTCTTTAAGTTAAATATTAATTTGTAATATTTATATATATATTTTAAGACTTAAGTCAGCATTTCCTTTTAAAGAATGAATAATTAATCACACACATCAATTCCTTTTAATCACAATTTATAACATATTTTTGAGTTTAAAGCAATCTTAATTTATCATGATTAATATATATATATATAAAGTCAATGATTGAATAATTTTTTATGAAAGATTTTAACTTAACTTTAATTTGTCAGTGTTATATAAAACTTTATCAGCAATAACACGATTCTACTATAATTTTATTCATCTTAGTAATTATTGAGATAAAATAAAAAAAATAAACTATTTTATTTTGTCAATAATGAAGTCATTGCATGAATAAGTTTGAACTCTTTTATAAGGATGTGAAGAATAAACTGCCAAAGTCCCAAAGGGCAAAACAAGATGTTTACACTGAGAACTTAAACATGTTTGTGTGTCTATACTTTAAAATCACTATGTTTTGTATAAAACTACTTTGGCCTGAATACAATAGATATTTGAAATTTAATTAGAAAGAAGTAATTTGAAATATATATATATATATATTCCATTTAAGTAATGAAACAGATATTTTACACTTGATCTAATAAAATGAAATTTATTTAAATAAAAAAATAAGTTAAAACTAAGCAATATGTATATACTTGATTATAATATTATTTTTAATAGTGGAAAGACAAAATTATGAGTTATTTTGACCAAAATATTACATCTTTTACCTTCTAGGATTTGCAAAGGATACATTTCTTTCTTATAAAAATAAAGATTGAAAATAAATAACAAGGTCTCATAAATAATTTCATTGAGTGTTTCCTTCTATCTCATAAGAAAATACCGTGTGAATAATTTTTAAAAGAAAAACCTACCTTTCATCTCTGATTCGGTTACAGTATAAATGGAATCACCATGCAGGTCTAATAGCTCTTACAGTTCTTTCGGCTCGATCTCACTTTATTACGGTGGGACAATAAATAAGGTTGTATTACGGAAGGGAGAAGCTGGAACAATTCCCGTGAACATTGTTACGGAAAAGAAAAATAATGGAACTCTTCGGAAAAGAATTAATCTGTAGAACATTGTTAGAAATCTGCACGGGTCGGTTTTTCTGACGTCAGGGATGTTATGATGCAGATTATATTATTAAACACACATTTCAGCAAATGAAGAATTGAAAGAAATTTAATGGGAGTGTAAGTGCGTAGTATTAGGTTTAGTAATTTTTTCTCAATGTATAATTTTATTATAAATAATTTCATTGGTTTAATTGACTATAGAAACATATTACGCAAATACATATTTTGGTATTTATTTGAAGCTAGGTATTATTTTTTTTTCAAAAGTATGTTTCGGAAAATTGCAAGTAAACTAAGAATGAAGAGTTAGAAGGAAATGAGTAATATTAATTCTCTCTTATTTTTATTTTCATTTTATGAAATTAACTAGATATATTGAATATAAATGAAATATATTTAATGGAACGATACGCACCTTCTATATTTGGCAAAAGTGTGAAACTTATAATTTTATGTAAAAACTTACGTTAAATATAATTTATAAATAGTGGTAATTTGCTTCCTAAGGTTATGTTGTATTAAACATTTTATTAATGAAAAAAAAAAAACATTATTGGAAATTCATTTATTAAAATATAAAAAATTATGTTATATTTTTTTTGAAATTTGCTTCGTAACTATTATTTCAACAACTTATAGATAAAATGTTTTGAATTTGCAACACATTTATTCATTGTTCCTAATTGCATTCCACAATACATGAATATCAATACCTACCAATCAAATACCTACATAATATCCTTATATTTTTATCCTTCTATACTTAAAGTTACTCTATAAGATCATTATTAAAAATGGATGCAGGGATCGTTTCGTTATTATGCATACAATTTAATGCTGTCCCAAATTATGCTATTATTAATGCACTGTAATTAAGTTTTTTGATTAATTTAAAAGTAAAGGGCGTAAAAATAAATTATGCATGAAATCCGAAGTTGATCCTAAGGGCGATGAAGCGTACTTTCAGAAAATTACTCATTATTTTTCATTTGATCAACAAAAAATTTAATTTAATAACGAAATTAAAGTATGGGAGAAAGTAGTCATATTCAGGTCTGCAATTTAATGAGAAAAATTATCAGTATTACTTTTAGTAGTCATCTTGTCAAAATTCAGCACAGACAAAACTTCTAAGGTAAATTAAGTATTTTTTTTTTTACAAAACTAAGTAGGGAACGTACGAATTAAGTAATATTTAAATTTAAAGTAAGTTAAATTCAGGTAAATTAAATATGTCAAGTGAAAGTTGATTGTTTTATTTTAAAAACAAAAATATCGTCAAACTCAATTATTAAAAAAGCTCTTGCGATAATTTTAAAATATTACTTAAGAAAGAGTGCTTAACTATTAAGATTGGTTGACTCAAAAGCTAATCAAAAGTTTATTATTGATTAAATTATTCTAAATTAAATACATCATGCTTGGATTTTGTGTTTCTTTAATTCAATTTTTTAAATTAAAAAAGGGAGTATTTTTCAGTTGCATCACATGCATTCCCCTTTCCAATTGTTCTTGCTGAATATCAAAATATGAGCCTACTATAATTTCACCCAATTGCTTATCAACTAATTTCACTTTTCTTTAAAAAGAGGGGCATGTGTTGACTAAATAAAAGAGGTAATTTTATATGTTTTAAACTATTCAAGTCATTTTACAAACGATTATTAAAATATTGTCCAATCACAGTAGTTATACAGAATATTAACAGAGTGATCACATTAAAATTTATGTATTAAGTAAAAATTAAACCAAATTTTTATTTTCTAATGTTATTCAGACAATCATTGCTTACAGCACAGCTCAATGAGAAGTTATTTAACTTGATCGATGCTTTATATTCTTACACAAATAATAGAACATTGTGAACTGAAACCAGCCGGATAAAATATATATATGATAAGTTACAATTATCTATTATAAAATAATATATCACACATGTAAATTAAACATAAATTCTAATTATTATAATGCCAAAACTGTTTGATTTCCATGCTTTCCATTAAAAAAAAATTACTTTTAATGCGACACATATCGCTCTTCAGTCGACCATGAGAATTTTTCATACATAGTACAAAAATGCTGTTTCTAATATTATATTTTAACGATATGATTTTAAAAAGTCTTTTTATTTATATCATTATTAAATGAATTCATTAAAAATAGACATTTTTGAATTTGCAGATAGTTTTTGTGACAAGTTGAAAGCTTTCCTTCGGAATGTTTTTCTCCATTTTTATGGAAAAATCAAATTTTAAATGACTTTCCTAATTTATTACACAATTTAACTGCCACTTTCTATACAATTAATTTCGTTGGATATGCATGATATTTACGAGAAATAAATCAGTCATTCTTAGACTTTTATTTATTTGCAGCAATCTTAAATTGCGATCAGAACAACAATTTAGTTATATTTCAGTTCTATAAGTTTGTAATATTTAAACCATAACACACGATTAATGAGCTTCGTCTCCAGGCTTATTGACTTGCAAAGCGGAAAATATCAGCATCGAAGACGTTTATTACACTATATTGACCACAAGGCATATCCTTAAATTTAATTGATATATGAATCGATTGGTGGATTAGGGTACACTATTTTATTTTAGTTTAATATTTAAATATGTGTGGGCTAATTAATCATTAGATGCAAGTATTGGTTTTAAGCATGACTAAGTTAACTGTATTAAATATTGCACTTTGTAATAAAATTACAAAATATTGAACGTTGCTTTAATGAAAATAAATGAATTTTGTCACATTACATGTGTTTTATTAGACTGAAGTTCATTAAACAGGAAAATTGAAATAGAATATTTTTAATGAGGAAACAAAATTAGGTATGTTTTTGTATGCAATATTTCTTAATTTAAACGTTAATATCTAATTGATCGTTTACTAATTATGATGGGAACAAAAAAAAATTTTCAGAATTCCGAAATCTGCCTATATGGAAAAAACGTTCTCTGGCATATGGTTAAAAATAAAAATAAAATAATAATAATAATTTTTATGATAAGGGTAAGGAAAATAAAGGTTTAGTATTTGAGCGTTTTTATGTTTTATAAATTATGTTAATGAAAATCAGTTGTTTTATTAATTGTTAACACTCATTGCGATGAAAAGACACCTACTTAATAGTTCCAAATAAAGAAAACATCGAATGCATTTTTAACAGGTTCTTTAGTTTTTAATTTTAAAAAAAACATATCAAAACTACAGAGCTTGATAAAGTGAAAGACGGAAAAAAATACTTGAATCGGACTAATTCAATAGTGCAGACAGAGAGAGAGAGATCGCTGGGATTAGGAAATGGGGGTTGTAATGTACTATTCAGTTTACCTAAAATTCACTAGTCAATGATCATCCCTTTTGATTAGTTTTACTGTAGATAAATAATTTCATGTTGAGTCTAAAATCATCTAACACAAAATTAAGTCTCTTAACATTTTTTTTTCTTCGAAAATTCAACCTCTTTTGAGTCAATATAAAATTTTGAATTTTTTGAATTTTTTTATTTATTTATTTATTTATTATTGCTTATTTCCATGCCACAGATCATTTGTTCTTCACTAGTAAGTTCCTCCATGTAACCGAGATCTACCCTAATGATTATTGTTGTCCTTGTGATCTTAACTAAAAACTCACCATACTTCAACTAAAATGACAATAATGTTTTTTTATTTACTTTTCTGAGATTCATGTGATTGTATTTTTAATGCCTTAAAAGAGGTGCACAAATATTAGGCTTTCATAAAAAAAAGTATTATTTTTTAGTCATACATTTAAATTGTTCAGTTTAGGAAGCATAGCAAGCATTCAAGTTTGAATGTACCAACTGGAATGTTGGTTGCGATCATATTGGGTTAGCTAAGTGGTACAAACGTTGATCAATTGTGAAATGCCAGCCATTTGATGGGGAACGTATGATCTGATTCGCCAGGATTCACAATCACATTTACGAGCATATCTATCATATTTCGATATGAAGGGATTCGAAATGGAATTCTAAATATCATTCTTTATTGCTTTGGTGTAAGAGATAATGTGAAATATTCAACTGTTGATTTGTCTTTGCGGGCCGCGGGGCATATGGAGCTTATATGTAATGACTTCAATTAAGATTTGCTGAAAATTCGAATCTTCTTTATTCATAATGTTCAATTCATATAAATTCGAGTACCGTATTTAAAGACACATATCATTCCATGTTGCTTTGAAGGATAAATCATTACATTGATAGATTTTTTCAGTGATTTCTTTTTAAAATTGATTATATCTAGAATTTTTGTCAAATTTATTAGGGAATCCAAAACATAGAATATCATGACGATTTCACGGGCTTTACAAAGGGATTGTTAAACTATTCCTTAAAAATATGATGTAAGTTTTATAAATAACTTACTAACATACATTTCTCTTCACTTGAACGTATGATTATATTTTTATTTTACGTTTTTTCCTGTCTATCCTTGAGTATTCAAATTTAAAAATTGAATAATCCCATCTCTTATCATTTAAAACTTGAGCGAAATAAACTCTCAGAATAATTCTCCTGGTGAAAAAATTAGATATAAAATCACCAGATTAAAAAATCAGGCTTTTATTGTTGAGACTGCATAATTATTTTAACAATATGAATACCATCTCAGTGATATGACACATATTTACTTCTATACGTCAAAATTTATAACTTGAAATTTTAATGTACATTATTTGGATAAAAAAATTAAAAAAAAGAACAATGTATTTAAATTCTTAAAAAAAATACTTCCATAGCAATGTGTATTTATTGCAGTTCTAAAATTATAAACATTTTCTAATGTTTTTCTCGAAGAGCGATGGAAATTTATAAAAACTGTAATTTGTATTGATAAAAAAAATTAATAATTTGCCTCAAAGAAAAATGATTTATTTCCCAACTATTATAGAAGTCAATTTTCTAAAATTATTAATAGGAAAAAAATGTTACAAACGGAAAGCAATAAATAATGAATTCATAGCAAATTACCCGTACTCAAAATGACTTTCTCTTTGAATAACAATGTTTCCTTTAATCTTACAAGAATATAAAAAATAGCTAGATGCTTTTTATGTAGTTTTTTATGCGATATAAAAACACTCCCATTGATAGAAAAATATACAAATTTGTTCCTTCTAATCTTTTCTCTTTTTTCTTTCTTTTTTTTTCTTTTTTTTTATCTCTTATTATACAAAAATCTTAAGAGAATTGGAATATGTTCCGACTGTTATATTTTTTTGGAAAAAAAATCACCCTCTAAGATGCCAGAGAGATAGTTTCATTTGTATTTCTTTTCCTTTAAGTCGAATAAAACTTATTTTTCTTTTAAAAAACCATGTTTTCAATATTTATATATATATATATATTTTAAATTTTAGAGACTTACGTTACAACAATGTTACAAGCCAATTTAGAAATAAGAACAATATCTTGACTACTTGCCATACCATGCGTATCTTGGTTATTTCTCTACATTTTCATTTTTATGCTTTATAATCAAATAACTCATTTTCAAATGTTCAAAAAAATATTGTTTTATACTGTCCCGCGCCCCCGATAAGGGCATTTTTAAGTTGAGGGACATTTTTAATCCCTTCAGCAATATACATATATGGAGACATATACAATGAAAAGAACTTAACCCGAAACTGAGTCGACCGAAATATTTTTTCGTGTAAAGGGTATTGCTAAAGAAAAATAAAAACATATTTAACAAAATTAAGTTTATTAGAATACATTTTTTTACATATATACGTATATATACATGCATTTCATAAAATTCAATGAGAAAAAAACATTCATAATAAGTTAATGAAGCTTAACGGCATGTAATACCCATTTGTTAAGCAAGTGCATTGCTTCTTTCCAGCATTAAAATTTCTGACATGGGAGAATTTTGTGATCTCGCTTGTTTGAACCGAACAAGTAAAGCCGCCTCTAAATCCTCGTGCTTGACCGTTCTCATAAATTAACGCTAATCCGTTCAAATATTTCCCTAATTTGTTCTCTCTTTTTAAAATTATTATGGATAGTGTAGTATTCACAGATTTTCATTTCGAAATCTTCTGCAGCCTTAAGAAGCTTCGTCTTCGTTCTAAATAAAATAGCAGTTTGCTTTATACCATAGCTCTCTTTGCCATTGTGCTCATAAAAAAAATTCTTCCAATATATAATTCAAAAATGCCACCCAAACTCACTGATTTTTCCTCAAACTTCGATGTACTCGCCATCGAATTTCACAGCCAGCTGATGAGAAATGTGATGTTGGTTGAAAGTAGTTTAGATAAACAAAACTGGTTCGTGTCACAGGCTAGGGTATTTCAAAGCCAAGTTGGCTCTCCTTTCTATGAAACATGTTAAAACACCTACCTCCTTTTCACTTTCATTTTAAGCTAATCTTAAATCTCCTCCACATGGCTGGTATGTTACGTATTTTGTTCATTCCCTCAAGGTAAATATTCTGATATTAAGCGATTTTAGTTTTGTGATAAGAGAAAAAAAAAGGCTTAAAAAACATAGTAACTTCGGGATGGTTGTATTTTGCATCTTTTTAAGCGTTTACGTGTTAAACATATTTTACTCTGCATAATCATTCTATACATATAGATAGATAGACAGACATATAGACAGATAGATAGATAAATGTGTGCATGTGTAAATGCGTATAACAACATATATTTAGAAAAAATATATATATTTTCGCCAAATGCATTCATTTATTAGCTTTTCAAGAAAAATAAATGATTTCCTGCGGGATAATTGATGTATTCATAATTCGTAACTTCATTAATATTATATTAGAATTGTTAAATTCAGATCACAAACGCATAATTTAATATCATTGATGTAACAGTTTAGTTACTAATTTATGACATATAATATATCTTTCGTATTTATATTCGCAGTTAGCTAGTACTGAACACAATATAATATGCTAATTAAGGCAGGTGTGAGTTGAATGCAAAGTCTGGAAGACCCCTGTATTTCCAACTATCGGAACAACATGGCGACCATCTATTGAAACATTTCCCTTTCCACTATTTACCTTGGCTCTGGCACAATCAAATAGAGAAGCCTAGATTTAACAATGACAGTAATTAATCGCTAGTTTGTAGGATTTAGTCTATTGTTGAGCTTTCAGAAGGGCCCCGTCTAATCAATCAGACCTCTAAACGTACTAAACCTCTGTTAATCAAGTCTTGAACTGATACGACTTATCAATGGACACAGTCTAATTATAGCGGTAAAGCAGATATTTTTCGAACCGCAATTATGCTTAGAGAAAACACTCATCAAATGTACGGATGTAATTGAATATCCTCTTCTTTCTTGATTTCTTTAAATCTATTTCTTTCATGTAAAATATTTTAGTCAGATTGTACAAGAATTATGATTTTTGGAATTGCTTAGAAGGTAAAAGAAAATTTATTTGGAATAATATAATAATTTTTAACAAAAACGTAACAAAGAAAGTAATGTCCAATGAAGATTAATACACTTTTGACTTTTTTATTCCATTTTTGTGAAGTGATGTTCTGTTCTTTTCATTCTTTATCCAGCTAGCATATTATTATCTCAAGTTAATGCAAATAAAAAGGAAATTAAATTAAATGTAGTTTCTTGTTTTTAAATATATTTAAATCTAAGCAATACACGGAGCGACGACAGTCTATATAAAGGTTACATTAATTTGAAACAAGGTTCAGGAGACATAAGAAACGTTTCATAAGTAGATACTCCATGTATATACCGTAAAATCCGGCGTATAACGGGCACTTTGAACACAAAAAATGAGATTGAAATATAAGGGTGCGCGTTATACGTCGCGTATAAAAATTATAGTTTTAAAAATGACAAAAGAGATGAGCATAAAAAATATTTTACTTTTACACATATAGAAATACTGTTTATTTAAATTAAATTATATACTTTATGAACTAAAAGAGTTCTGATTCTAGAAATATACTATTATTTCAAAAATCTAGCATAAAATCTCTAATAAATGACTTCAAACATAAGAAAGTTGTTTACTAAAATATCAGATTTCTTCGTAAAAAGCGGGGTGCGCGTTATACGGCGAACATACCTGAAAATTAAAAAATGCATCTTGAAAGTATGGGTGGGCGTTATACACCGGTGCGCGTTATACGCCGGATTTTACGGTAATATTATTGCAGTTATAGCCCCTGATCTTCGTTCATATATTCATGGATAATATAAAAATGTATCAAATATTAACAAAAATTTTCTTACGAGCACGGATTAATTGTTATATATTCTGGATATCAATCATGACATAGCATATAAATTTTAAATAATCGCTTAGCAGGGCTTTATTAAGGATACATTTATTTAGTTATTCACTGAAACGAGAAATAAATAGAAACACCTGGCCAATTTTCAAAAATCATAATCATTATTATTTTTTTAAATTGCCAGGTGTTTTCTATTTATTTATCGTTTCAGTGAATAACTAAATAA
>BMAV01010236.1:10137-32858 GCA_019973955.1 Trichonephila inaurata madagascariensis
CTCATTTTCTTTACCTTTTTCATTTATTTTACAGAATTACAGATTTAAGTATAGTTTTTAATGTAATATTTATCATATAAACAATGATGAAGAATAAGATTAATGTTTGAATTTCAACTCCCCCTTATTTGTATGATTAATTTAAATAAAAGATTGTATTACAAAGCCACATACATAATTAAAAAAGAAACTTGTTATATTATTAAAATGTAAACTATGCTAAATATTAACAGTAAAAAAATATTACACATAGCACTAAATAAATGAAACTATTAAAAAAAAACTACATAGAAAATATTCAAATAAATAGTAATGTCAGCATCAACAAACATTCATACCTGTAAACTTTCTCCATGAACAAATATCTGGCTAACATAAGGACTAGACAAATAAATATTTTCAATTTTCTCAGGGGCTATGTATTCTCCTTGGGCAAGTTTGAAGATATGTTTTTTTCTATCAACTATTTTTAAACTTCCATTCTACATAAAAACAAAATACAGTTAGTCATGGGGAAGAGGTGAATATTTTTTTTTTAAAGAAAACATTTTCTTCCAATAAAACACTATGAAAAGTATAACAATTTTCAAGTCCTCTACATTGAACAAATACATACAAAATGTTTAGTTTTGAAATATATTAATTCATTAACCAAAACATTAGAATAAACATTTTGCAGATTAATATTTCAATAAATTTATCTAAACTTTAATACAACATTCATATTTTTTAATTTGGAGAAATATAAAAAGTGATATACTATAGCACAAATTTGAAAACTGATTCATTTTATATAGAATATTTGCATATAATCTATACTGTGCTTAATTAAATCAATAACTTTATTTAATAGATTAATGCTGACATTTATTAACTTCAAAGAAAATTTAAACAATTCTAATTATTTAAGTCAGTTAATATAGTGCTTATTTGATATTGCACATTATAAAACTAAAAAGTGCTTTCCCTACCGGAAGCCACATTCCAATGTCCCCAGTATGTAACCAACCATCTTCATCAACAGTTTCTTTTGTTTTTTCTGGATCTTTAAAGTAGCCTTTGAAGACATTTAAACCTTTTATACAAATCTAAAATAAAGAAAAACATCTATTAAAATTCCAAAAATTCTCAGGTTAAATTTCTCATTTTTAAAAATAAAACTTTTTTATAATGCTTAAAAAAAAGACAGATTTAAATAAAAAAAAATTACACAGAACTTTTAAATTTATAAATAAGACACTTATTCATTTAAATAAAGTGGAAAACAAACTAACAAAGACAGCAAGACTTAATACTTCATTAGTAAGCTGTGTAAAAACAAGCAAAAAAAGAAGTTATGAAGTTAGAAGCAAAAAAAGCACAAGATCAAACTTTAAAAAGACAAAAGGTTTTTGAATTTTACTTCATTTAAATTCAAATAAACATTTAATTTTTAAACAAATGAATGCATTTGCAAATTTTATACATACAGTGTGTAAATAATGTAAATATATAAATGTGACAGTACTAAAACATTGATAAATTGAAGCTTCTGAATGGATATTGAATGCAAAATATTTTTATATTTAAATCTGGTTATTAACTTGGTTAAGTAAGAAAAAAATAATTGATTTTTGAAGCAAATTGTTAGAAAAGTTTAAAAAAGTGAACCAGAAAAGTTTAAAAACAATTTTAATTTTTAAACACATTTATTGATAAATAGGGGAACATTTTTACAATCCTTCAGAACAATACTATATTACAAGTTTCAACATGTGCAACATGTATTTTATGGGTATTTCATAGCAGAATTTGTCCCTAATAATCTGTAAAATCATGCCTCCTTTATATTTTTACTCTCCATACACTAACAGTTCCAATTAGAAAAAAGCAATAACTATATATAAAAAAAAACCTTCAATTATTATTAAGGCCCTTTTACAAAATTTTTGGAAGATTATTCTACAATTCGATTCTTGCCCTCTTCATTTAAGAATTTTCATTATCCAACTTCTCTAAGTATATTTTACAGTGAGAAATTCTTGTACTTGAAGAAATCGCCATAAAAATACAACAAAATGTTACAATCAGAAGATATTTTTAAAAAAAAAAATACATATTATTAAAGTTTAGATAGATTTTATTTTGACACTATCAAGCAAACACTAATAGAATTATATTCAGTCACTTCTGATGAATATTTATGAATGAGGTTTAGAAGACTACAAGTCCATTACTACTTTTATAGTGATTACCTACTATAGTGATTACCTAGTGATTTATAGTCCTACTACCGTTTATAGTGATTTGCAGACATAATAACCAAATGTTTATATCCAATTTAGTTGAAAAACAAAGGTGTGAAAATCTTCATGTTTTAACTATATTTTACTTCTGAGAAAGCATGTTTAAATACAATTAGATTAAAATTATTAATCGATGCCCACCCCTTCAGTAGGCCACTATTAAATTATCAAATGTTGACCAGTTAATGGCAATGAAAAGGTTGGGGAACACTGTACTAAAAGACCTGTATAGCCAAAGTAGCACAAAATCATTGCAGTTCCTCTTGGAGATTTTCTCGGAAAAATGATTACTTCCAAAAAGATTTATAAACATAATTAACTGCTTTCTATAAAGAGGTTTGAAACTGCATATAGCACAAGTTGTACTGGTAAGCAACAAAGCTGGAAGAATTTAATATTTTTTAAGTAGCTGTGGTTAGTGCACAACTATCTATCATATATACAATTGTGCTTCATTTTCCTCATTTCACTGTTCCACAGATAAAACTTTTCTTCAAACAAATCCACATCAATCCAAGTTTTACAATTAGCTCTTTTCAACATTCTACAAACATCCAGGGTTTTAAAGTAACCTATATAGTTAATTGACTACCATTATTGGAAGATAAGATTTCGATTCCATAGAACCATTTAAAAAAGCTGCATTCTCTCTTCTAAATGTTGGAAATAGAATTTGGATTCCTTATATTATGCCAATTCAGAATGGCTCCCTTCACAATTTGATTCATTATTTTTATTTTGTCATCTAATTGATCATAATCTCTACAAATTTCATTTTTACTAATGTTCCTCCACAGAATATTCTAAAACAATTGTCCAGTTTGAAATACTCACATGGATATGAAACAGAGGCTGGAGATAGAAAAAAATACATTAGATATTTCTATTATCTATTTTAATTTTGTTCTGATGTTTTGAAAGATAGTTTCAGGAATGGAGTTTGTGTGTAGAGAACCAGTAGATTCCAAGAACTAACAGAGAGAATGAAAGAGTAGGATTTGATATAGAAATTTAGAATTGCTGTCTTCCAACACACTAATGCATACACGGAAAAAAAACCTTAAGTAAGGAAACATTTCAGTATGCAATAAGTAAACTTTAATTTTCTTAGAGGAGTTCACTACAAGCATTTAAAACATTTGTAAAATAGAAGGCCAGTTTAGACAATTGAAAAAAGTTCACTAGAACCAAGAGTACACTATATCCCAGGTTCATCCTAGCACAATTCAAATGTATATAAATTCGTTAATAAAATTATTATATAAAAGCAGAAAAACTGCCATCTAAAATAAAGCAAAAATATTCAAAATAATTACCTCTCCTTGTCCATTTTTGGAATAATATTCCATTTCAGGAACATCAACTAATTTGATATGGCAACAAGATATTGGTGGGCCAACATGACCTAAATGTATCCATAAATAAAATTTATTAAATACTGATAGTTAATAAAGATACTTCGGAATGAAATTCTTATGTCTTAATTTTTAATGGTTTAAAAGAATTAAACAAATATCTTAAATCATGTAACTTAAGCTCGTAATTTCTATTTTTTCTATCAATAAATTATTCACAAAAGAGAAATATAACTTACCTACAGAATAGTCACCTTGAATGTTTAAGGTACAAGGAGCTACACATTCAGTTTGACCATAGCCTTCAACAACCTAAATCAAAATTCACAAGAGTCAATTTAAAACTGTTTAAATAATAGATATATAGAACTAGAAACTAAAAAATAAAATGCAAGAAATGCCAAAGACTACAATTGTAAAAGGGGGGAAAAATTATAATTAATAACTTTGTACAGAGATTTAAATAGAAATATTTTTGCAGGCCTAACATGAAACAAAATAAGAATGTCTCATCAATAAACTATATATTTAAAATTTTTCAATAATGGGGAAAAAAATTCGGATTTTTTTTATAGGTCTGGCATGTAACGTTCAGTTCTGCAGATTTAATAGTAAGTGAACTTTATACAGCATGGAAATAATAAAAAAATACAACTAATGACAGTGTACAGCAATATAAAAATCACAAGATTCATTATAAAAAAAAACATTCCAAATAATAAAAAAAAATCAAATAAAAAAAATTTGAAGTTTGAAACAAAACTGAAGTCTTTCAATTTACTCGAAATTTAGAATTTGATCCTATATTTTTAATCTGATTATACTTCATGCAGCAGTTTTTACTTTTTCTTCCATTCATGACTACATAGGAATTCAAGTAAAATATAAACAATTATTTTTTTTAAAAAAAAATGCAACAGTGTTATTATGAAATTTTAAAAAAAAAACATTTTTCATTATATTTCTTTTTATTTCTTTTGAGAATTAAGATTTTTAGTGAAAGCAAACATGAACAATGACACACACACAAACCTGCTACTTTATGTATTATTTAATGTCAAAAACGCTTTGAAATTTTTTGCATTAAAAATTTATATTATATATAATAAGAAAAATTTTAAATTGATATTACATAAGATATACTACAAATATAAGAAATATAAAATACTTTCAAATTTAAGCTTATTTAAATTTTTTTTATGAAAACATTAAAGAATAATCGATTCTGCAAAAATTAGGGGTGCATCTTTCACTACCAATATATTTCTAAAAATATGCAACAATATTTACTTACCACACACCCAAGAGCACAACGAATAAAAGTTAGCACATTGCCAGCTAAAGGAGCAGAGCCACACACAAGAAGACGCATTCTGCCCCCCATTCCATCTCGTACAGGTTTAAAGACAAGACGATCCCATATGCTATTGTTTCTAATGATTAATCTATAAATAAACCAAATCATGTAAAGCTTTAAAAACAATGAAAATTCCCTTCAGCTTCGAAGAGAAAAAATTGTAGAAGACTAAGAAAAGCTACACATAAAGTGCATATGTTCTTTTACAAACTTTTTTCATAAAATTTTAAACATACTTAATATTTTACAAATAATTAACAGGGCAAGAATACTTTAGGTTAATATCTATTCATACCAAAAAGTTAACTTACTTTTCAAGTTCAGAACTTTTCATTCTTAGAGCTAGATTGAAAAGAAATTTTTTCAGCACACTTCCACTTACTCGAGCAATGACCTATAAGAATTTACACAATTATATGTATATATGCATGTATACATGAAAACTTATGTTTTCAAGTATTTATTTTTTTAGATGAAAACTTATATTTGTTAAAAACAGAATTCTAACAAGAGACACAATAGTAATAATTATCAACAAGTTGATTTTTTGCGATAAAAATATACAATTAAAAATTGAAATTAGTATTTTTGTGTAACCAAACAAAAATGTTACTTTGATTAAATATGATTTAATTGCATAAAACTGCTTATTTATTTGGTTTTAATTTATAAATATTAGATTAATAGTTTGGTTTTATTGGCACACAACAATATTTCTAATGGTGCTAGTTTGATATCGGGGGTAATACCGCCGAGTTGGTGTTTATGTTCGCCAAGATGAGCGATAACATTACAATATGGTTACCTTAATATTTTTATCGTCTGTCAATGTGGTTGCCATGGGGATAACGTATGTTAGAAATAACTTTTATTGGTTTTTCCCCGCTGTAACCCTATTAATTTCAGACGATTTTAATAAAAATTTCTAATTTCTGTAAAAATGTAACCATTTTCAGTGTAATTTTTCTAATGTTTGCATCTTCTGTTTAATTCTCCGCTATGTTTAAATATCGATATTTCTAAAATGAGCAAGTACTAGAATATTTTTTCCTTAGAATAAGTGTTGTGCTTTTAATTATCGCTATAAATCGTTTATTTTTGTTTTATTTTACGTTTTAAAATTTTTTTTTTTTTACGTTCTTTATTCGATGAAATTCGTTGAAGGAACTTGCAGTGCAAGTTTCATATTGCAAGCTTTCACTATTTTGTAATAAGAATTCTTAATTTTGTAACATACATTATGTAATTATTTCATTCATAACGTAATACAAAAAGGGAATTATTTCTATGTGTAATAATCATATAATATTTGTTAATTATAATTGTTGCTTTTAACATTTATTTATAAATATTACATATATTTTGTTATTTATTTGTAATTAATATTATTTATTTATAATTATTATGTTATTTATTTATAACTATTTTTGTTATTTATTTATAGCTATTCTCTTATGTTACTTATTTATAATTATGCAATACGAGTTATCTTATGCATTATTTTTTTTTTACAATTCGACAATTATTCTTTTTTATAATTACTGTTAAATTATATTACATGATTATTTCCAATAACTGTTATTAAATCGTACAACATGAATATTATATATTATGAAAAAATAATATAAGATTATTATATGCTGCTTATAACACTATTATTACTACATGTTACTTTTTATTACATATTATTGATATTCTTTATTTTGATTGATCTAGGTTATTCTCAATCCCTTCCCATATCCTTTATTTGAAATACATTTCAATGTATTTCAAAACAATCCTTTAAAATTATTGTGTATCATCAAATGACTGCTAGGCCACCATATTGGATTCCAATCCAGCAACAAGAAGCGCTGCTTGGCTTCTTGTTGCTGGATTGGCACTATAACCCTCGATATCAAATTAGTTCCTTTCTAACTAACAAATATACTGTTTTTTCATAAATATTTGTTACAATAAAGGATAAATTTTATTCATTTAAATTTTGGTATCCTTCCAAAAATTACATATATCACATCATCAAAATCCTACTAATTACATAAATTCACAATTATAATTGTGCAGTTAGTTTAGCTAGGAAGTGTAATGAAAAAAAAAAAATTAGAACATAATTCATTTAAAGGCTAGAAGACTGATTTAAAAGCTAAGCATGATTTCTCATTGATCACTTCATTCATACTGAGCAAATTCCATGAAATTACTACAAGAGTTTAAAACCAAATATGCACTTCATTATATATGTTTTAGTCCAAAATTGTTAAGCAGTTTAAATGATGCAAAAAAGTACATAAATAAAAACTTGTATAAGAACCTTAAAAATCGAAATTACATGATTTGAAAACTAAAATTAAAAATTACCTTGTCATATATCCTGTTAAGTAAACGAGGAACAGCAGGCATTATAGTTGGTCTCAAAGCTTTTAGATCATCCATTAGAGTTCGGACATCACCTCCATAGAAACCCAAACTTCCGCCATTAATATAAACTGTCACCTGAAGTAACAAAAGAGGAAATTATCAAGAATTGAAGTAGTTAAAAAAAAATATATATGTTACATGAAATGTTACATAAAATAATTTTATCAGAAAAGTTAATGAAAATATATTTATATATGAAAATGCATTCTTTGACAATGAAGCTTCAAAGTTTCAAATGATATAAAAAGAATTTTAAAGATGTATTCAAGCTTTGAATTTAATAATCTTTATATATGTAAAAAATATTTCAGATTTTGATTTTATTAAGTTAAATAAAGTTAAAGCAACTGATTTACGATTAATAAAATCATTTTAGAATTAAAGAAAGAATGTAGAATTAATAATGAAACCTTTCTTAGTGCCTCCTAAGAACCAGAATTATTAAATAGAAAAGAATTATAAAACAAAAAAAGGCAATCTAAAAGAATTAGAAAATTACCTTATAACTATAAATATGCTTAACTACTGATATACTCTAATCACAAATACAAAAAAGCATACATGAATACAAGCCATTACCTCGCATAATCTTTCTAACATATGAGCAAGAGGTAAAAATGACATCATTGTGTCAGTCTTCTTAGGTGCATGCTCACCCTATAATAGAAACAAAAAAAATTTAACACTAGTGCATTAAAACTTGGGTACTTACAAATGTTTTGGACACACAAAAAATTATAAAAATCTTGAAGGAAAAAAACTCAATTCTACAAAACAAAAAACTTATGTAAAAAAAAAAATCATTTAAAAAGAATCAAAGGTACTAAAAAAAAGTGAGTTTCAAAATAATTATATATACTATCAGTTATTTAAAGTAGTATATATACTCTGTGGTACACATAATTTATGAAATATTCAAAGTATATAAATTAACCCTTTATCTACTGACAGTACTTGTAAGTACCACTCACTTTAAAATTACATAGAATATAACCATTTTTACAAATACTCTGATGATACTTAGCAGGAGTATTCTTTTAAATTCACTCTTCCAAGATATATGACAGCACAGGATCTATGATGAGTATTTTAGTGGGGAAGGCAAATAGTTTTATAGCAGAAGTTGCATTTTCCAGCCGACATTTTGATCGGAGCGCGAAAATTGTCACTTTTGTTTTGAAAAAGTAATTAATGTCCAAAGGTAAGTGTCTTATTCTTTTGTACGTTAATGAAGACCTAAGAAAACAATTTGACTATTTCCTTTAAGTGAACACACAGTGTATCTAATTTTACAGTTGAATAACTTTGCTACCAACAGGACACTGAACATTGGAGCAAGAACTTAAGTTTTTTTTTCTGTCCGTGTGGCTTACTGTGTTTTGTGTTGCAGAGTCATCACTATAGTGCAGGGACGGCCAACCAATGCCACGCGCTTGGGCAAGCCACAAATCAAAATGGTTTGCATTTTAGTTCAAGATAACAAAGTTCACTATGAAGTATTACGAAAAAATGCAAGTGATTGGTAGCGGGGAGCACACTCGCTTGTTATTACAAGAAACTACTACTTCCCAAGCTTGAAAAAATATATCAAAGATTTAGATATACATGAGAAACCAGATAAAGACAAAATTTTTGAAGAATTTATTTCTATAATTGATACTTCAATCAAATAATTTTCAACAAGGTTTTCTCAGTTCAAAGAATTATCGGAAACGTTCAAATTTGTTAAGCACCCTGATGTGGCATCATTCGATAAACTAAATTTGTCCCAATTCGATTGGTCGGAAATTGAAGAATTTCAAAGGCAACTGATTGATTTCCAGTCTAGTTCAATATGGATTGAAAAATTTATTGAAACAAATAAAAAGTTGGAATTGATTGAAACAGAAAAATTAACAAGCAATATAAGTAAAATTTCCAGTAACGAAATTTTGGAAACATTTAACTGTTTGAAGAAACTGGTTCATGCTTATATGCTATTTCAACCATATTTTCATCTATCTATGCCTGCAAGTCATTATTTTCAGAGAGTAATAACATTAAAGACTCACTTGGCAGGTGAGTCTAATTCAGTGTGCATTCTGCTAAAAGTAAAATCTTAAACAATCCTAATATAAGTTATTTGTCATCTAATCTACTACAACAGAAGTCACACTAATGTTACTTTAATTTGAATAACACATATTTCTAAAACATTTGCTAATGTACAGGGCAAAATGTATTTTAGTAAATTAAGAGCTTTAAGTTGTTAGTATTTAGTTTTATTATTTTCCTAATAATCACAAGTCAAAATCATTTGTGTGACGGCACATCTATACCTCATTAAACATTTCTTTAGAAAAAAATGGCACGTTGATCCATAAAGGTTCGCCACCCCTTCTATAGTGCAATAGACTTAAGCTTTTTATGGCATTTCTTTTTAGCTTAACTTATTAAGTCTGATTTTTTAATGTTTTATTTTAATGTATTCAAAAAAATTTTAAACTTTGAATCTGAGCTTGTATTTTTCTCCCCACATAATTAAATAAAATATCTATTCTTATTTCAAAAATTAACAAAATTTTAATTTCTCTATGTGTAACAGATTTAACAATAATTCAAGGTGCTAATATTATTTCCTTTTCTTGGAAAGTCTAGAAAAAGATCAGTCTTCAAGTGGATATGGATTTATTACAGAACCTACCATCTGAAATCAGTGATGCACTAACAGATGATTTTTCAGATGAAGAAGTACCCAGCAAATAATCTGCTGGAATTTTAGTTAGGTTCTTACGATAAAGTTCAAGAAATTGAATATAACTCGAGGTGCAGTAGTTCATGTTAAGAAAATATAGCATTTCCTACCCCAGGATGCAGTGCTTTAAAAAAACATTTAATTGAAACCTCACTCAAAATGCTCAACGTGTAATGAATTTTTGTGTATTAATAAAAAGAAAAACTTTCTACAAATAACATCTAATTAAGTTTATGTGTATAAAACCTTTTTATGTGTAAAAGTAAATAGATTTTTAAAATTTAATAATCTTCAAAACTAAAAATATTTTCTACTGTAAAATATTAGTGTTCTCAGGTCTTAAGCATTTTTAAAAGTTAAAGCTGCATTAAAAAAGTCATTCAGTCTTTTTGTATTATGAGGATATTTTAGACCTTTGTGGACTGATGCCAAAAGTACCAATTTAATTGGCTCTAATGGATTAAATTTCCCAAAGTTGAATATTTTATTATGTATATCCCTTAATTTTTAATGTAGTGATTCAAAAAAATATTACATGAAAAAAATTGAAGTAAATCGTAATGTGGTACATAAAAAGTTAAAACAAGTTTAATGCTTTTAAAATTTTAAAAAATATTCAAATTTTACAAATTATTAGCTGCATGGCCTAGAGTTGCTTGGGCATTCTCTAGTGTATAAATTTTCCCTATGGAAACATTTCAACATTCTTATTTTTTAAGGGGGTTTTCATTCATCTTTTTATATATTCAGCAAATCATTTTCCAAGAAAGAAAACTGTTGTAATGTCTTATAAGAAAAACTAATGTTCCCTCTCCTTTATTACAGACGTTTTTTTCCCACAAATGGAAAAGGTGTATTTTTTGTTAGAAAACTATTTAATTTTGCAAAACATAGTACTAATGAGTATAAAACTTTTGTAGAGCCCGATACAGTAAGAAATAAATGTGTAGGTAGTAATATAAAGAAAAACGTTTTAATGGTTTTTATTTATACTGAAAAAAAAAATTTAAATTACAACAAAATAAAGTATAAATAAAATTTTTAGATTTAATGACTAGGATGAGCTTTAGATACTCCTGGTTAAAAAAAACTTCATGGAGAACAAATCCATTTTGCAAACACATTTATAATTTTCTCTTCGATTTTTCGTGAATCATGGAATTCCTGAATATACTTCATGGAACCTCAGGGTTCCATGGAACAGTTTGAAGACCACTGATTTAAACCATTTGTCATTAAGAAAATGTGATGGCAATGAACTTTGCAATACCACGCTCTATCTGGATGTTTGAGTAAAACTTCAAGGAGAAATTCCTCTTTCTCTACAGCAAATCAAAATTCTATTTTTTTTTTGCTACCTACTTTTTTCCCTTTTATATACTTTTCCATTTTTGATGTAGGTTAACTGCATATAACATTCTGGGTTATTTTCAATATTTTAAAGATGGAAAGGGTGAAATTAACTGAATGCAAGATTTTGTGTACTTTGCAGAAAGTAGCTCTCCATGAAGATTTTAATTTTTTTAGGGCATAATTTTAAAGTTTAAGCTTCCAAACTTCACACATTGATAGAAAACAAAGTTAATTTTTAAATAAAAACTGTATAAATAAATGCTCCAAAAAAGTCTTTTAGATGGGAAAACAAAAACTTCTAAAATCTGTAATTTTCAAACACTTTTTTTAAAATTCAGTCAAAACATGGATAACATTTGACACATGGGGAAAAGGTTTTGTGCAATTTTTATTAATGACAAAGTTATTAAATGTTTAAGTCAAATTTTGAACAATTTTCAAAGAATCAAAGTTTTGAAAATCTGAATTTTTAAATCACTAACTCTAAAAGAACAAAATGTGAACTTTTTTTAGTACAGAAGGTTGATTTATCACACAATTATAAGAAATCCATACAGAACAAATGAAAAATTCTTTTCATAAAAACACGTTGAAATTGACTTATTTTAGAAGAAATAGCACAAAAAATGTTAAATATCATTTTGTAAAAAAAAGTTATATTGCTACCTGGCAAAATAAACGAATTCTGAAATTATTCTTGGTTCAATGTTGATACAGAAAATAAGATGTTAGTTTTGAAAATGGTGAAAAAAATCTAAAATCCTCCCCCCACCTCCATTTTTGGGTGACTTCTGCGTGATTAATGGCAAACAGGGGCAAACCAATTGTACATTTTAATGTTTAATATTTCAACTAATGCAATTTTGGAATTAAAATGGTCAAAATGGCTTCCTCAGATCATTTCCCTTTCTTTTGGTACCTTCAGCACATTTCTGCCTTCAGCAATTCACAAGATCGCCTCACATACATACACAGATACATTTGTTTACCTATAAATTTTAATAGAGTATACATATTTTTTTCAATAGATCTTTTATCCCTCTTAATATACAAATAAAATGAAGTTTAATACCCACTCTCCCTTTTCTCGGAAGTACAGATTTCCAGTATCATTGAGACGGGCAAGAATTTTGGTATTCAAAAAAAAAACTCACACAATACTCTGTCTATTAAATAATTCTTGACATTTTAAAGCAATCAAATTCTACACAATGGCATAAGAAATTAAAGTTATCTTAAAGACATCATTTTAAGTCAAGGGATTAAAGGTTCAGATCTATTTTAATGCAATCTGAATATGCTGGTTTGAAAATTTTTAGTACCCGATGAACTTAAACACAAGATTAGAGCACTTATACAACTCTTTGTTTACAAACTTCATTAAGAAATTAAAAGTTTCTATAATGTTACACCAACTAATTTTATAAAAAATAAAGAAATGCTTTTGGTTAATTGAACAAAATCTTAAATATAACATCAGCTAAAATTTTTTAAAAATTAAGATTTATAACATACTGAAAAATTTTTCCACAAAAATTACTTACTAACTGTTCAATTACAGCAGATGCATCAATAATTATGTTTGCATGAGTTAGCATTACTCCCTTTGGATCACCAGTAGTACCACTAGTATAGCATACCGTAGCAATATCAGAAGGATTGGGAGGCTAGAGTGAAGAATAATCTATAAATTTCAGCAGCTAAAAATATATAGACTTCTAAATGATATTTTAAATAATTGTATTTAATTTGCTTGAATATAAATCATTTATTACAATGTGTTTAAGTAATAGTTGTTCCCACAACTCATAACAAATAGAATGTGTGAATAATGTAAATAAAATATTTACTTAGGAGTTTAGTTTTATTGAGTGATCTGCGTCTTGTGCAGTATCATTTAAGGAATAAAGAATATGTTGAATAAGGTTGACATGTTAATTGGATATAAAGGTGATATAGATCTTGAGAGCAATGTTAAAATATAAACACAAAACTTTTTACTTTATATACAAGATGTGTATTCCACTAAGTTCAAATATAAATTTCATATTTGTTTAAAAATAATAGCATGATTAGTGATGGAATAAAGAATTCATGTCAATTATACATTTTGAATCTGTTTAAAATAAACTACTTTTTTAAGTTTGATGTACTAAGTTCATTATTTAGAATAAAAAAAGCCATAATATTTAATACAACTAAATCAATAAAATTATGAAAATGTCCTAAGTATAATCTTAAAAAATGGAAGTTTGATCAATAGAACATATGTAATTCATTTAAATTAATATAAATGCTACTTACTAGGATTGGAACGGGATTTTTGGCTCCTAAAGCCTAAAAATAAAATTCAGTAATTGTATTAAAAATGTAACATGCGTCCATTTTTAATATAGGCAACATTGCACTAAAAATGATATTACAATCTTAAATTTATTGTATGTTTTAAATAGCATCAATTCTTAAGGTAATTTTATGAGTACTTAAACACCTGCAAGTAATGAACACAGTACTTGCTTTTCAAACTACTAAATTAACATTATATGAGGATTGGCGTTTAAAAATAAAAACAAAATGTAGATAATGTCAAAATTAATAATGCATACATAATATTAATTTATCACTAATTTAAAACTTCAACACCTTGTTAACTATGTTCAGAGCTAACTCCAGAGCTAGAAAATTAACAATGTGTAACATTCCTTTTCATTATTCTTTGATAAATTTTTTCCCCATATTAAACACCTCGGCAATAAATTAAATCTTTTGTTAACTTTTAGGTTTCAGCTGTTTTTACAATAAAGAACTGTATACCTATAGCTAATGAAGGCCTGTGCATATAAAAAAAAACCATTGAACAAGAATAATTCCAAATAAAATATAAAAACAGTTTGAATTTGAATCTTGTACATCTGATGATGGCTTGGATCATTTATTTAAATGATAAAGTTGCAATCGAGAGCCCTCTCCATTTCTAAAATTAAATACTTTAACAGTAAATATGTATAATGTGTTGTAGTTGATCATTTTCCCTTACTTCAGGAAAGATATTAAAACTATAGAAAAATAGTAAACATACCAATTTTTAAACTACACAGATAATTTTTTTGCATTTCAATAATTTCATATATACTCTAAAACTATACAAGAAATATGTAGTTATAATTCAATTCCATATACCTTTTTCAGTCAATTTTTAAGTTTTTTGGATACTCACGAGATTCTACTACATTTAAATATAGAAAGATTTATAGTTGTTAGAATTTAACAATATCACAAATCATTAGACTTTTTACTTTAAAAAAATTAAAATGGAAATGAGAAAATTACGATTTATATAGTTTAAAATGAAAATGTAAAAAATAATTTGACTATAAACCATTAAAATGTGGGTATAATTATTGATGTGAACTCTTTAATACAGTATACAACTTTAACTGGAATATCATTCACTCCAAATTATGTATAATTTATTGATTAATTTTTAACCAACTCATTAACTGCTGCAGCCATATAAATACGCCTTGCTCAGCCCATTGTCCCTGATATATATATATATATATATATATATACACACTTTTCTAATTTACAAACCTTTGCAATGCTCTATTGTCTGTAAAACTATTCTGAAGGCTTTGGAATGCAGTACAATGATCTGGACTATATTTGCAAATAATTTACTAATTTCAGAAAGTGTTTACTTATTTTTCTTTCCTTTTCACATTAAACTGAATAACTATGCACACATGAGGGAAAACTGTGGCACTGCGGAGCAAACTGCACAACATTTGCTCCATAGTTAAGGGGTTAATTATTAAAAATGTAATCAAAGCAATTTATAAAAAGATCTCTATTTTAATCATATTTTCCCAAAATAATTCCAATGTAAAAAAAATTGTTTAATCTTCTAAACACTACAAACAAATGTGCATTAATAAAAAGGTTATTTACAAAAATAATACATTACAATTTATATAATATACCTCTATTTCTTTCAAAGTATTTAGTTGGACACCTTTCTCCAAAGCAAATTCTTTGATTTTATCACTTGGTTCATTTACGACAACTATGTTTGTTAAGAAAGGTGTATCTTCTTTCCAGTCCAACAGAGAGCTCACTTTCTCTTCTTTATCACAAACAACAATTTTTATTTCAGCTAAAATAAAAATAAAATACAAATGAAAAATAGGAGAAGCATTTTCAAAGCAAAAAAAAAGAGTACTAAAAGCATTTAATTATCTTAAATTTCAATTAGAGCATAGAGAATTAAAAATATTTAAAAATTAGGATTATAAGAATAGTAATAAACCCTTTTGAATTTAGGATATTTAAAAATACTATTACTTATTTAATTATACCTATTTATAAACTAATTGAACTAACCTTGATTCATTATAAAAGAACAAGCATTTGGCCCAAGTGTATCGTACAATGGAACTATCACAGCAGATTGATTGTAGCAAGCATGTTCAGTCAGGATCCACTGAAATTTTAGAAATAGCTTCATTTAAAAACACTTTAAAAAAATATGCAGCACTATGTTAAGGATTGTAGCCTGTACTGCACAATCCATTACTCTTTAAAAATATTTTTAAAAAGCTTTTAAAAAGATGCCCAATTAAGATCAATTTAAATGCTACAAATATAAGTCACATTCAAATTACCTCAACAGCATTCTGAGCATAAATTCCTACAAATGAATCCTGCCCTGGTTTCATTCCTATATGAACAAAACCTGATGCAATATTCTTGGATCTCTCAATTACCTATAAAATATAAATTTTAAGTTTAATTCCTAAATGGAAAACACTTCCATGAAATTATCTGAATGAGAAAACATAGCAACATACTTCTCCATATGTAACCCACGAATATTCTGTTTTAGAAGATTTGTAACCTAGACAATTGCCATTTTCTGGAAGAAAAGCAGAGTTTCCAATTAATAAACGAAATAAACACATAATGAATTACAAAAACAAAATAGAATTCCATAAAAATATAACATAATCATACAATTTTAGAAGTTTTGTAACAAGAAAATGAGAAATATTTTTAATCAAATGATTAAGAATATATATATTTAATAAATTACATACTGTAATAATTAAAATAGCCAACATTTCAAATTTACTTTTTAATTTTTATTTTAAAATGCTTTTAAATAAAGAACCAAACACTAACCAGAAATTCTGTAGCCTCTCTGCATCATTTCCAGAAGTGTTTTAGCATCATCATAAAGGAAACTTGTAAATCCACCGGGAGGTGCCAATCTAGATTGCCTAGCTCTATCAGAATTCTGACAAAAGATAAAAATATAAGTTAAAGTAAAAAATTTGGTATGCATTTGCTAAATGTGTAACAGATTACTTGAAACCAGAGACCAGAACATTTTCTATTCTTATAATTTTGATAAGCAAATAAACTGGAATAACTCAAAAGAACCGACTCAGTATTGATTTCTGGGCTTAAAAATTAAAAAAAAAAAATAACATTTAATTATAGAAAAGTTGATATAAATTATAAACCCGAAATAAAACTCTCTCTCTAAACACTTTAATCCTGAACAAACAAAACTCTTGAATACTGTTAGGTACAATACAAACTTAAGATCCAAATTTAAATCATAGATGCTTTAAATTAATGTTTGTATTTTAAATACCAGAAAAAAAATAACTTGAATTTATGAAATTAAAATTAAGGTGCTAGTTTTAAATAATTAAATTTTTACATAAATATTTGCAATACTACAAATTATCTTATGAATTTTAACTAATTAAAATAAAGTTTGTGTTTTACTGAATATGCTTCATTGCAGAAATAAAAATTGCTTGCTAAAAATTTGATTTACAAATTGCTTTAAAATAAACACCTAAAATTCAAAAAACAAAACTTACAGGAATTTCACAGGACTGATCACCTATGTCCACTGGTGGAGATATTGGAGTTGGAGAACAAGCCATGTAGATAGCAGTTGCAGCAGCTGCCCCTGTTAATGCTGCTATGCCTACTGTACCTCCAATGTAGTGAATATAGTCCTCCATTGGTTTTTCTGTAATAAAAATGATATTAAACATTTTATAGAAGATGTCATGAATCAATAAATCTGGTAATACTTTCTGTACTTTTATCAAAAGTTATATTTTAGAAATTTGAATTATGCACACACACATAACCCTTAAAATTTTATATTCTACACCATAAAAATTTATCTGAAATTCTAAAGACATTTCTGTTGACTTAATAAGAACAAATTTTAATCCAGATAAATAGAAAAATTTTATTGAACCAAAATATTTTCCAGCTAAAAAAAAATTACCGAAGGTTTATAAGCATAGCCATTCATATAAAGGTAATAGATTTACAAGATTCATATATATGCTTTTCAATTTAAGACTAATACAGAGTTCAGTTATAAATTTCAAGACAATAGTAATTTGTTTAATTCTGAAGCTAAAAACACATTTTTTTTTTCCATACATAGTTTGCATAAGATTCGAAAACTACATTTAATTTGTGAGAACAAAATTAACAAGGCCAAATTTTCCTCCATGAGTGAAGTTTTATCCTCTTTCAAAACATTCAATAATATTCACAAAGGGGAAAAAAGACGCATTCGTATAATGGTAATGTAAAAAAAAACAATTACACTAACTATAATGAAAGTTAAAAGGTAAAATACAAATTGCATTTTATAATTAAAGTTGTTCTGTTCTTAATGGGAAAAAAATCTAACAAAAATCAGAAACTAAAATACTTAAAATAACTCAAAAGTTGTTTTTTTAAGCAATTTCATTATGAACTGAAAAAAGGAACCTTAAATAATAAGCTGAATAAATTGTTTTTCAATAAAAAAAATTAAATATATAAATATTTTGTAGAATATTTTCAAGTTACATAATAAAATATTTCCCATTAGTAAAAATATTTTTCTTATGGGATGAGGTTTTTCCAGAGACCATTGTTAAAAATTAGTATTGCTCTAAAAACATTATTTGCAATCAATTAGATTGATATAAAATTAATATTTTATACACTATGATATTCATGAATATATACTTCCTTTTTCTTTAACAAAATAAATGGAAAAGCCAAGTTAAATCCTGAATTTGATGTGCTGAACGGAAAAAATTTAAAAGCTACTCTAAAATCGGATATAAACACATTCTGTAGATTTAAAATTAAACATGTGATAGTATATATTTTAAGAGAATTTATTGACTAATTTCAATATTCCATCGAATCATCCATTCATCGAAACAAGAGTGCGAAAACGACACACAAGAATCAAAATTCACAAGTATTCATTACTAGAAATTTCTCAAAAACGTATTTTATGAAGCATTTTCCAAAAATGCAGCACTCAAAAACACTACAACTTTCTCTTATATCCGAAAAAATGGTTTGTACCGCGATTTGACAAGTATAAGACGGTTCTGAAAAAAATAACCCATCTTGTGTTTCTTCATTTGAAGAGGAAACCGGCACTTAGAAGCCGGCGGTGACATAACAAAAGGCGTGGGTAGAATTCGAAAATTGTGAGCGTGTTCTACGTTCATTTTATCAATTGTTGAATCGCTTATCACATCATTTAAGAACAACGATCTGAATACCGTTGTCCGATTTCAAAAAAGAATGCAACGAGAGTTAAAATGCTGATTTCGAAAGAAAAATATTTCTTTATAATAGTTTTTAAATTATTGTTGATTTTATTATTAGAATAAAATTACGATAAGATTAAGTTAAACACATTTAAAATCCAATTAAACACTGACTGCACTTCCTAAGGATAATTTTCCCAATTTAAACCGAAATTCTTGCATGACTTCGGTTAATTATCATTCCTGAAAAAAGCTTGAACAGATAACAAGACATTAAGATCAAAAATAAAATTAACCAAATTTAAATTTACTGCAATTCAGTATCTAACATAACTGACAAATATGTGTGCGAGTTACTGTTATTCATAACGAGTTTCGGTAATATTTTTAACTTTATCGTTTTCAACACTTGCTTTGAATCATGAGCGCGAACTTTACAATAGTAACTGTTTCCAGATAAAGGTTCATTCACCCATGTAAAAGATAAGTCTATTTTAAAATAGCCACTCTCTGGACAATGACCACACAAAAAACGAGATTATACACTGCAGCATCTAATAACCGAGGCACACACACTAACATGTGAAAAATTTAGAATTCCATAAAATTAGTGATTATTTGAATTAAGTTGGCGATCATTTCATAACAGTAATTTTGTAGTTATTAATCAGGGACAACTGTCATAAAAAATTTCTATTAGTATTTTAAATATTAAGAATTGCAATTTAAACCTCAAACAAAAAAATCGGTACAAAGAATTTCAAAAACACCACAATAATTTTAAACAAGAGTTTTGCACATACTAATTTTTACATTCCCAGTCCTAAACAGAGAAGTTTTAATTCTTGAGGCATGAACAATAGAAGAAAAAAAAATCAAAGAACACCTTTCATATATGAATGACCATAAGGAATTATCAAAATATACAAAAACTAAAAAAGCATTTCAAACAGATACAAATCATAAGTAACGCTATCTAAAGCAATTTCTATAAATTAAATGCTTGAATAAACACAGCAAAAATTTAAATATTTAAATTTCAATACAATTAACAAAAAAAAAATTTTAAACAATATTCATTTAAAATTTATAGAATAATGGCAGAAGAGATGAACCTGAACAGACTGCATAATTCCTTGATTAGTAATAACTGAAAAAACAAAGAGATAAGACATACAATAGCAGAACCGTTTTAAAATCAGAAATTTCCACGCGGAACAAATACTTTCTGTGTGTGTTCACTGTTATTAATCTAAAGCGGCATATGAAAAACCAGCGAGTACAATTACTTCCCCTCACCTGTTTCTCGAACATGCCAAGGTTCTTTTGCGTCATCTTACATATCACGCCACTCTTACGTTTCGTAAAAATCCAAAAGGCAGAACCACCAGGAAAGTAGCGAATATTCTTTTGAAATCCGGTCTCAAAACTATTGTTCAAGAGGAAAACTCGCTTTTCATATCAATCAAATCACAAGTAACAAGTTATCGGGGAAAAAAATCACATGGAAACTATTTGCGAAAACATCTAAGGCTATAGGTTTGTATCGCTGCTAATTCAAACGCGGAAAATGAACCTGGACAGTCATTAAATGAATATTAAGGAAGAAACGAGACTTATTTTTATATTCAATTAAGAGAACGACTTGTTTTCTTCTCAGAAAGAAACAAAGCAACTCTACTTTATAATTTTTGTATTGCTTTTTACCATCCAACACCATTAAAGTCACGCCGATGCCAAAATAACACCCAAAATTCGGAATATTCTACTATTATTAACATGTGATTAATGTCCCTTTCATAGTTCTAAATTCAAGGAAAAGCGAAATTCTACATACAAGACGAAAATATTGAGAAAATAAGGATATTCAGCAAAAAACAATATCATTTTTTTTAAAAAAAACCCTCTTTTTGAAATTATATTATTCGATGACTCATAAACATTTTCCACAATATAAACAGCCAACATAAGTTGCGTTCTTAAATTCAGAGAATTCGCATAGCTGATCGCCATGTGCAAAATCTAACACATAATTCATTCTAGTTCTATTTATTAGTTTAATGACATTTTTCAGACAAAAATGTGAGGTCTGACAGAATTTATTGACATTAACGTGAATGTAGTAACAAAGTTCTTCGTATTAATTACGAGTTGTAAATTCATATCCTTATTTTATCATTATTACTCTACAAATCACAAGTTGTAAGGTTACAGTAAACAAAAATTATCTGATAGGTTAAATTATTTAACTCTAAGTAAAATCAAAATAAATTGGTTGCAGTGACAGACATCCTAAACATTAAAAGAGGCGAGCGCGATTTTTTCCCCTTCATTATAGTATCATTTATAAAATGACAATATTTCTAGATTCATGAATTATTCTTACAACAAATTATTTATAGAAATATTACAAAAAAAGCATTGCAATTTCGCAGGATACAGGTATATATGTGAGTAATCAAAAAAAAAAAAAAAAATTAACTTAAAAGCAATACTTTTTCTAAGCAAGTAGGAAATTGATAAGATTCCAAAAGACACACACACAATCCAAATTATTCAATTATATTCCAATAAACTTTTCTTATTATTTTTCAAAAGATCCAATCCAAAATTAGCCTTTTTTTCCAGATATTAAAGACAACGGCCGATAGAATTTTATGCATTCATGAACACAGTCATTTTACAAAGAATTATGAATAAAAATTACATTACAGTGAAGTTTAATTACAAATAACCGAAGTGTTTGAAAGTTTCAAATAATTCATTACTTAAAATACTTCGATATGAATATATAGTTATATTTTTAAAAGAACAATACACATAGATTCGTTCTATTATGTAATACTATGTTCAACAAATTTAAAATCCTTCTTTAATCATAATATTTTTGTTAAAATGTCGCGTCGAATTTCGTAACTTTCGAATGTATTTGAATCGAAACCTAACCAATTACTTTGTTTTTAAATAGTCTAACCTAATTTCTTAACCTAAAATTGGCATGTCTCCATACACAAACACGATTTAAATAATTAATCACTAATAATTTTAATCAAAAAAACTAGCATACTAATTACATTTAACCTCTTTTCTACATGTGTCAGGGTCGAAGACTAAAATTAACCAATTCTTTCGCAAGAACTGCCGAGGAATTAAAAGGTATGCAAAATATTAATATATAAAATATAATAATCATAGATTCATTTGATTAGATATAGAAAATGAAACGTTTAAAAAATTAGATATTCAATTACATGGCATTCTTAAGGTAAGGAATTAATTCTGCTTCAAAAATAAACTTCGTAAAAGATAATTTCCAAGTACCGTAAAATCCGGCGTATAAGACACTTTCAACACAAAAAATAAGGTCGAAATCAAAGGGTGCGCGTTATACGCCGGATATATAAATTGAAAGCGTTAAAAATAATAAAAGATGACCATAGAAAAAAAATTGGACTTCTACATAGATCGAAATACTGTTTATTTAAAAGAAATGACATTCCTTATGAACTTAAAAAGTAGTTCTAGAAGTATACTATTTTTTTTTTTTCTAAAGCTTGGAATAATACCTCGAAAAAACTACTAAAACATAAGAGTACATTTCAGGTTTCTTCACATTTTTAT
>BMAV01010236.1:44952-68479 GCA_019973955.1 Trichonephila inaurata madagascariensis
CATGTTTATTTTGTCGAGTAGAGATACGCTAAAAATGATTCTTGGGAAAATCGACTCTGAGGGATGACAATTCAAGCACCGACTCTCCCCCCACCACCACCAAGAGGTGACGGACATAAGAATATAAAAATGTTTTTCAACGCAATCGAAAGCTTAATAGTAGGACTTTGATACCAATAATTTAAAAACAGTACGTAGGAATTTCTTTTCCTAAATCAACTTCTCAATCCCCAAAATATATTTTGACGTTCCAACATTTAATTAAAAAAAACAGGGTTAAATAAACATTAAAACTCAATCATTTTTATATTTCAAAGCAGATACATTATTAGTGAAACTCTGAAAATATTGTGTATAAAAATGCTCTCACCTTATATCGTTTCAGATTTTGATACCTATAGAAACGGGTAATATTTATTTTAATATATTTAAAATATAAAAACCTCAATATATATTTTTAAAAAAATGTTTACATAACTTGATTGAAAACATTCGAAATAACATGACAATAACTCGATACGAGTTCCAAAAAAGAAATAAAAACTTTTGGAGATACACACAACAATATTTAAAAAAAAAAAAAGAGCAAATTTGTTGAAAAATAAAGTTTAGTTTTCCTTACTTCAAATGTGTTACTGAAATGAAATTCAATTGAACCCAAACATTAAATGAATGAAAATCAACTAGAGATTTCATTTGAATTAAAATTAAATGAAAAATTTAACAAATGTAAACTTATTTAATTATTCTGAACAATTTAAAAAATTGATATTTTTCCCTACGCGAGAACAAACCAGATCGTAATTTTATGCTCATTGTTTTAAGGGGGTCCAGCACATCCATAAGAGCCCATGTTAAATTGCGTAAGTTTATGTACCTTTTTCTCAGATAATACTTACTTCTCATGAATAAAATTTTTACAGTAGGTTATGTGTACTATCAATAACACTTTAGCGAAAGTTTTTGTCCTTTTGTTAAAAATTAAATCAATTATGAATTTTTAAAAAAATGTCCATTTTTTTTTTCTAAAATTTAGTTTAAAAAAGTCATCTAAAAAAGTTTGCTAAATATATCCAATTCCTTCCATTAAAATGTGTAAACATGCTAGAAGTCTCCTCACTGAAAATGTGAGGATTATATGATAAGTAGTTTTTGAGAAAAAGGTACATAAAAAAAAAATTGTAATTTTTTGAGCATTTACTTTTTTTAGTACTTTCCAGAAGCATATGAAGTATTTTTAACTCGCTTCATTCAAAGGCTCTTCTAATTTACTTTTTTTTTTCATTATTTTTAACAATTTTGAGTTTTTTTTTAGATCTCAAGATGCTTTCGTTGGGCTACATGAATCATACGTGTATCTAGTTTTTGAAGCTGACACACAGTTCTAACTCAGTTCAATATCACAATGTTTTAAGATCATTAATTTTGCTACATGACTCATATTGAACAGTGCAATATCCATATTTACCCCTAATTTTAGAGTTTTTAATTCCACAAATGTAGATCTTGGAATCACTGACCATATGGTGCTATTAAACCGACACATTTGGGTTCTTGGTCTTTCCATGTAAAACATTTTCTTAATAACAAAGGATCACCTAGATCTCTAAAAATTGGCTTCATTTAACTTATTATGGTGTATGTGTTTATGACCATAGTGTCTTTCGTTACATTTAGCTTCTGTCTTTTGAAACTTGCGCCAGACATTTAAAATCGCAGGACACAGTCCATGTTGAGGGCTCTTGCTTGAAGATAGAAGATGAAAATAAGCAGCCCAAATAGCAGTGTTTTCATGCTGTGTTGATGTTTTTTCTAATAGCCATACTATGATATCTTTGAATTTCGACATTAAAGTATCGGTGAGTCGTTTACGACCTTTAGGCTTTTTCTATAACTTTTATCTAACCTTTTTTCTCTGTTTTGCTTTTAAGATCCAAAAGACGTGTACCCATACACTTCTGGATAAGCCCAATACACTCTTAATTTCTCCACTTGAACATCATATAGATTCGGACTCATCAGTAACATATGCAAAGAGAAACACCGGCTCTCCTAACAGAGCTCATTTGATGCGCGTCAAGGAGTAGAGCTTCATTTAAAAAATAAATAAAAATGAACTTTTAAAAAATATAAAAAAAGTGAAAATCCATAATTTTTTTTTTGAAAATTCATGTGATGGACGCCCTTAAAGTTATTTATTTATTCTAATTGTTTTAACATGCATAACATAAAATGGACTGCCACTAAAATTTCAAACTAGCTAATGCTAATGTTTTAAAGGATATACTTAGACACGATGCGAGCTTTCAAATATATTTTCAAAATTCTGTCAACACTAATAGAAATTAAATATTTGCAACTTCTTTAAACAAATCAGTTTCTTAACGTTCTAGTGTAACTATTATTTCATCAATTATTTTGCAAATTCTGTCAAATGTGTTTTGGTTTTTAATCCATGTAATCAATTAAATTCATACCACAAAAAAAATCAATAGTTCTAAAAACTTCGCTAATATCCCGCCTAATGTTATAAGACATGTTCTACACACCGGTTATTTTCAGAATGCTTCAGTTGCGTGTTTAATTAAATTTATTTTTCTTTAGCGCAATCCGTAATAAATAGAACAAAATTATACAATTTTGTTTTCCTCTTTAATTGGAAACATCTTACACACACGTTAGACTCCAGGGACAAAAAAAAAACATCGATATAAACATTAACACACCTACAACACATCTTAAGCTCATAACAATCAACGAAGAAAAAATATGCGAATATAAAATGAAAGAAACCATATAAAACAATTTAGCGTCATCAAAACTGAGTAGTTGTGAATGAGGGCGTGTCAGTGTTGTTAGCAATAGTGAGTCACAGTTACTCTGTGTGTTTGTTATAGGTAAAAAGATTTTAAATACTTTCATTAGATTTGTTTCAAAAGACAAAAAAAAATTAATCCGATCTTCATTGCCATTTTCCTATAAAAAAAATAACAATCGTGCAACCCTTGCGATTGAAAACTAGTCAACTGTAACAAAAATTACTGCATAAAATCAAATTTTCTATGAAAATTGGAAGTATATAACGGAGAGATGCAATAGCATAAATATGCTTTAAATCTATTAAAATACGAAAACATAATTTAAATTTTATGCACATAGAAAGTAAAATTTACACAAGAGCGAGAAGTTTTTCGAAAATATTAAAATTTTGTGATAAGAAATATTGAGAGTGTGTGGTCATTTTTATTTAATTCATTAACAGTAATATTATTAACAGTAAACAATTATCAACTATTGATAAACATTATTGAACCGATAGCCTGCAGTCAATTTCACTGCACCGATAATAGAGATTCATTATTCTTATATTTGTAAAGCAAATATATACTTCTATTGTCTAATTCCTGGTCCAACCATTTTTAAAATAAAAAGAAATTTAAAACTAAAATTACGCTTATTTTCCACACAGACACNATTTTTCTTAAAGTGTACTGAATGAATCTAAAAACTACAAAAAATTCCCCATATGTCTCCATTTTTTTAATTTTCCCCTGTGACGTCTCTCGCGTCCTTCCGCTAACATAACTCCTATGTTCTTTGACGGCCACGATTAATGGCAAAACTTTTCCAACCCAATACCAAGAAGATAAACGAAGATAATATGTAAATGAGATATACTATAAAAGGATAGAAGCTTTGATGATAAGATATAGCGCGGCAAGCTTAGAAATAGTAGTGTGGAATCATTCTGATCAATAGCACGGCAAGTTTAAAGATAGCTTAGTGTGGAATCTTGTAGATCAAGAGTAAGCAGTCCGATAGTTTTGGAAAGAATAGAAGCCCAATATAAAGAAGTTGGAATCTTCATATATAAAGTGAATTATAAACATCTCTATAGGTGAAGGAAGGAGATCTGCAAAAGGTAATATTTGATATAAGTAATTAGATGAATCGGATTATTAATTATAATTGAGATAAAGGATCTAGTTGCGTGATCTGACTTGAATACAAGGTTTAATTGGGTGTTGACTCTCACTTTAAATATAGTTGTCAAATTAGAATTAAGTAATATAAGTTATTCTTAATAAAAGTTGTATTAAGAACTACTATGTCTCATCATTTTGATAATCCCACACCTCTAGCTTACGCGGAACCGGAACGACATAGTCATCACAGGATGGCTATGTCGCACCCCATCTCCGTAATGTTAAAAAGGACCATGTGTAAGGAACATTTTTGAAAAATTGACCAGTTGTACAGTCATGAATTTTTTTTTGTACATTTATTGCACTGTTTTCTTTATTTTAATGAGAGTTTTTTTTAAATTTTTGATTAGTTTTTTTTAAAAAAATTCATATGTGGAGTAACACGTCAAAAATTTTAAAACGCTGAAAATTCTTGTACATTTTAATACATAACTTTTTTTTGAATAATTTTTTTTGACAAAATCTCCCATTAAAATACTTATTTGTATAATATTTATATATGCGCAAAATTACAAAGCTATTAAATTAGTAGTTTTTCAAAAATGATCCTTTTGTGTTGAAATTTACACTTTTGAGAAATAGTGATTTAAAGTAAAAAACTTACCTTTAACTAATACATTCCAGAGCTATAACTTGGATTGCTGTGATCATCTGCAAGATCATTTTCTTGTCTACATTTTAAGTGTCTGTTTTTAATTCTAGCTTCTTTGGTTTTTTGTGAAATTGTCTTTTCCGCTTTCCTTATATGTGCATGATCTGTCCCTATCTCCGCAATGTTAAAAAGGATCAAGGGTAAGGAACATTTTTGAAAAATTGACCAGTTGTACAGTCATGAATTTTGTTTTGTACATTTATTGTACTGTTTTCTTTATTGTAATGGGAGCATTTTTTAAAATGTTCATTAGTTTTTTTAAAAAAAATTCATACGTGGAGTAACACGTCAAAAATTTTAAAACGCTGAAAATTCTTGTACATTTTAATCCATAACTTTTTATTGAATAATGTTTTTGACAAAAAAAAAAATCTCCCATTAAAACACTTATTTGTATAATAATATATGTGCAACATTTCAAAGCTATTAAATAAGTAGTTTTTTCAAAAATGATCCTTTTGTGTTGAAAATTACACTTTTGAGAAATAAAAATTTAAAGTAAAAACATCATACAATTAACTAATACATACCAGAACCATAACTTGTATTGCTGGGATCATCTGCAAGATCATCTTCTTGTCTACATTTTAACTGTCTGTTTTTAATTCTAGCTTCTTTGGTTCTTTGTGAAATTGCCTTTTCCGCTTTCCTAATACGTGTGTGATCTGCTTCTTGCAATGCTCGACATGTATAAAACCCAGGTTGAATATTTAATAAATCTAAAACTTTTAATTTGGTAATTAATCCTTGATTATATATAGATATAGCTTCATATACTCCGGTTTTTAAAGTTCCCAATTGTACAAAAACAGTTTTTGGAATTTTATAGACCATATAACACTATTTAAGCTTGCATTACAATTTTGTGTCTTACCGTGCAAGCATCTAGACAGAAGTTCAGGGCTTGAAAGATCTCTAAATACATTTTTTATGCAATGCATAATTGCAATAGGTAAATTGTGTTTATGTTTATATGTATCACCTTTCAGTTTAGACCTATTATATCCACACCACGAATCATCTCCCAAGGGGCATAAACCATGTTGTGGATTCAAATCTGTTGAGATTTTATGAAAAAATATAGCCCAAATAGCTTGTTTCATGGCTGACAAATTACCCGAGTTGTTTCGAATAGCTAAACCATAATATCTCTGCAATTTGTCTATTTCTTCATCAGTCAATCTATTACGGCCTCCTAGAGATTTTTTGTCCTCGAGCTTTTTGCCTTTTAATTTTAATTTTAATGCCCTGAGTCGTGCACCCATCCTTTTCTCAACATGACCAACACATTCTAATTTTTCAATTTTGACATGTTTATAAGGTTTAGATTCTAAAACTGCTTTGTATGCTTTAGAATCCCCATCACCCAAATATTGCGTATATCGCAAATTGTGTAGTATCTCTGAACGATGGAAGATACGAAGTGCACCTTCAACTTCCATTCCCCCACTATTTCCGAAGTAATTTGCCGAACACTCATCACTCTATGTACGTTGCCGTTAAAATGACATGAGCATTCCCTCGATAATATTTTGACATCAACTATTTTCCCAGTGTCCACACTAACTGCCGTAACAACACTATTGAGAGAAGTATGGCCCCTTTTTTGCCAGGTACCATCTATAGCCACAGGTACATTTGGGTTACTATTATTAAATGATAGTGTTTCGGCAGCAGCTAAAGCCATAGACACTTTTGCTACTTTTTCTGTCGCATTATTTAATGCATGCAAAGATTCATAAAACCGCTTTGGTGGAGGTGGCAAATTCATAACTCCACAAAATACTTTCGCAGCTGCTTCACCTTTTCCAACTGACCTCATAGCATATGCAAGTCTAGTGTTCACTTCATGCACTTTTGTATCTTTTTTATTAACCACAGTGTTAGTAAACCTGGTATTGAGAAGTGGTTGAATAAGACCACAAAAGTCACAACATATTATCAACTCTGTAGCCAAACCCTGAATTTGGCGAAAAAAAGTGTGAATACTTTTTTTTTTTACAATTTATACATAATACATTTTGTTTCAATTCACTAGAAAAAAGCGGAATGTCAATTATTTCACAAAAGTTTTCAGATGAATTTAAAAACGAAACATACTCATCATTAAACTTAACTGTTTTGATTTTGATGATGAATTCTTAATATACGTACTGGCAGGTTGTTTTTCTCTCTCTCCTTTATTCAAATCCTCAGAAGTTGAAGAATCTTTAGAGTTAGCAGGAAATTTTCTTTTTTTAAAGGTTTTGTTGGAAAATCGAGGCATATTAATCAGATATTGTGAATTTATATGTGATGAAAACTGAAAAAATTTGTTATATTCAACGAAAAAAAGCAGCACGTGAGTTACCAAAAAGTAAGCAAACAGCTACAATTATTCACTTCACTTCTTTCCCAATTGATTTGCCGATCCAAATAAATACGTTTAATCAATTTAGGTTATTTGACTTGGCTGAAAAGTAGCATGTGTCTTTTGTTTTGATTTGAAAGGTGCGTGGCAATCGACTGTTTTGAGATTTGACAGACGTAAACAAATTTTGAAAAAAATATTAAAAATACTTCTAATTCAGCTAGAACAAAAAATTATGCTGCATCAGAAAGAGAAAGAGTGGCAGTTTATTTTTCAATCGAAATTGAAAAATCGATTTTAGCATCGATTTTCGTGAAGTGACCCCCTTAACATTACCTATTTGTGAGCAAAAGACAAAGACATTGTTCATACTCTGGAGTATAAATTTTGAGCTACATGTGTGTGTTTGCCATAACTCTACGATAAATCATCAAAGAGATAGCCAAATATCATGAAACCCTATCCGGGCAGTAATTTAAGTAAGGAACAGACTTCAGACTTAACTACAGACTTTCTCATGCTCGGATGGTTTCAGAAAATGCATTTGGCATTTTAGCTGCTCGCTTCAGGGTATTTGGTACCACCATTTTGACATCTGTGCCAAATACTAAATTAATTGTGTTAGTTGCCTGTTTCCTTCACAATTTTTTGACTAACAGGTCAAAAAATACATATATTCCTGAAGTCTCTGCAGACAGAGAGGATATTTTGAATGGAGTTATAATTGAAGGCGNAGTCTGTGGTACTATTAAACATTTTTGAAACGGGATCTTAAAAAATATAGTGCAGCATCAATTGTACTGTCACTAAACCAGGAACGTAATTTTGTGCAAAAAAATTATTAGATGTCGAAATCGCTCTTTCGGCATCTACGCTAGTTGGTGGTAATGTTAGCAAAGCGCGCTTTACTTTTTCAATGTATTTACTTCTAAATCCCTCACATCTCCAAATGAATCAATTTCTCGTCGAATGGTTTTGAATATAACTGATATGAAAATACAATGTTAATAACTAACTCACCAATTTGAAAAATATCTAAATATTGCGCGATATCAGACTACGAACCTTGCGCGTGACAGTATCACTCTGAGCTGTAATGGGATAATCTTGGCCCGCTTCCTTGGATGATTCATATTTTTTATTTCTTCTCTTGATCTACGATGCAACTTTATATTCACAGTAATTAATCCCGCCCATTAGGAAGACATAAAAACAAAAACGTATACTATTGTGCTATGTTGGTGATCTGTGAAAGTATATTGGAGACAATTTAAAAAAAAAATTCTAGTAAATACCGAAAAATCGGTATTAAACTTGTAAATACCAGAATTACAAAATTGTACAAATGGCTCATAATACAACTATTTGGTATCCGAGTGCACCGGTATTGTAATCCGTACCTGCAAGTTAAATGGGGCTGTTGTATTTCAGTTAATTACTTCATATGCTTTATGTTAGTTCTCAAAAAATTTGACTTAAAAATTTGTCATTCGGGTTGTTGAGGTTTGGAGGATCAGTAGGGAACAACATCCATAAATGTGCTGCTAAGCCATCATTTTCTCCATTCTCGTTTTTTAAAGAAAACATTTTGCTTCAAATAATTAAGATACATTTTCATATGTTCATTCTTTTCTTAATGGCTAGTTTTTCAGTTAAAAGTTTTATGCTGCTCAAAAACTCAAACTGAATGTTACAATTTTAGTACTCATAAATATTTTGAAAACAAATATATTAATTTTTCTAGTACATAAAAATCGGTGATTTTAACAATGCACTACATTTAAAATGTCTGGATTAAAAAAAAATGTTTAATATTTTTATAAGAAAAGAACGAATATTAAGGAACTGAAAGGGAAATCATGTTAAAATGTTTCTCACAATACAAAAAGGTTTGTCAGTAGAGTTTTTTCCCCTTTCTCTCTCTCTCTCTCTCTCTCTCTCTATATATATATATATTTGCTAATAGTATTTAAAATTATTTTCTAAAAAAGCGTCAAAGCACACTAAATGTAAATGCTACATACATCCCAGTTTTCTATGAAAGGATCTAACTAAGCATTACGTTTTGCAATTTTTTTAAAGCATATCTTTAAATTCGAATACGTAACTCACTTAAGCCGATCTAAAATTTCACCCATCCAGTCAAAGCAATTACTTCTCTCATCAAATAGAAACTCTTTACCATTATCACGACTGAGGGGGAAAAAAAGAGCAGTAATTCTTACGCAGGGGCTCAAAATCAGCCTGCCGACCTTCATTGTCTTGTACGTCGCCAATAATCACTTCTTAAGCCGATACCGGGGTCAAACGTCGCCATTAATTCTAGATGGGATTTGAAGTGAAGGCAAGTGGATAAGATAGGAGGAGAAAATCGATTCTTCGGATGTTTTTTAGGATTGTTGATGAAAAATATGGAGAGATTTTTCTAATATCTTGTAAGTGCTGTTATGCCATTTAGTAGATTGGAATGTGGAATTGTCTGATAATAGAATAAGAATAGAGTAATCTGTGGAATCTTAAAAATGTCGACGATATATTGTTACATTGTTTTTTATACGTAACTTCTAACTCTGAAGTTGTACTTGGGTCTCTCTATATCTCCTTTTTAATATTTATTAAATAAAAATCATAGAATCTGAAAGATGTGTTTTGAAAATTATTAGAAATTTCCTAATATTGTATCACCGTATTTTCTTGAATTTATGCCTTACTATTTTTCCAGTGTTAATGCTTTTGAAAATTGGGTGCGGCTCAGTATCAAAGGCAAAAAATTCATTAGAAGAGGAAATTGAGTTTCCACACCTTTCAAAAAAAAAAAAAAATTGTAACCATCCATTATGGCGACTTGCATCGATGACTTATCACATTCCGCAGTTTATTTTCATAATCCTGAATTTCGCTGTCTCCTCGTATTTAGGATTTTGTTTTTTCTGTACGCTTTTATTAATCACCGAAACATCACATATATCGTTAATGGCATCAAGACGAGTTCACTATGTCAATAGTATGAAAAGGAAAGCCATTTTACATCGAGAAGATTATGAAAACGCTGCAGGGCTTGAAACGTACGGATGAAACAAATGAAACAAATATACGCCAATGGCGTAAGCAACGTGGTATGATATTTGCTAGCAAATATTCAACAAAATCTTTCACTAGACGAAAAAAATGATTGGATTGCACGGAATACGACACTGTGAGGAAAAATGGTGAGGAGGGCACCAGTTCCGAAGTTAGCTATGACAGTGGGAGTGACAAATCATTTTCGGAATATGTTATTGACGGTTGGAGGCTTACGTATGCATTTAAAATATTTTAATATTTGTAAAATATAAATTACTTACTCACTTCTTATTAGATTTCGTTTAAAATTTTGTTTAATTTCTAATGTATCGGTTATCAATGAAAATTTAACACATTTTTTTACTTTTTATATATTTTTTTTCATTTTTTTTTTTTTTTTTTGTTTTAAAAATTGTGGAGAATTAAGGGTGCTGCTTAGAATCGATGACAATATATTTCACAAAAATATGTTGAGAATTTGGGGTGCAGCATAGAATCGATGGCGGCTTGGATTCGAATAAACACGGTATATTGATAATTCAAACGTTTTGATTAAAACAAAATTAAATTGTTGCCAGATTAACAATAAAGGATTATGAAAGTATTTCTCATATTGCAGTGTAGAAATTCTTTAAAAAAAACTAGAATGTTTGTATTCTGATGCATTCGTAAGCATATTAATAGATTTTTCATTGAAAAACATGTTCTTCGTTGGATTTTATTTATTCTTTAAAAAAAAAAACTAACTTTTTTTTATAATTAAACAGGCTTTTTGTAAAATTAACACTATCTTTCGATCTACTGATTGAACTGGGTCCAAACACTTCGTTTCTAGACTCAAGGGTTCTACTTCGTTTGAATGGCATAACCATCTGTGAAATCTGCGAAGATACAATAAATATAACAAACAAAATTATAATAATTAACAAACACACACAGTAGATAAGAAATAAAAAACTCAAACGAAATTGATACGGATAAGCGTTGATTCCGCGTGATACATCCGAACATATACATTAGATAAACATGAAGCGGCGAGTGAGTAATCGAGTTGCATAGAGTAATACAATAATAACTCAACTTATGCTACCCTTACTTACACGAATCCGGAGTTACGCGATTTTCAAATCTCGTTGATTTGTCTTTTGTTTCAGAGGAAAAATTTGGTAAAACTGGTGAAATAAATAATATTATTGAAGAATCTGCTGATCTTGTGTGACAGCTAAATAAATTTAAAAGTGGATAGTGATGAGTTTAATAATTGCTGTATTCTCACAGTCAGGAGCTGATAATTGACGAGCTCATGAGCAAAAGCAAGACATTGAAGAAGTCTGAGTATTTAGACCTAAGTCAATAAGAAAATTGAATGACGGTTGGAAGTATGATAGAAGGCCTCAGTTTTATTGAAAAAAAAAAGGATTATACGATTTTTAGAAAATACAGTCTCGAACGATCAGCATATCTTTTTTTTTAAAAAAAACAAACAAACAGCATACTAAGAGAACATTTTGCAGAAGGAATAAAATCCTTAAGCCAGCAGACTATTTTGTTAGATTTTATGAAGCCTTCTGCATCAAAAATAACTTCAGCTTACGATTTTGTGGGTGTATTACCATGAATTTTCTGAATTTTTTTTTTCTAAATTATTATTTTCTTTCTTCTTCGTCTCCAAAGAAAATTAATTTATATATATTTATATTCAAAATCCTACCCCGACTTACGAGGTCACTCAGTCTCACCTATTGCGTAAGTTCGGTTATTAGTCTATATTCATACTATAATAAATCTCATGATATATTACAAATATAAACAGGACAGTGGAATATTGAAGATAAGTATTAGGTACATAAAATATATAACACATTTATTATAAAATTATGGAATATATGTCAGATATATAACTAAAGCATGAGTGATACTCTGAAAGAGTGGAATACTGAAGCAGCTAATATTCCAAAATAACTTCAACAGTTTTTTGATAATGGAAAATGTTTTAAGGTAATAGGATACTGGAATCTATTATTATACAGGAACTAATATGATGGAAAAAATTACCTAAAAGGACATTTGGCACAGTTGTAGTACAAAGTTTGTGCAGAAAAAAAAGAGAATTTTTCTTACACAACTATCAACCAATGTTATACGAAAATCTTTTGCCCTTTCGGCTTCTCTTGAGAAAACTAAAAGGAAAGAATACTGAGTATCAATCTGACCTACACCACATAGAAACAAGAGTAAAAAAGGGGAGGGGGAGTGACTCTAGGATGTACTTTATTACAAATAAAAAGAAATCTTATTTCAAAAGGTACAGATTAAGTTGCTTTTAAAACATAATTGAAAAAATTTAACTAAAGTTTTAACTCCTTAAATAACCAGAGCATTCAAAAGAGATTTTATTAAAAACACATTATTTCTCTGAGGTACATAGATATATCCTTTAAATGAGAAATACGAAAATTAAATCAAAAACTACTTGTTACTGTGGTTTGTAAGGATTATTTATCTAATGATTTTTTTCTTTAAAGTTGACTTCAAAAATCGAAAGATGTAGTGCGTTAGACATTAAAGGATTAACCTAAATGTGGTAAATTCCAGGGTGGTTTCAATGAAGTATCCGATAATGTAGCAATTATTTATTAATTTAAGTTATGTTACACAAATACGTCACATATGATTAACAAAGTAATAAACAAAGGACATGCGTGATTTTCCATAATGACCACGTTGTCTCCTTACCTGGCCTTTTAACTGAAGATGAGTGATAGCTAGAGGGCTTTTCTTCTGGTTAAAACAGTCAGCTACAGTTATTATTACAAAAGCGGTTACAAAGGTAATTTTACACTGTAAATTCAATTTGAACAAGATATAAGGGGTCTTCAAATTAAAGTGATTCAAAGTGTGTATCGTAGCGAGGCGTAGGGACAGAAATGAGACAGATACAAAGATAGAAACTACAAAATTTAATGATTGAAATACATACAAAGTTTGTTAAAAGAAATCACACCTGGCTTTTAGGCACGCCTCTCATTGCTTAGGTAGTGTACGAATTCCGTCGACAAAGAACGATGTCGGTAGATCATGGTACCACAGTTCAGAAATGCAGAATTTATGCTATCGTCGGAGTGAAACCGCTGACCCATTAGGCCAGGGGTGGTGAACCATTTTGGGTCAACGTGCCATTTTTTCTTAAGAAATGTTTAAGGAGGTATAGACGTGCCACCAAATAATTTTGTGACTCGTGATTATTCAGAAAATAACAAAACTAAATACTAACAACTTAAAATCCTTTAATTACACCGAAAAAATACATTTTGCACAGTATAGTAGTAAATTTTTTATTTACACGTGTAATTGAAATTTAAAGTAACATTATCGTGAATTCTGTTGTGATAGATTAGATGACAAATAACTTGTATTAGGATAGTAAGATGTTACTTTTACCAGAATGCAAGCTGAATTGGAGCCATCTTCCAAACGGTTTCTAAGTGAGTTTTTAATGTTATGCATCTCTAAAAATAATGAAACGTAGGCATAAGTAGATGAAAATGGGGTTAAAATAGCATGAGCCAGTTTTCTCAAACAGTTAAATGCATATGGAATCGAATTCCATGTTTCCAAAATTTCATTACAAGCATTTTTACTTATATTGATTGTTAATATTTATGTTTTAACCCAGTGCTTCTCAAACTTTCAATACTGGCGACCCACTTTTCAATCATAATTTTTATCGCGCCCCCCCCTTATACAATAATAATGTATTGAATGCAATAATAATGCACTTTGACGCTAAAGCTACAAAACGATCTTAATTATAAACCGTACAAATTAATAAAATAAGTATATTAAATATTATATAAGTAACTTTTAAGTAATATATATTTTATTTTTTTCTCTCGAATTTTTAAATTGGAACAGATTGTAAAATGCGGTGGCTGCTTTCAAGACAAAATATATATCTCAGCCAAATATAGAAAATGTACTCAGAGTGTCAATTTCTAATCGTAAACCTTCCTTTGAAAAACTTTCCTCTGCAAGACAAGCCCATGGAAGTCGCTAAAACTTATTAAACTTGCTCTTAATTTAGTATTTATAAATTAGTTATAAAATACCTTGTGCAGCACTGATACATTAAAATTATACTGTCTGAAGTACCCGCTCTTCGAACGAGTTCATTTTTTTAAAAAAACTAAAACACCCTTGATAAATAGCTGAATTGTCAGGAGAGTAAACCCAAATGCGCGACAATGTTTACGAAAATGTAAAATGATATTTTAAAATGAATGCTCATATTATAATTAGTTTTAAGCGAACTGTAATTTTAAGCCTCCCAGAATTAGCATTAAGAATTAATGTTAAAAAATGAAAAATAATATAAAATTCCAATGAAGAATAATAGTGTTATTTTTAATATTTAAAGCGAGAAGACTTCAAAATGTTTTATCCCGGGGGCAGACACACACTCGATACTAGCGTTAATGGTCACGCGGGGTGATTGAGTCACCCCAATCCTATTTTTATAATTATTTTATTGTACACGATACAAATCGTGATTCCAGTGAATAATTTAATTAAGAGAAAGTAAACTTACCTACTTTCCAGAACTTTTCAATTTTTTTCTTTGGCAACAAATAAACAGTTTTGCCAGAATTAACGATTTTGTAATCTGTGTGTCCCGCGCGACCACTTCCGGGTTAAAAGTCTTGGCCAAGTAATCCTTCAAAGTGCTCTCCGTGATTTTCCGAATATCATAAAACTCTAATAAATACATTACTTACAACTTCCCTAAATGAGAAACAAACACATAAGAGAGGGGTTATAACTAACTGTACCAATAACTTAGAAGGTCAAACAGATTATCAGCAAAAACAGATTACAGCTATAATGTGCAGTATTTCAGAAATAATCACAGTGATGAATTTTTTATGTTCCTAAATTTTTTCGATTCTGGGTCTGGGCTTTGTTTTTTCTCTGTGAAAGAGTAGTAAAAATCACTCATCATGAGATTACAGCAAATAAAATAAAAGTTTTTTTATTTGGTTTTTTTGGATCAAAGATAGCTAATTAGGTATTGAAGAAGTTTTTATTTTTGAGATGACTTATATCGCCTATAAACTATATCAGAGTAAAAGTGCATTTTTTACTGTCTGAAAGTATTTTGTTTTAATTCATTCCAGTAAATTAATTATTTTTAAAATCTTTTATTTTAGATTTGCTCGCGCCCCCCTCGAAAGGGTATCGCTCCCCCCAGGGGGGCGCGCCCCACAGTTTGAGAAACACTGTTTTAACCAATTCCAACTTTCTCCTTTTTCAACAAATTTTTGAATCCAAATTGAACTAGATTGGAAATCAATCAGAGATTCACTTAATTTTTTTCAATTTAAAACCAATACAAGGGACAAATCCAGTTTATTCAATGAAATCACATCAAGGTACATAAAATACATGAGCGTTTCCGATAATTCTTCGAACAGAGAAAATCTCGCTGAAAACTGCGACCGATCACTCACGTTTATCGTTATATTTCATACTGAACTTAGTTATTCTGAATTATAAAATGCTAACCGTTTTGATTGGTGGCGTGCCCAAAATATTGCGTCACGTGCCATCAATGGTTCGCTCGTTCACCATCCTTGCATTAGGCCGTCAACATTATCTTTCAGGCTTCTGAGCTTTGAATTTTCAGAAACTATGTGAGTCAAGTTGTTTCCATTACATACTGACGGCTGGAAGTGGTGACACCATGTTTTATCCAAGGCCTAATGTGTGCAGCACAAAGTCGTCACCGTCATTCATGTATTGCTAGAAATGTTGTAAGCTCAGGCCCATTCCACCTTACACTTTTCCCATGTTAAAACTTTATTACAGCTAGCTGATCCATTTTCTACGCAGTTACATCCACACCAGTCATTTTTGAATGAACGGTACGTCCTTACGAATATAGTTCACCGAAATTTGTTTTCTTACGCGTGTGCGTGGTACATACACCTTCACTAACGCGTTTGTTTCACGAAAATACTTTGTAAATTGCTAGAAATGTTGTAAACTCAGACACATTCCAGCTTACACCTTTACCATGTTAAAACTTTATTACAGCTTGCTGATACGTTTTTACGCAGTTGCATCCATACCAGCCATTTTTAAATGTATGGTACATTCTTACGAATATAGTTCACCGAAATTTGTTTTCTTACGCGTGTGCGTGGTACCTACAGCTTCACTAACTCGTTTCTTTCAAGAAAATACTTTGTAATTTGTTCGCATGCAAAATTTTGAATCACTTTCATTTGTACACATCTTATACTTTATAATATATTTTTTTTATTAAGATGTGATCTATTGATCAAAATTTAGAATTATTTTTTTTTTTTTTTTACTTTAATTGTCAAATTATTATTTAATTTTAGAAAATCTGGGCAGTTGCTTGATGAATAATTTATGAGTTGTCACGATATTTAAAAGTATATCACGAATGTGATAAATAAAAAAAAATCCAGTGTAAAAGAAAACATATGCTTGTTTGTATGTGTGAAAATTATTTGATAATTAATTTAAGCATCCAAAATTTTAATTAATGTACTCAACAAATTATTGTTTCAATTGCGTTCGATGTAAAACATAAATAAAACAAAAAAGACACTGTAATAAAGTACCACGTAATTACTTTGGCAAACTGCCCCTAAAATGAGACAAATCAGAAAAAAAGTAAGTAAAGACGTTTGCTAAAAATGTAATTTGATAAATTATCCCAATTAAAGTAAAAAAAAAAATAATAAAAATAGAAATAGAATTTTTTTTTCATTTAACTTTCACATACTACATTACATGTTACCTTTTAAAAAATATCTCGTTCAACAAGTACTTTTATATACTTTCCACTTGGAAAAATATTCGAGAATCTTTTTTCCCTCTAGTTCAAACATCTTGTACATTTATTACTGTCTGGTATGTTACTAAAATCTAACGGTTTCATTTGAGTTTCGTTATTTTTTGTGTCTCTTTCATTTAATCATTTGATGTCTTGACTAGTTACATATCACCATTTCTCTTGGCAAAATACTGCAGATTACTAACTAGATTCTATTTGTACATTTCGCGAAAGTTTGTGTAGATAAGGGCAATCTGGATTTCCTTTTGTAGCTCTACATGGAATGTAAAGAAAAATGGCAAAGTCAACAAATACTAAATAACTCTCTACTAATTTGTCTCGGTTGAATGTTGGAAGAAAAATTAAGAACTTTTGTGGAAAAAGTTTTTTGTTGGTCTTTTGCCCTGATCAGCAGTTCTTTCTTCCTTTATTTTTCGTTCTTTTTTTCTCTTGGACTTTGATTAGACTTCGATCAACAGCGGACCGTGATTGCGATTTTTTATATATGTTCTTTTAATCTTTTTGTTTTACTACTTGCGTCATCAAAATTTTTCTTTTCTGTATTTCTCAACTTCCATTTCTCTAAGTTCCAGAGATTAGATTTGACGTCAATTTTAAGTTGTTTTCTTAGTTGAAAATGTTTCGCTTTTGGAAGGGCTTGTTGAAGAAAATATATACGTCGCAGGAAAATGATGTAATTAGAAATTTCCTCAAATCTCTAAGGGAGAGGATCAATTGGCGGTAGATGTTAAAATAACGTCTCTTGAAGGTCATTTCCCTGATAAAAGTAAGAGATTTGAAGAAATCCTTGACATGTTTCAGTGAAATGATGAAATAATATTGTCAAGAGTTTAAAAGTGTTTATTTAACAAATAGGGTGCATTATTAAACGTAGAAGTAAGTAATACAACAATAGTCAATGAAATACAAATTATTTATTCGAAACTAATTAATAAATAATTAGAAAATTAGGCTGGTACTTTTTTATGTGTAATACTTTTTCTCTCGGTTGCTTACACACTAAAATATCAATCCCTACGTTAATCCTACGGTGACATTTTTTTCAAGATTTGGGTTGATATTTAGGGGATTGACAGTACTACTTGTATCTTTAGGAAGTACAAGGACTGCCCCCCAGGTGTCTTTCCCCCAGGACAGCATTTTGTCAATGGAAGTCCTGACTAGTTCATTTCTTCATTTCACTGAAACAGTTCAGGATTTGATAAAATTACTTACTTTCATCATGGAAATGACCTTGAAGAGACGTTATTTTAACATCTCTGTTCAAATGATCCTATCTCTTAGAGATTTTATGAAATTCCTAATTTCGTCATTTTCCTGCGACATATACATCAAGATGATTAAGGGGAAATTCCCTTTTTCAGTGGATATCAGATATGCGCATAAATCTAACAGCTAACTATATAAATTATTTAATATAGTTTTCTTTTAATTGCATTTTTCTTAAATAAAAATTATTTAAAGTAAGAGTTACTTAAGTAGAAAAATTCTTAAAGTAAAAACAATGTAATTCTAAATATATATATATATATATATATATATATATATAAAGAAAAAAAAATTTTAAAATAAAAAAAAAATTGTGGGCATTATTTTGTAAAAATAATACTTTTACTGCCTCCATTTATTAAAAACATTTCCTAAAATAAAATTATAATAAGGTTTTAAGTATTTTTAAGTTTATGTATCTTATAAATTCCGCGTGTAAACTTCATTTGCAAAATTGTGTCTTTCAATCACTGTTTGAGTAAACAAAGAGTAAAAAGTCGCCTTATACGCCATTGTTGGGCAAGACGCAGCCTGAAAGTACTTTTTTAGCTGATTTGCACACATACACGCACACGAATTTTTTATAAGCCCATGTACACGTATTTTTTACACGTATAGGCCCGTGTTTCGTTAAAAAAGAATATTTTATTATATCATCTGTTTCATCTACCAATTCTGTTTCAGAAACTACGAATCTTTAAATATTGTTCTACATGAAGGATTGCAATGTTTTGTAGAAAATGTAAACACGATGAAAAGTAAAAAAAGAAAACAAATTACTTTTAATGTCTCAGCAGTTGCTTTAAATGTTTTGAACTTGAGTCGATCGTGACATAGCATTATGAATTCTAAAGAAAAGTGCGACTTTTTAAATAATACTAAATGTAACTGGCATAAGTTTGAACTTTTTTCTGATTGGTTCAGTAAGTGACATTTACAAACTTCGAATCAATAAGCTAAACATGGAATGTTCTAGAAACTTTTTTTCGAATAGGTTTCTCGAGGTTGAAAGAAGTAGTTGAATGCGTACCCGAGAATACATTTAGTCAGATAATTGTTTTCAGTCGTGTATGTCATTCTGAAAATGATAAATGTTGGAATTATATATATATATATATATATAACTGGGCATTATTTATACTTAAAGGGCTGTATGCTAATTTATAAATTTTGGTCATCATTGCAATTATCATGCACTAATAATAATAAGAAAAAATGTATGAACACTTTGTGCTGAAGAATAATTGTGCAGAGTTCCCAAATAGAGTTTTTTCTGAATATTCCTGAACCTAATAATAAATATTTAAATTATATTAGAATTTTTTTTTAAAAAAAAAGGTTATCTGAACTAGTAATTACTCATACTTTACTCCTATTGTTCCCTTTTTGTTATATCTCATCGTTCCATAATCCCTGATACAGTTGTAAATTAAATTGAAAACAAATTAAATCAAACTAAAAATGAATTACACCTGCAATTTTTATAATTTTGGACTTTTTTTTTAAATCAAAAAGACAACCTTGCAACTTCACAAAGGCTTTAAGTATCTTTGACCAATCATCTATGGAATTCCGAACTACCTCTAAGGGATTTCTTATTCTGTTTTCATGAAAGAATGTTTAAGACTGTTCGAACACATTCACTTCTAATACTAACTACAATTTATGGTTGAGTGAATTTAAATATGGACTTCAGGAATGCCAATTGAGTTCTAAGTCCAACAAGTTCTCTTTGGATAATCGTTGGGTCGTCTTCGCCTTATGAGCAAGAGTAAAGTTATTTCTATATATCCAGTCCTTACGATTGGACAGTTTTATGATCAGGGGCTTTACTATTGGTTCAAAGAAAGCATCTTGCTTATCTTTTATGGTGGTTTTCATTCTTTTCTGACATACTTGGATTTTTGAGACGCCTTTATAGCTCACAACATACCAAACCATTAAAGAAGCCGTATGATGAGACCTCGCCCTTTATTTTTTCTTCCCTTAAGATTCTAGGGCACTACTTGCGTGTACACAGTAGTGCCTTTTGAGTGTACACAGTCAATTCTGGTGGATGAAATGTGCTTCAAAAATTTTCTCTCTAGTAAACTGAATTCGTTTGAATAGCGAGCAAGTCATCAAAAAACGGTTATAACTAGGTACATATGATGCTTGCCCTTTTAACACTAGAACTTCCGGGATTTTGGTTACGCTTAAACATCCGGCGGTGTCGTTTCGACACCGTGGTATAAAATATATAAAATAATTGTAATAACTAAATAATTGCAGGACTACTGTTCAGCAGGGTTTAGTTTTAAGACTTTTAATTGTATGTGCCATCCCTACCGATATATAAATATACTTGCCTCCGAAAGTCTGCGTACAGGTGATCATCTTTCATATTCATGCAAAGATAGCTTTTTAAATGAAATCTCCCTGAATCAATACAATTTTTTATCGATTCCTCTAACGTTGTAAATTCAAATAGTTTAAGTAACAGCCACCTGAATATTATATAAAATTATACAAATATTTATAACTTGTGAATGACACAAATCGTGTGCGTCGAAAGTCTGCGTACACTGGAAAAATCGTTAACAATAATCGATTGTAACTAAAACTTAATACTTTTTAAGCTATTCCATTTTTTCTATCTCAACATATTTGACAGGTATTTAACTCGCTTAGTTGTTTCATCCGTGAATATTTTGTTCCATTCTTCTACTATGACAGATTAAAGCCTTTCCGTGGAATGTTCCGTGTACATTCCCTCCCTGATTATTCACTCGAGTAGATCCCACAAATGATATATTGTGCTTTTTGGGTTTGGGGACTAGGTTAGCTTATGGAATTGGTTTGGGACATGTCAGTACAGCCATGGTTTCACAGTGACCGCACAATGTGAGCCATTTGCTTGGTACCTTTGTGCCACTGAAAGTAAACATCATCACTCACACCAAGTTTCTCGGCATATGCCCTGATATTTTACTTAAACAAGTTCAAGTAACCAATTTAGTACATTGTTGATTCAATAGATTAAAGATTACCAGCCAAAAGACTTATAATATACCCCCAAACATTATGCCTCCTTCTCCATGTTTGATAATCGAAAAAGAATTTTCTTTCTTAAGATATGCCCAGGAATTGTTGCTGGCAAACTTTTGTTCTTTTTGATGCCAAATTACAAAAAAATTACTTTCAATAGAATATATTATATTTTCCCAATAATTATAAGTTCTATTTAGATATTTTTTGCGAGAGTCATTCTCTTAGCTCTGTTCACTCGAGAGATGGATGGTTCCTTGACTGCAAATCGGCCAAGATAGTCATTCTTTTTCAGTTGTCTTCGAATAGTGGTTTAAGACACGCTTTTTTGCAAGAAATACTTTTAGCTGTTTGTGAACCAAAGTATTGGATTTTCTTTATAGATCGTATTACAAAGCAAGATTCTCGAGGTGATACTGCAGACGGGAGGCCGGATCTTGACTTGGACGCTAAAATTGCAATTGATTTGTAGTGTATGATCACTTTTTGAATCAATGAATGTCTCCTATTAAGAGTTTCAACATTTACTTTAAAATCCCCCCCCCCTTTTCTGAAGATCTATGATGATTTTTCTTTCAATAATATATCGATCTCTATTCTGTTGCCTGCCATGGAACCACAAAAGCTTTCAAATTTCAAATCCAAAATAAATCGTAAAAAAAGCTTATAGTTACTTAAAAAAACGATATAGTGCAATTATTTTGCACTAAAATGTCTTTAAAAGCTCTATTTTGCAAGTGTGTGCAGACTTTTGGTGCGGATGGTTGATGATTTTAATGTGGTCACTCTTGTTTTTTCATACTAAGCTGAATTTTGTTCTTTTTGTTTCAATAAAGAAATTTTGAAGAATTGTTAACAAGTATTTTGATTTTCTAAAGCGAGATTTTAATAGTAGTTATAGCATAAATACGTACAATGATTGCCTGTACGCAGACTTTTGGAGGCAAGTGTATATCAGGACTTACTGGAATATTATCAATTATATCTCAATTTTCTTCAGATTCTTCGCAGTCACTTTCACTCAGTCCTATGTCTTCATTGGAATTTTAATTACAGTAAGAAAGCTTACTACTATCCGATTCATTCTCAGAACTCCCAAGCAATAAATGAACAATTTCATCAGGGCTTAGACCTTTTTAAAGAGCCATCGTTTCAGGGTGTCTTCTCTGCACAAGTTTTGAAAATCGAATGATTTTTTTTTTATGAACAAATAACCAAATGCTATGTAATTGAACACTTAGACACAGCAATTTTAGAATAATAGGTTTGTTTCCATTGTTGACCTAATAATTTTGCATTCAAAGCTAAATAAATGTGCGATAGGTGTTTGGGAAGTTTGTTTTACTAATATTAATAATTAACGACTGATATTTATGATGATAAATTGCTTTGATGTCGAAATGACACCAGCGGACGTTCTAGGTGTATTTAATTGTAAATCTCTCCTAATTAACCTAGAATCACAAAACATTTACTCAGAAATTATCATGTAAAATAATTTAAAGTCACGAAAAATTCTCCAATTCCCTGTAAAAATGTGGAAAGGAGAACAACTGAGCACTCTCTGGTGTCAAATTGATACCTATGGACGTTCTAGTGTTAATATTGTAACATCCATTACAAAAAAGAAATTAATGTTCCATGTTTTCATAACGGACTAAGAAGTATATTTTTCACATTTTCATGCATTGCCATCCACTTCTGAACTATGGTCCAAATTTCAAGTCTCTAAATCATCGGGAAGTTGTTTAAAAATTCAATTACAAAATTAATATAATATATATAATAATAATATATATAATAATAATTATATAATATAATATAATAATATATAATATATAATATAATAATATATATAATATAATATAATAATATATATATAATATAATATAATAATATATATATAATATAATACAATATAATATATGTAATAAAATTAATATATATAATAATAATTACAGAAATACAAGAAAGCGAGTTATATAAACATGGTAATAAAATGGAATAAAACAATACAAATCATAAATATTAGTATAATAAGCAAAATCGTAATTTTTGTAAGAATGTCAGTTTTTTCTTAATTATTTATAATTTTTATACACAATGTTTAGGACATACCACATTTGCAAAGAATACAGTATATTTCTCGCACACCATTTTCATGCAAGAGAGACACACCTTTTTTTAGTTTCATTTTCCATTATATTCTTTAAATTAGCACTTTTTGCGCTTAGATGAAATTTTAATTCCTTTAAATTCAGTATTTACATGATTTTTCAAATGACTTCAACTTA
>BMAV01010236.1:84450-107650 GCA_019973955.1 Trichonephila inaurata madagascariensis
TATATATATATATATATATATATATACTCATGTTTCATGTGTGTATACTCATATAAAACACAAAATCTGTGAAAACTGATGACCTATTTACCGTGTTTCCAAGAAATTTGGCACAGAGACGTGTTACAATGTCAGATAGAATATAGCAACATAACAATAAGGAAACTATTTTAATTGTGAATTAATGTACAAGTCATATAAAAAAGAGTGTGAAATCATAAATCAGAGATAAAGCATTTACCTACGTAAAAGTCTATCCAATATAATGTAGCAACTGTGAACTTCTAAACAAACCTCGTAACCTTCTAACAAACCTTCTAGACAACCTCGTACTGTTTATGAGGGTGTCAATAAGTACTTGTGACAACAAAGAACATTTTTCTCAAAGAGGGATTTTTAATTTCTTTGGGTCTTGGGAGTTGAGCTACGCTGAGAAATGGCTTTTCCCATCCCAAACTGATTCAATAGAATTGTGATCCGGAGATCTCGATGGCCAATTTATTTGTCGAACATCCGCTCCTTTATGATATTTACCAAGATTGTGATGTCTGTGTGGCCATGCATTATTGTACATAAAAATGTAGTCCTAGCCCATAGCAACTAGAAAAGCCTAACATAGACTTCCAGGATCTCATCCCTAAGGCACCACGAGTTGCCAGTGTCTGTACTGAAATCGTACAGAGGTGTACGACTGACTAAAAATATGCCACCACATAAAAAAGACTCCTTTACCACCAAATCTGACAGATTTTTTACGTAGGAGGGATGAAAGCGAGATCCGTTTCCTCTAGAGATAAAGACTTGCCTAGTATCACTTTGTCTGGTACATTTTGACTCATCATTGAAAAGAACACGCCCCCATGTTTGTGGTGTCATTGACTGATGTTTTCAGCTCCATAACATTCGGTCTTTTCTTCTGGTTGAGTCAAAGATACGCACAAGACTAGACGCCGGGTGTAAAGACGGCTGTGGATTGTTTGCCTGGAAATTCTTGTTCCAGACACAACAGCAAAGTCAGCAGCAAACTGAGAAGCCATTGTCCGTCTATGTCGTCGTACGCTTAATGTAAAGTAGTGACCCTGTGAAGATATCGATAATCTGTGCTGAGGTCGTATGACCTTCCTGGTTACAGTACCTCTTGTTTGGAATTGGTTCCATAACCAGCAGACCACTTTCGGGCCCCTTTTAACCATCGAGTCACCTCTGATTTAAATTGCCCATCTTTAACTATGCCAAAAGCTGTACATTTCAAGAAATCATTGAAACGATTAAGTCATTCTCACTACAAACAGACTAACATGTTTGTTTTAGTGCAATATTCATAAAACTTGAGGCAAAATTCTCATATGATTAAACAATCTAGTTCTACAAAAACTACCGCTGAACAACATGCTTTCCTAAATTGAAGGTTAATATTGTACTACTAATTCCTCATAATATATAGAATACAAATTCTATCAGTTTTACTGGAGTCCTTTTAAAATTATGGCAAAAAACCTTTTTGTGACCCAATGGTACGAGAGAAACGTTAGAAAAACAAGAATTTTAGAAAAGCTAATTCTTTAATATATCTTTCTTTATGCCCTTACGAACAGCGTGCGGGCTATCTCTCTGCCGGTAAACGTTACGTTTATTAATGCGCATCTTAACTTTACGGGTAAAAATATTGATTTTTAAATAATTTTAGGAAGAAGTTTTTCCTTCTCACTAAATTTAAAACGTTATTAACAACATGAATTTATTAATGCCAGACATTTTTGTTGTTGAAAATAATGTGCCAGATGCTATTTTGTATAAAAAAAAAACTAATTTCAAACCATTTTAGAATGTCTGTAATTTTAATATTATTTTATTTATACATAAATAAGTACACAATTAATTTGTCAGACATTAATTCGGTTTTTTACTAATAGCCAGGCCGATTACAGCAATATTATTCCTGTCGTTAGAGAGAGACAGTGACAAAGTAAGTAGGCATTAGAGAGATAAGATTGCGTTACACTATCTAAAGTATTCGAAAAAACTTTTTTACTTGTATGTCTTTGATGATGAGTATAATAAAAAATTAATATTTAAATTCTTATTAAAATAATAATAATTAGTTGATTAAAGTATTTTTAACAAAAGGGAAAATATCTTTTTTTTAAATATCATATAAATTTAATTTTAATCGAATAAAATGATTTCGTAAAAGATACAGGAAAAATTGCCATTGATACAATAACAAAATTCTCATTTCTATTTATACATATTATGTTTAGATAATTAGAATCTGTTTTTCTCTGAAATATTAATTTTCATTATGTAATAGTGTTACAGAAAGCTGATGCATCTGCATAGTCATCACCATCGTCACTTCTCTCATTATTATCAATATCATCATCATCATTATCATTATTGTACTTTGGTTTTCTAGTAATGTTGGTTCTGGAGCAAATAAATAAAAAATTCATTATTAGGTTATCATGGTTTAAATAATAATTTACGCTTTGGATTTATCATATCATAAATAATACTTTAGTTTTTATGATAATGTCAGCAACTGATGATGGAAACTGCTCCCCAGCAAACCAAACGAAATCGTATTTATCATCATTAATGATGCACCCGGAAGCTAACGGCGATAAAGATGAGGATGTTTTTAAAGGAGCACTTTTCAGAAACTTTGTCACATACCGCACTTGCAATAAATGCTGATATAATTCAGCTTTGCATGGTGGTAAGCTCGCTGAATCGATACTTCGACATTTCTTTTCAAAATTATAATCGGAGATTTTCGATTGATAAGTTTTGGAAAATAGATAGAAGTGAACATCATTAACATTTGAAGAGTTAGGCACCCCATGCATATGACATAAATTTTTCCAATGTGGCAAGAACGTACATTCAAGTTCATCTTCATCGTTAGTTAAAATCTATTGACATGCTAACTGGTACTCGAAAGATTTTTTGAGCAGCTTGAAGGACCTTAGTTTACCTTTCCGAAAAAATGCTGGAGTGTAATCGCACCCTGTTATGTCGCGGAAACATGATAGAGCTGTAGATAAAGAAATACCAAGACCTTGGTATAAGTCATTAATGCTTATTAGACGTTCATGGTTTCCTACTCCCGATTGAATCCAAAGCATCACAAATGTATTCAGATTATCCATATTGCCAAGAAGTAAAATCAGAATATCGAATTCTGAGCAGCGTACAACTTTAGCGTCAACGCTTATCTGGCAAATATGATATATACTTTGAGTATCAGTTTCTTCATGTTCTTTACATGATAATGATTCTTCATTACTTCTAATAACTTGGTTATATTTACAACGCGATACGAATAACACTTATCGAAGCTTAGATAAACAGTTTTATTCCCAATAAGGTAAGCATGTTATCTTTAGCCCAATGAGCAATTAAAATTTTTACAAGAGCTTCCTTGAACTGAGTATTTTTGAGTTCGCCAGCAAAATTATGAGGCCGAATTTGATAAAGTCCAATGGAAACTGTACTGCTTGTTCCGTTGCGACGTAAACACTCACAATATTTTATGGAAGGTGTAAAATACCGATCAAACACAATGTCAATGCGAGATGATAAGTAATTTTTTTGATATTCCATTGAAAGTTTGTGGTACTTCTTACATGAGCTGTAGTAACATGAAGAAACCGTTTAAAATGCTAATATCAAAAAATAAGGATTAACCTGATTGACCTTGCTAACTTTTTTCTCGAAAACTTTAATTAATTGTGCTTTATCTGTTTTCCAAATACTACCATCTGCGTAGCACATCGATGTTGGTATCGGCGTTAGTGGAAATCCCACAAACTGTAGCCATTAAGGCTGTAAATAAACTGTAGCATTGTCTGTAATAATCTGTAATCTGCCTATAACTTAATGTCGTTATATTTTAAGTTAAAATTAACACGTACACTTAAAACTTCGTTAATTTTATTTCAATTTTTCTTCTACAAAAGTTATTATTTTTTTCATTTTTGCCATTGCAAAAAAACACATTTCATTTTGTTAGCCATTATGATATTAATATGTTACTCAAAACGAAGAAAAATAACGACAAACATAAACATATGACTTGGGACTGATACCATCCTGAAACATGCGCTGCCGCAATTATCGGTATCTTTCTCACGCAGCTAGTGATGGACTAGCTAAAATATTTTACATACGCATTATTTTTATAACAATAAATTGATCTGGTTATTGAGTAATCAATCGAACTAATGTCTGGCAAATTAAATGTGTACTTATTTATGTATAAATAAAATAATATTAAAATTACAGACATTCTAAAATGGTTTGAAATTATTATTTTTTTTTCTGGCATAGCATCTGGCGCATTATTCATGTCAACAAACAAAAATGTCTGGCATTAATAAATTCATGTTTTTAATAACGTTTTAAATTAAGTGAAAAAGAAAAATTTCTTCCTAAAATTTAATTTTAAACTATTTAATTTTAAGAGATAGATTATGATCAATTCCTCTTAGGCGGGTGAAATGAAGTTAATTGTTTATGTGTGAGTATTGAAACCATTATAAATTTAAGATGAAATTAAAGGGAATTATTACGCATATGATATTAAAGTTATAATATTAAATTTCATTCCATTTCATTCATTGACATGTAATGTTAGTGGATTTCTAGAGTGTATAACCGGTAATACAACCATTCAAATAATAGTTCTTCCAAGTGAAACAATTAATTTTAATATGAAATTGGTGAAGATGTATTTTATACATTTATATACTGTAATTTAGGTAATTAACTTGTGACGATAACTTATGATTGATATGTTATTTGATAGTGATATTTTTCATTTAATTGCATATGAAACTAAATACAACAATGATGTGAATGAAAAAATCAGTTCCCTGAAAGATTCATTAAAGAGATGAGAGTTAAGTTGAGAAGCATTATAAAAATTGTTTTTCTTTTAAATGATCCCAATCATGAACAAAAAAATATTATATTTCTTTGAACCCAAAATTTAATTCCTGAACATAGTTAAGGTATCCGAACACGTTCGGAGAATTTTTTGACAAAATAACATATTTAAACCTTATAAAAGCTTGTTTAGGACAACGGCAATAAATACTAACATTTAACCAACAATATTTAAAATAAATTACCTAAAGTTCCCAAAAATCACAATTATAAGTGAAATTTTAGCAATACTTTTGTAAAACTTCAAAGCAATTAGAGAAAAAAGTAAAAAAACTTATATTCGTAAAAGTATTGCCCAAACAAATTAATGCATTTATCCAGGAAAGTACTAAAATTTTAATGTTTTATTAAAATTTGAAAACTTTAGAGCTGACTGAGTAAACATTATAAGAAAAGTCACATTCTTTATGAGACCATTATTTAAATAACAAGCCCTAACGCAAAAAGTATTAATACAATAAAAAAAATTTTAGTACATTTTCTAGAAAATAGCATAAATATCAGGTCGAGAAAGTTTTATAGAAATACATTTGTAATATTTTGAGCTATCAGAATCGCCATGATAGATTTTGAACAATTTAAATGCACAATTCTGGTAGATCAAAGACCCACTTCCAGTTTTTCTAACTTTATAAAATTGGTTGTAGCTTGGCCTCTAGGTAGCGTAGAATCAAAACAAAGTATGATTTGTAAAGCCAAAGCATAGCTCTATATATTCAGTAAAATAAAAAAACAAAAATATCTGTCTTGACTGAGTTTGGTCATTTTCAACGCGTTCGGATATCATAAAAATTAAAATATCTAGCCGACCCGAACCCTTGATCTCTCATTATAGAGCCCATTCGAACTCTGAGGAGCAAGCGTTTGCAACATTATCTGGATCCTACCGACCTAAGTCGCTGATTGGATTGTGCATGACACTCAATTCCGCAGGAGAATATCAACGAATAATAGCTTCTATGTGACCCAAAGTATTAATGATTTTCCCTTGCTGTGGTAGCTATTTTTCCTGAATAAGCATTTTATCATGTAATTTTTAGTGTGTTTTTCATACCTGTGTATTACATTTGTCTATTTTCTTTCTTTTCTGAAATATTCTTAATGCGTCTCTTTTTATGTTACAGAACACATATTCCCACGCGAATAGTTACTTTTAAGCTGTATTGTACAGATGGAGATACACTTCAATCATGTAAATATGTTCTTTTACTTTTACTCCGAAGTATACTATAACATCAGTTACCTTATTATTACTTGAAAATGTTGCATAATAAGAATTTATAAGTATAATTTAAAGAAACTTACAATGTGTGTACTGAAGATGATTATTTTTAAGACACTTTTATTGTAATTAGGGATTGCAATACCGGTATACCGGATTCCGTATACCGGTATTTTGAGCCATTTGTACAATTTTGTAGTACCGGTATTTAGAAGATTAAATACCGGTTTTTCGGTATTTACTAGGATTTTTTTTTAAAATTGTTTCCCTTATATGTTCAGGGGTCTCTAACATAGAAAAATAGTATACGTTTTTTTTTGTGTCGCCCTAACTGGCGAAATGAATTAGACTGGGGATATAAAGTTACAATGTACAATCAAGAGAAGTGATAAAATATGAGAATCATCCAAGGAGGATGGCCAAAACAGCTCAAAACGATACTGCACACGCGCAGGATTCGTAGTCTGCGAAAACAAGGTTGCAGTTGGGAACAAAGTGTGTAATATTTCGATATATTTTAAATTGCTGAGTTTGTTATTCACATTGTATTTGCATATCATACTTTAGGGTCCAAAATATTTTTCAAATTCATTATATAAATGATAACCCATAATAATGAATAACAATATATTTAAAAAACATAAAAAACATTTGATAATACTTCGGTTTGTTTTCATTATTCATATGATAAAAAGAATATGGTGACACAGTGTAAATAAGATGTTCATTTTCTTTTTTTTTGTGATTCTTTACATACTGTTATAATTTATAAGTTTCAAATTATTTTTCTGATATTTACACTCTATAATAAAGTAACTGGCAAATAAAACAAAACAAGAAAAAACCATGAGTTTTCTTTTTTTTTTTCTAAAATTTCAACTACCGGTATTAAAACCGGTATCCCGGTATTAAGATCTAAGAAATACCGAATACCGGTATTGGATTTTTAGTCCGATATTGCAATCCCTAATTGTAATGATAAAAACAGAAAAAGCAAAACGTAAGGTAGCATTCGAACAAAAAGAATAAATATAGAGAGTTTAATTAATACCGATGATTTAATTATCTCTTTTAAGTAATACTGTCTGGCACAATTCATTTTATAATGCATGCAGATTTAATTAACATTTTTCATTAAATAATATTTTACAGTTTTCAATGATAGTAAAGCATTGAAACCATACTATATTTAAAATGTTTCATCGCATTAAATGTAATTAGATACTTTAATTAAATCTAAGTTATAATAATACGTTTTAAAGCATAAATTGGATTAATGTGATATTAAGTTCAAAGAGATATAACTATTACAAGACTTTCTTAATACTAAGTACTAAATTTAATTAGTAATAGGATTATGATAGTCTTTAATGTCACGTAAATACTTATAAGTTTCCTTATTTTTTTAAAGGGAGTAGCAAACCTGTATAAGAAAACGTTAATTTGGCTGTTTTCGATGTACCTTTTCTCAAAATATGTTACATGTACATGCTTGAAATTTTTCATTCAATTAAATTACACCTTTCTCATTATACTGAAATGAGCTTTTAGTTAATTTTGAGTTTTATCTTAATTTATAAAATATTTTATCAAACATAGTGATGTATAACCCATTTTTCACATTAAAAAAATTTGTAAAAAATAAATTTGTAAGTTTTTTTTACAAAAGTCTCATTTCAGTATCATTAAAAATATATCATGAAAAACAGCATTCCTTAGAACAGTAGTTTCTCAGAAAAGGTACATCGAACATCAAAATTTACATTTTGAGATAAATTGATGTTAATGTATATAGTGAGACTTCTAATGGGGCATCCTCTTTATTCATCTGATTTGGCCTCATGCGATATTTTTTTATTTTTTAGAATTAAATCTTGCTTAAAGGAAACCCATTTTACATTAGTTGAAGAGGTTATAGCAAAAACAGAAAATCTCCTGAGGAAATCCTTCTAAAAACCTCGTTGCAGAACTGTTACCAGCAATGACAACGCTGAATGCTGAAGTATGCGAATGCTAGAAGGAATTATTTTGAAGGTGATGATGTCATAAAGATCTGATTCTATAAGTGCAATTATTTATTGATCTTGTCTCGTTTTTATGTGTGCCACACCTTGTACAGATTTATTACGTGCAGTGTAACAATTAAATATTTTAACTATTTTTTAACATCTAATTTTATAACAATAAAGATTATTAATAAAATGTATTAAACACAGATGTAAGGAAATCTGAATTTTAGGTAAGAATTTCCTAGAACAAAAAGCAAGAGTATGAACGAAACACGAGTACGAGAAAGTACGAGTACGAGTACATTGAATATTCTGTACTAAGGGTGGGCAACTCTAGAAGTCCACGGGATACATGTGACCCACCAAGACAGTCAGAAAATTTTCTTTTAAACGAGATTTCTTTCCTATGTGCGATCAAAGATTATAGTCTTTTATTTTTCACTATTATAAAACCAAAGCACGTGAAAGGGTTTATACTAAGAGATCATCTGCAGTTTGGAGGACAAGTCACAAAAAAAATTTCAAGATATTAAGAAAATTGAACCTAACATAAGTTTGCTCTGTTATCACATTACTGCTGATATTGATACATCACCTGAGGAACTACTGCCTTAACTAACTGACTTGAATTCAGGTTATAGTGTGAATGAGCATGACATTGACTTTTACAAATCTTTGTCAGACGAAAACTTCAAGGAAGAAATTTGCTGGGCAATAGTTATTTATGTATTAGTTGACATAATCTTGCAGGTTTGATGAGGATTTGTGATACACCGCGCGCTGCGGGTAACATCTCGTCACCATCCACGCTACCTGTTTGAGGGAATGAAGATTGACCACTAAACTCTGCCATAATAAAATTAGTTTATTATGATCTTAATATATATTCAATAAAACAACACTAGACTAGAAGGCTTATGATCAGGAGTAATGCGACGAAAGCCGTAATTCTGATAAATAGTGCAATTAACCTCTGAATCTATATTTATAGATTATTTGGTAACATAATATAATCCACTCTAGTCTTAAAGCTTAATCAAAATGTCATACCGCCATTTTCTTTGCTCCGGTTAAGGGAATCCTCTTCTGGTCTCGGACCACTTAGTAATCAGCTTCACTGGCACTATTAGACCGACTCATAGAATATACTAAGGCTCTTCTCCTAGAATTCCACCTAGAACTTTACCTCACTTCACTTAGCTTTACTTCTCCACTTAGCGCTCCTCGCGAATACTAACATTCCAATATACACAATTCATAATATGCATAATTACGCTCTCTTCTTGGGTTGGTTGGAAAGAATTGCCATTCTGGCCCCAAAGATATGCCAAGAGGATTATTAGAAGTACCAATAAAGCCCCGTCACAGATTTAAACAAGAAATCTCACTCCTGATTTAAAAAAAAAAATGTCGAAATGTTTGTTAGAGTACATTTGTCTCATTAAACTGTTTCTAAAATTAAATGTGCATCCAGCTATAGACAACATGAAATTAGCACAATACATAAATTAAATTAAACTGTCACTGTATTATTTATCTCCTTTTTAAATTTTTTTTTTATAATTAATGTAATCATTTTAAAAATATGCGGTTCTCTGGTACACTCTGCCCCCTCAGGGTATTCGACAACGTTCGGAATCGTGATTTTAAAAAAGGGCATAAATAGATAATTTCCATGATATTTAGTGTCACTTAGATTAGAATACATATAAAAAAATTGTTTTAAGTATACTATGACAAAAAAAATTATTTAAAAATATAATACTTTGACAAAAAATTAACTTAGAATAGCCTTTTATCTCAAAATGTTCTCCTTTATTAAAACTGCTTCTATAATAATAATATTTTGTGTGTGTGTGCTTATATAAAGTAAAGACTTCTCCAGAGAGTCTGAACTAAGATTTTTGAAAAATTCACATTATTTTCAAAGTTACCACCAATTGAAATAATTATCGGAGTTTTTTTCGTAAAATTTCTTCCATCTATTGTCGTAAAATATGGATAAATCCACTTCTAAATTATATATTTAAAAAATTCTAGTTCAGCCTCTGTTCAGAGGTCTGAGCTATATATAGGCAAAATATTATTATAATAGATGCATTTTTCATAAAAAAGATAATGAAAGTTGGTCATTATATGTTCATTTTTGGTGAAAATATTGTACTAAAATATTTTTTTATTGTAATAATATTCTTAAATTAATTTTATATACGTTTTCTAGTCTAAGTGACACTAAAAATATCATAAATATTATCCAATTATACGCTTTTGCAAAATCACGGTTCCGAACGTAGTCGGATACCTTAATATGGCGACGAGCCAAAACAAGTTACCCACTCGTGGTCTTTACCGAGAACAAGCAACACTAATTCAGAGAATTCATACATCAAATATTTACTGGTTATATATTTGTTCATTATTACAAATCGAAATGTGTAAATTATAAAAATAGAAATTAATTCAAAATTCTAATGTCAAGTAATATCGCGTAACAACTAGAGTGAAAAGCAAGTAAAAACTGGTAACATACAGAAGGCCATTAATAATCCCAAATGAATTTTAATTGCTGTAACTAAAGCCAGCCAATAGAGATGTGTATGATTATTCAAGAGGAGAAAAAAAAGTTTACCTCATCGTTTACATGAAACCAGAATTTTTATCTATTAAACTAAACTAAACTGAGTAGCGCAACAACCCATGAGGTCTAATGCCTACTCCTTTCTCAGTTTCAGTCAAATCTCAGTTTCGATGACCTTGGACATTGAGGTGCATGAGTAGACGTTTCAGTAAGGTGGTTAGTCTGATGCGGAACTCTCCGTGTTTTATTCCCAAGCAAGCTTGGTTCTCATTTAACCACCCTCGGAAGAGATGAATGGCTGAGTCAACCTTGCCCAGCTTGGGGTGTGAACACTAGACCTGTGGCATGGAAGTGCGATACGGTACCATTCAGACACTGTGCTTCTTTTTATCTTTTACGTCCCTTTAATTCGGTTTGGTTATGTATTTCTAAGAAATTAGTTTTGAGTTGACCTCTACGCCAGAAAAGAAACACGCTCACCAAATTTCATATCTGTAGGTTTTATAATTCAAAAGCTCTAAATAATGTATATTATTCCACTTGAACCATCTCTTCAGCCACCTAATTGAATTGGTACTGAACAAAAGAAACATACTTAGAAATTTCAAGTCTGTAGGCTTATCCCTCTCGCTGCACATGCCGGGTAACATAGATGTAGTAAAATTTACGTAACCTACGATTTCCACGGGTAAGCATTCTTCCGACTATTTAAATGCTGCAATCCGTGCTGCTCTTGTTTATGTTTGTATTTATGTTTTTTTGTTCATATTTTAATGATCTAATTCAGTGGTTCTCAAACTTTCACTACTGGCGCCCAATTTTCAAACATAATTTTTATCACGCCCCCCCCCCAAATAATAATGTATTGAAAGCAATAATAATGCACTTTGGCGCTAAAGCTCTGCAATACGATCATAATTATAAACCGTAACAAGATAAGTATTAAATTTTGTGTATATGTGTTACTTTTAAGTAATATATATTATTATTATTATTTTTACTTTTTAGTTCGAGTCACAATTAAAGCGTGTTTTTTAGTTTGTTTTAAAACTATAATTTATTTTATAATTATTTTTACTATACACGATAAAAATCAAAATTCCAGTGAATAATTTAATAAAGAGAAAATATACTTACCTACTTTCAAGGACTTTTCAATTTTTCTTTTGATAATTTGAGAAAAAATCCCAAATGTGCGCGTCCTTAATAAAGGACATAAATCACACACACTTTTCTCTAATAATACAGGAATGTTATTTATTTGCAGGCAAAACTGTCATTATTTTGTTCACGTTATTGTAGTTTTGCTAACGTTTGATGATCTACAAATATCATTTTGAACTTTTTCTTCCTTGTGTCTTTTGACAAGGCGAAGTGCTACATTTATGGCTTCATAGTTTTCTTCATAGAGTTCTTTAGGCACAGTTGAAGATTTCAATTCAACTCAAACGTTTCATGTCTATCACTTTCTCCTATATACTTTCGCTATCTTGATTAATATGCATTATTCCAGCAAGTTCTTCAATTGCTTGATCAGTTTCAACTTCCTTCAATAGAAATCACAAATGCCCATGACCATTTCTTTTATATTCTGCTCATTTACATTTATAAACCATAATAAGTCGTACAACACAGCAATCAAAGCCACAAAATTGTTCATGGGGGAAATTATAGTATGTTCTAAAAAATAATTGTATAAAGCGTTTCTCATTATGCATTATATGTTTCAGAATACTCATAAAAATAAACTTTGGCCAAATAATCCTTCAAAGTGCTCAATATGCTCATCCATATATCATAAAACTCATTCACATGGGAGGAAAAGAAACAGAAAATATTATTTACAATTTTTCTAAAAGAAAAAGAGACGTAGTGAAACATACCAGTAGGTTTGAAGGTCAAATATATGATAATCAAAGGTAATATTTTAGGGGTTAAAAGAAACGTCATAAAAAATCTCTCATCGTGGGATTACAGTAAAGCAAACAAAATGCCTTTTTTTTATTTGGTTATAGAATCAAATATAGCTAATGACCGTTTGAAGGGGTATCTTTTATTTTTGATGATCACCAGATGATAAAAAATTATATCAGTGCAAATGTGTACTTTTTATTATGTCAGAAAACATTTTGTTTTCTTCACTCCAAAAAACTATTTTGTTAAACCTTTTATTTTCTATATGCTCGCGCCCCAGGGGGGCGCGCCCCACAGTTTGAGAAACACTGATCTAATTGCATATTTTAAAATAAGAATTATTTTACATTTTTTTTTTCTTTTGTATATTTTAATTTTAAAATGTAAATTTAATATGTAGATTTGAAATACGTAATAAAACCATACGCAATTTTCGCACCTCCTTTGATAAAATAACTACACAGCGAAAGGGTTAATAGTTAAAAAACGGGAATATTTACCCACTACACTTCTTAACCTCTCGCATCCTTCGTTTGGAATCAATTTTTGGAAAATACCTGCTTATCGAATTTCTAAGCAAAGAAGCATGCTTGCCAAATTTCATGTCTGTAGGTAGAGTAGTTCCGGAGATCTCGTGACGATTGTGAGAAAGTCGCTTTTCTTCTGTATATATATATATATATATAAATAGATAGATAGAAGAAAAGTGACTCTCTCACAATCGTCTGGAAATTGTAGGGAGCTTATTCTGTAAGGTTGAATGTTCTATTTCCAGTAATTATTTTACACGTAAGTTTTTTAATTTTTTTATTTTATTTATTTATTTTTTTATTCCTCTCCTTGAGACATTCATTAATGTTTTCTTTTCTTAGCTTCATTTTAATATATTATCATGTTTTTCTTCCACGTGTTGTATTAGGCTTAACTCTTTTCAATTTGGTGTTTTTTTTTTCCTATTATGTCGAAAGTTTCTGCTGTTCGGGGAAGGTAGGATCTGTAAAGCAATGCTAACCCTAATTCGCTGGCCTAATTCAGCGACAGCTTTAGAAATCATAATAAGTCTCCAGTTTAGTCCAAAGACTTTTTTATATCTGCATTTGTTGTGTCTGGTGAATTCCAATTTCTTCCTGCTTTAGCACTGTAGGTTCTAGTACTTCTTCACTGTTATTTTATATTACTATTAGATATATATAGATTTGTGTAAATATTAAATTTGTCACATAAACGTTATTTTGGAGTCCCCCACCCAGTATGTTGGATATGTCACTCGGCTTGTAATCGAGTGGGCTCAGGTTCAATGCCCGAATAAGGCCTGAATATATTTTTGTGAAAATAAGTCGGACTTGTAATAAAATCTATGTTCTTCTGTGATTGTATTGTATGTTTCTGTCTCATCTTTTGTATGTATCCCACGATAAAACATGCAACAACATTATATTGGAATTCATGTTTTACCTAAACAATTACTTTTTTGTCCCACCAGTATCTTAATAACTTGTTTATATGCATATTGCGACGAAGCTTTATACTAGAATTTCAAAACAAAGCTAAAGACCTAAGTAATAATATATACATTCCACCTTACAACAGTTTATTTGTAAAAGCTTTTTATTCCCTGTTTTAAGAAAAGCGATTTGCCTTCAGAAAATCAGGATAAATGTGAAAGAAAGAACTCGAAATTAATGAAAGAGCTAGTCCCACACACGTGTAAATCCGATTAAATCGTCTAAGAAGACGGATGCTCTGATTAAGTGGAGTCGATCTCTAGTGTTAATGAAAGACAAAAAATATACATGGAACTTACGAATTTTTAAAAGGGAACTAGGACATACTCGAAAGAGTAAAATGCCAAAATTAAGACCATTTTTTTGAGACATATATGTTTTGAAATCTCCAAAAGAGCTTAGATTTGTTATGTTCATAATAAAGATATAATTTAATTATTATGTAGAACGACAAAATAACTTTTAAGTTCAAAAGTTTTTTTTTCCTACTTAATTTAAACAATACATAATTTTTGAGAACTCAAAATATATACTTATGTTTAGGAACCATTTTTTTTTTAAAAAGTGACTTTTTATGCAAAAGACTTTTTTACACATATATAAAACAATACAAAAAATACAGTGAACCTATTTTTTTTAATAATATTGCAGAATAATTTTTAAAAAAAAATTATAAGGCTTTGAAATTTAGAAATTTTTTATTTTTCTGCTTTTTTATGCATAAAACCATTTTTAAAAAAGTTAAGTACTAATTTAGCAGAAAAAAATTAGGTCCACTATATGCATAGGCATTTTGTATAGAAAAATAAAAAATCCGGAATCATATACTGCAAAAGTTTTTTTTAAAAAAAAAATATACCTAAATGCAAAAAAATATGCTTTTGAGAAAAAGTGAAAAAACTAAAAAAAATAATGTTTTCACATATTATACACTTGATTAGTATTTACTTGCCTATTTTAATATGCCTAATAATAATGCTTAGTCATTTTCTAGAGTTATAAAATTAATTTTAAATTCATATGTTCCCCCCCCCCTTTGTTTTAATTAACAGGAATATAATTTTTGTGATCTTGTAATACATATTTTCAGGAACATAGGTACCATTTCTTACAAAAATATTTCTTGAATATACAAAAGCTTTTACTCACATATATATAAAGCAACTTATCAAACGTAAAAAACCAGTTTTTTAATGAATTAATTGCATAATTTCTTTGAAATAATCATAAAACCTTAAAATTTTGAAAATCTTTTCCTTTTGCTCATATAAATCTATTTTTTAAAAAAATTAGACATTATATACCAAAACATATTTTGTTTACTATATGCACATGTATCCTTTTTAGATATATTTATTTTGCATTCAAATGAAAATAAAATCAAAAGTATATATAGTTAAAAACAGGAGAAACTACTCATTTAAAATATGTCAAAAGAGGCACGGTCATTTGTTGACATGTTTATTTTTCATATTTAAGGTTATTTCATCAACAAACATATAAGTATTATACATTTTTAGATTCGGAAAAATATGCACTATTTTTTAGAACTAAAATTAAAAATCAATTTTTTCAAAGTATATGATGTCCTGATTTCCTTAGTTCTGAAGAAATTCCCTATTACTCTTATGTTTCAAAATAATTTATTTTCTTCGATACAGAATTGATTTTCTGTTCTCAGCAGAAAGGATTTTTTGCTGAAATGATTTGAATGTGTTCGGTAACTACTTAAGAAAAAGAGTTCCTCAATAAGTTTAATAAAATGTCGCACACACCATTTAGAATTTGCATTATTAGCAAAAAAAAAAAAAATAAAATAATTAATTTGATGCATTTGCAACGGGAAAGTAATAAAGTACGAGTTTATTTAAAGGTATACTTTTTTATAAATTGCTATAAACATTTTTTATTTTTTATTTTCGTGTCTTTTAACATTTTCATTTGAACAATAGCCGCCCAGTAAGTATGGTGGATATGACACTGGGTGTGTAACCGAGTGGGTTCGGGTTTGAATCCTGAGTAAAAAATGGATGTACACTGCTCGCCACCGTAAATGCAACACCCTGAAGGAAGCATGCAAATAACATGAAATTTACAACATGCATTAGCGGAGGTGAGATATGCAAAAGATTAGAATTTCAGCGCAGGCATACATCATGCGCGCCTGTGGCGCCACTTCAAAGCGCCATTTAAGGCTTGGAGATTTCGACGATTTCATGTTCAACAATTGTGTTTTTCTTGTGGTTTTTTTTTTTGAAAACGATCAGTTATGTCTCGTAGAAAACAGCGATCAGCTTTTGATCAAATATCCGAGTTCGATAGGGGAAGGATAGTGGCCTACCGAGATTGTCGATTATCTTTCAGGGAAATCTGTAGTCCTGTTGGACGAAACCAAACAACTGTAATGCGGATATGTGACCGTTGGATGCAGGAGGGTACGACGGACCGACGTAGTCAATCACATCCACCTCAGTGCCCCACTTCACGTGAGGACAGGCAAATTGTGCGCATGGCAGTGACGGATCGCTCAGTCACATCACGAACCATAGCAGAGCACATTGATTCTGTAACGCATCATTCAGTCCGTTTACAGCAGAGTCGTCTGTCCGCAAGACGTTCATTGCTTTTCTACCCTTGACGCAGAGCCACAGACGTCTCCGCTGCCAATGGTGCGATGAAAGAAGTAAGTGGGCGGCAGAATGGATTGAGGTCACATGACGAAACATAGCACAGCTTATAGAGTCTGCAACGCATCATTCAGTGTCTGCGCGTACCATTCGACGCCGTTTACAGCAGAGTGGTCTGTCCGCAAGACGTCTATTGCTTGGTCTACCCTTGACGCAGAACCACAGACGTCTCCACCGTCAATGGTGCAATGAAACAAGGCTGTGGGTGGCAGAATGAAATGAAGTCGTCTTTACTGACGAGTCACGCATCTGTCTGGAACACCACGATGGTCGGATTCGAGTCTGGAGACACCGTGGAGAGAGGATACTGAACAGCAGCATTATGCACCGCCACACTAGTCGTGCACCGGGTATTATGGTATGGGGCGGTATTGGATATCACTCTCGCACTCCTCTAGTGTGCATTGCCGGTACTTTAAACAGCCATCGCTGCATCTCCTAGGTGTTGGAGCCAGTTGTTCTTCCTTGCCTCCAGGGCTTGGCCACAGCCGTATTTCAACAGGATAATGCGTAACCACACGTGGCACGTATTTTCCAAAGGTTCTCCGTCAATCACCAAATTGAACTACTTCCCTGGCTGGCTCACCCAGCTGCCACACCAGATCAACTTTGATAACGTGTGGAAGCTGCTTGGTCTGCTGTACCCCAAGAACACATTCAAAGTCTCTCTGAATCAATGCCGAGGCGTGTGGCAGCGGTGATCTCCAACAATGGCGGCTACTCTGGCTACTTATTCTGGCAGGAACCACACTTCACAGAAGTCTATAAATTTAATCATTTGATACTTGGTCAACGTGTTATCTACAAAATAAATTTTGTTGTGCTATTCTCTTGTCTTTCTTGGTGTTGCATTTACGGTGGCCAGCAGTATATTTTCTTCGGGCAAGGAAGTCAGACTTTCTCCTGTAATGGATTCCCGTCGCGAATTATAAACGAAGCAAATTGTCTATAATTACATTGAAGCGAAGTGTTCTACAGACGGAGCGAAATGAGTGTATTAGAGCTAATTAGTTAACAGTCCACAATAAGTTTATCTATGACACGTGTAGTAATGTTTAATTGGATACGAATTGCCTCGATGCGGCTTGTACTCTACTATACAAGAGTTACACACTAATGATCTTTACAATTTTGATACAGAGGTGCGTACAGCAGCGCCGTCGCATGACCAATATTTCGGCACACACCGTGAACAAAATGTTCACCCAGTAAGTATCAAACCAAAATTAATTCAAATAATTACTCAAATGCAATTGTAACAAAGAAAATACTGATATACAATACTACTAATCAAAATCTAAATTACACAAAAGCAGCACCCCTTCTGTTCTATGCTGGGATCATCATTTGTAATAAATGTCTATATTCTTTTAATTGTATTGTATGTTTCTGTTCTTCCACTTGTATTTCATATGTATCCCAAAATAAAAAACACACGACTACAACATTTAAACAAAAATTAATTATGAGTCTTCTTAGTGGCTCACAAAGGAAGCTTGTCCGCTTCGTAATTCTAAGATTGTGGTTTCGATCCCAGCAGGAATCGGTAGACTTTTTGAATACAAAAATCGCAAACACGCACGTCATATGTTTATGTGGCATGTAAATTGCTTCTTGAGTATCAATTTGGATCTGGAACTTTCGGCAAATTAAATAGCGGCAAAAATTCAGCATCCGAAGAAAGCTTGAATTTAAAAAAAAAATCTATTCAAGCATCCATATTTGGTAGCGAGTGCCACATCACTAGATGGCACCAGCAAGAAATAGCTGTTACATATGGGAATTTGCGGTGACTGCAAAGTCTAAGTGTGCAACATGCAGACCATTGGAAAAAAGATAATAATTAAGGACGATATAACCTTTGGAGCAAATATCTTATAATGAATGAACATTTATATATAAATAATACGGTAGTACCTGACATTTAGCACACATGGTGAAAATCATGTGGTAGCGAGACGATGATTCACTTGACGAAACGAATGACACTTGATGAGACAAGATATGAGAGTTGTGTCTGGAAACATATGCCTTTTCCTCTTCACAATACAGTAGAACGTTGCTTATCCGAATCAATTGGGACTGGACACTGTTCGGATTCGCGTTTGTTCGGATAACCGAAAACCGAATGTGATCCATGCAGTTTTTGAAACAGGACACTGTACGAATATTGAAAAACATTACATGCGAGAAACATGTTTGAAGAAAAAGCAAAATAGATGCAAAATGTCGCAATTTTACTTTTATTGTGGAAAACATAATTACAGTCGAACCTCTGTATAACGAGCCACCTCTATATTGCAAATTTTTCTATATAGTGAGCTTTTTTTCTGGAACCTTGAACATTTCACGGTTTTCTTTGTAAAATATCCTCTCTAGAGTGAGGTACATATAACGAACTTAATGATTTTTTTCTCCCCATTTTTAAAGTATTTCTGAATATTTCAAGTTATTCTCTTTTTAATACATTTTACGATGGTCATAAATCTTGAACTGTTTTCATTAGAAACTAACTTACCGAGAGCAATAGAGTTCTGGACGTTTCATCCAAGAAGTGCAACCTTTAATTCCCATTGTTCAGTTCACTAGAAACATCTTCGTTATCCCCTTTCCCCCTCAGTGGAGTTGTCTCGTGTCTCTATGTTCTAGTTATAAAATAATGTATGTTTAATATTACGTGTATGCTGTAATTAGAAAAATGTCCTTAGAATTCATTAATTTTTATGTATTCTTGTTTTCCTTTCAGTTTTTCTTTCTTTCTTATTTTTTAATAGGTAAGATATATAAAATAAACATATATTCATTTTTTAAAAAAAGGTGTGAATATTTTTTTTAATATATAGTGTTTATGAATTAAATTTTATTTTATAAGGTTTCTATAAAGTACATTAAAAGATAAACCTCTATGTAACGAATTTTCCATATAACGAACTTTTTTTCGGGATTTAGTGACTTTGTTATATATAGGTCCGACTGAACTTAGTTTTCGCAGTACCATTTTACACCTTCCTTTTTTTTATGCAAGGTCTCTGATTCTCTTGAGCACTAGTAGTAAAACTTAGTAAAAACACTTTCTCTTTTATTTACTCTTAGTAAAAACACTTTCAGGTACTCCTTTTTTCTATTCGTGAAAAATAAAAGATGATTCTTTGATTGCTCACGGGCAAGAAATCTCGTTTCTTAGTGGATTTTCTGATTGTTTTGGCGGGCCGCTGAAAAATAATTAAATAAACTGTTAAAATAATTAATAATACTGTTAAAAATAATTAATAATACTGTTAATAAAATGATTAATAATAAATTAATAATTAATTAATAACAAATTAATAATTAATTAATAACAAATTAATAATTAATTAATAATAAATTAATAATTAATTAATAATAAATTAATAATTAATAATTAAATTAATAATTAAATTAATAATTAATAAATAAAATAATTAATAATACTGTTATAAAAATATTACATATAACTACAAATGATACATCCAACAAAGTTAAAGTAAAAACTTACTTTTTCTTTGCAGTTAGCCTCGAAATCATTTGGGTCCGAGCAATCTTTTTTCTTGAATTCAATTAAACCTACGCGGATTCGTAATCTTTGATGAGTTTCAGTTATAACTAAAGAAAATTTAACTGTCACTCTCTTAAATGTAACATATTACGATTAAATAAAAAAAAAGCATAGATAATTAATACAAAGTTGCAGTTGAATTTCTATAGTAAATATGCGTTGGGAGCGGTTGCTCTTGGCGTTCAATCTTACATTATCAATGACAAAAGTTAAAGTCACAGTCACAGTTAACTGTTCAATTTACATTTTTGCAGGAATTGGAAGTAGAGTTTTAATAAGCTCTTTGAGGGCTACTAGATATCACTCCCACGTATGCTCATTTCGGATCCTCTAAAAAAAGGATACATCAGCGATATAAATTTCAGCTCATGTAGTACGGAGAAACTGGTTTTGTCATTAACTGGAAACCAATTGACAAAGAAATGGAGCGAGTTACAGTCATCAGAATGATTTCAAAGATTATCAAAGTTCTTCTTGATTAGAATAGCATTAAGCCCCATATAAAAAAAAATGGCAGTAATTAACTTCTAAAAAATAAGTAGAAGTCCGGATTATGTTTTATAAGAGTCAATTGTTTCTGAAAAGAGTCATCAATATTAAAACCTGCAACTTCTTGGTCAAACACAATAAAGAAATAAGAAAACAGAAATTTATATTAATTAAGGCTTGAGAGAGTTTGAAATAGCTGATTACTTAATCTCCTAGTTTCAGCAAATTATGTCATCAAGAGTAAACTAAGATAGATGAAAAAGATAGTTAATGTATTTGATTTTTTCATTCTTTTTGCACTTTAAATTTGTTAATAATCTTTGTAACCTGTTTCCTTGTTAACCTAATTTGTGTATCAGGAAGGAATAAAATTATCTAAAATGCCTAAGGCAGGGATAGACATTAAGTAGATCGCGATTGACAGGGGGACCACCAAGACATTTTGGCAGACAGATGAGCAGTTAGTAATTATGTACCGAAATATTCAAGATTGGCAGACAGGATGCAGATTAAGTATTCTTATGACCATAACTCGGGAACTAGCTTTAGTAAAAATGCGTTATCCAATTCCTACTATTAACTTACAGTCTGTTTATTTATATTGGTGGAATTTTCAATCGTTATAAAAATACATTTTAAAGAGCTCAATTGAGCTGAAATTTTATATACATGATTATTTTGGATAACAATACTATAATTTAATTATAATTAATAAAAATTAATTGATTAAAACTAATTATTGAAAGAATTACAAGTACAGCCCCGTTGGCATCCTTTTTGGTGACTTAGCGACCTTTTTGGCGACTTGTGGCAAAACTTGAAAAGGTTTTTTTCTCACGTTTTAAAGCATTCAGTTGAACTGAAATTTTATATACACGATTGTTTTGGATGACAATACGATACTTAAATGATAATTAATAAAAATTAATTATCATTTAATGTTGTGATTCTGTCATGTGAATATTAATTGTAACTATATAAGAAAAAGTAGCTAAAATTAACTTTCCTTTGTTGACCTAACAAGGAGAGGAGAGAGAGAGAGACGACTAAGGAAATTCATTTCGGGTCGAGACTTGGTGTAATAGTAGTACTCCTTTAGGGTGTTCAATCCTTAATGTAATTCCGTCGAATGGCCAGTCAATTCAGAGAAAAAAGCCTTCGAAATTCATGCTTAGCTTGTATACAATTAAATTTCAATTTCCTCCACCGATCCAGTGGCTCAATTGGTAAATCATCCGCCTTCGATGCGCCTGGATCGGAGTTCGAATCACCCGAAAATCATTTTCTTTCAATTGCTTTAGTTATTTTTTTAAAATTAAATAAATTTATTATTAAAAGGTTTATCAAATATTAAATGATATTCTACTCAATTATTTTGCATTTTATAAAGAAAAAAAATTACTCTAATTGTATAAATATGTATATAATGTTTAATAAATATATTTTTATATAAATAAATAATATTTATAATAAAATATATAAAAAATATTAAATGATAATTTTCATAAAAATTATTTACAAATAGTTTTAAAATGTGAAATACAATATACTTTAAATGAAATAATATATATATAATATAAAATATATTATTTTATCATTATTATTAAATTAATTATTTTATAATTATATGAAATAGTTAATAAGTCCTTTTTAAATAAATTTATTTAAACAATTTTAATAAATGTATTTAAATAATTTTAATAATTTTAATTAATAATTATAAATTATTTTGATTAATATTAATTAATTATTTTGATTAATATTAATTAATTATATTTAATTAATATTTATTTTAAATAATTTTAATGAATAATTATTAATAAATTTATTTACAATTTATTTACGTAATTTTAAATAATAATAATTAATTATTTTTAATTAATATTAATTTTGAGTAATTTTAATGAATAATTAATTTTAATAAATGTATTTAAATAATTTTAATTAATAATTATTTATGTTTAATTGATATTAATTTTAAATAATTTTAATGAATAATTATTTATGTTTAATTGATATTAATTTTAAATAATTTTAATGAATAATTATTTATGTTTAATTAATATTAATTTTAAATAATTTGAATGAATAATTAATTTTAATTAAACATATTTTTAAATAAATTTATTTAATGATTAATTATTAATAATTTTAAATAATAAATTTATTTATTTATTTTTTACTTTATAAAATACAAAATAAATACATAAATATAATGTAATATTTAATAAACCTTTCATAAATAAATTTATTTAATTTTAAAAAATGA
>BMAV01010237.1:0-12541 GCA_019973955.1 Trichonephila inaurata madagascariensis
AAAAAATTAAAAAAAACTCTCGGGGACCCAAATCAATACTCAAAAGGGAAAACCCTTTTGGGAAAAATAATTTTTAAGTTGCTCTACAAAAAAAATGGATACTGTATTTCGAATGGCAACAACGGAAAGAAAAAACAAATATTCATCAATTGGCATTACAGGAAGTAAGGTATTTGGTATCGCTAGAATGAGAAAGAACGACTTGAAACTGTAAAAAAATAGCTATGATTTTTAATGGGTAAAGACATGACGTCACATGATAAATAAATCCTTTCCCATTAAATTTTAAAAAGTTACATTTCACTTGTAATTTTTGTTCTACTTGGAAAATTTCTCTATAAATTTTCGAACTTTATTACTGGGCAAAAATGTTCGCATTAAGATTCTTCAAATATTTTCCTCAAAATTAAAAAAAAAGCTTTATAATTTTGCATATATTTTTAAATTAAGTGCATTTTGCTTACTTATGTTTGTTGTTACTGTTGAAAAATACGTTTTTTTTTTAAAGAAAAAAGTTTCTGTAAAAACCAAAAGTTGGCAACAGCAAGTCGCGTGAACTGATCAGACGGAAACACGGGTTTGCAGTTGATGTTACATGAAATAATGAACTTATTGATAGGAAACACGTATTGTAGTTATCTTGTGATTATGACGTCACAAGAACTTGGTTCTTTGCAATGGATTAAGTTTGAAACGTGTTATGGAATTGAATAAATATATGGAAAAGAAAAAATTTTCTAAAAATTCATGGATTTCTTATGACGAGATTTGTTTTAGTTGCAACAAAGCATTTTTTCGTATCCGAAGCAATAAAATTTAAATTAAATGAGTTATGAGGCTCATTTAATTTTTACCCTTTTAATTATCAGTCATTTTAAAATTTAATATCTCATTTTTCAGCGAATGAATTACATCAAAAATTTAAGATCCTTGAAAAAACTTATTCTTTTTTTCGTTCGAAATGTTGAAAAAAATGTTTATCCTTACTAATTTGAAATTAGAGGTTCTCTTAGAAAAATAATAATGAAGGTTATATTCATCATTTGTAAAAAAAACTACAAAAATAAAAAAGTAGTATAAGAAGCAAAGGAATTGTGCGTAGAAATTTGAATAAATAAAAAGAAACTTTTTAAACTTAAAATTAAGTAAATATGATTTTTTTAATTTTCATTATTACATTTGTGAAATCAATGCAGTTATAAGATTTCATTTTTCCAGAATTCTTTAACAAAATCTTTTGATGTCTTGTTTTTTTTGAAGATCGCATCAAACAAATAACTTAAACATTAAAAATTTTTTTTTAAAAATTTTTTAATTTGATATGCTTTAAAAAATTTTCTGTAAGATAAATAAAAGTGAGAACATTTTAATTAAAAAAAGGGGGAAGGGAAAAACGTAAATGGAAAAAAAATAAAAGATATCATTTAAAAGGTTTAATTTTTTTTTTTCTCAACAGCAATTATTTTTAATAAAAAGAAAGTATTTCTTTTCAAAATATAGGTTTAAAATATTTTTATCACCTAATACTTAGTCAAATTACAGATAAAAATATATATTTTTATTATTCCTATTTTGAATTCACATTCAGCTCAATTTATCACAAATGAAATATTCTTATCAAACATAAATTTTAAAATTAATATCAGATATTTTTAATTTAAATTATTTAATTCCCATACTATAATAAATCTTTAGTTTTATTAGTATAGTATTTATTATTTTTAAAGTTTTAAAATTAGTTAATTATTAATTTGCAAAAATAATAATAATAACAATTTAATAATTTTTCATGTTTAAAATTTATGAATCTCTTTAAGAAATTGAAGTTATTTCAAGACAAGCATTTTTCAAGGGTTGAAAAAATTCAACTATTAAAAAATTCAAGAAATATTATTTTACTAAAATATGTGATCCCCCCTCCCTTGGGGTACCATCTTTTTTACGTGACCTAGATTTGGGAGGTAAAAAATTTGATCACCCCTAGTCATAATAAACAATTATTATCCCCAAAATATTGAACAAAAAGGGGCTTAGTATAGGGAAAGGGAATCAGGAGTGATATAATGTATCCCCTTTCTATGTAAAAAACGCCGGGGAAACCCAACCGCTTAACTTTAAGTAAAATTATCCTATGAATCTTAATCTTCCTTTAATTTTTTTGACTTTTTAAAGCCGTTCTATAATTAAGTTTAAATTTAAATCCTTAACATCAGCTCACGGCGTTCAGCATCTCACTTTTACTCTTTTCCTTTGAAAAAGAAACCCCATTATATATCCACTAACAATCGAATATCAGGTTTCTTCTTGGGGGGATTGCGTGAAATAACTCAATGCTGGGCCCAAAGATTCCCCAAGGATTGTATAAAAAAACCGGGAAAGCCCCGTCCAAATTTAAAAAAAAAAAAGTTAACTTTTAAATTAATTAAAATGCTACGGCGCAATGCTGGCCTGGTTTTAGCTGGATCACACTCTCGTTTTGCGAACCTTTATAGGTCACTGTAAGGTTGACAGAGTCCCAGGAATCTGGAAATCAACCGGGGGGAGATTCCCCGTGTAGAAAGGCCCCTAGCTCTGTGAAATTTTTTGGTTTCTCCTTTTTTGGTGTCTTTTTTAAAATCGAATACGTCCCCTTTTTAAACCTCACGTGATCCCGAATAAATTCTTTTGAAAAGGCCGGATTTCTATTCAGCTATTGGTCCAGTCACCCCTCACACGGTGGAATTAAGGGGGGATTGGGCAAACTAGCCGGCCCCTCTGTCGGGTGGATCAAGAAAGGGCGATTTTATTGCCTTGAACGTAAGGTCGGTTGTCCGGTCTCGGGTACTTTCCCCGCGAAATTTCATGACCTTAGATGACTTGTTCCCTAACGGAAATGGGCCCCCTTTTGGGGGAACCATCCAAAATTTTAAAAATGAATTTTTCTTTAAAATTTTTTTCCTTTTTTGGTTAATATTTTTGGAAATGGTTCCCTTTTTCAGGGTATCTTTGGTTTCATAAGTCAAAATTCTACCATTATACGATATGTTTTAAATTTTTAAAATACCCAAAATAAACCTTTTTAGAAATATTATTTTTTATTTCAAACAATGTTAATTTTTTAAAAAGATTCATCTTTAAAATTCATTTAAATAATGACGACTAAGAAATTGTATACCATCTATTTTGAGGCCTTGACAAAAAATTTTTTAAATAATTTGACAAAAAAAAAATTTAAGCAATTTACTAAACACACAATCAATATTTTATCTCCTCGTCTATTTGTATTGTATACAAAATATAAAATAACTTGATTTCTTATTAATTTATTAGTTAGTGCATTAAAATGTCGCGTTTTTTTATTTTTGTATCTTGTTTTTTTTCATATGTTTTTTGGGTTTTTGGGATCACCTGTTTTTAGTCGTTTGCCTTTGCCAGAGTCAGATTTTTTAAAAAAATTTTTTTTTTTTTTTCCCGGGGGTTTTTAAATTTTTTTTTTTTTTTTTAAAAGGGAAACCCTTAAAAAAATTGTAAAAAGGGGGAAAAAAAAAATTTAAAAAAGGCCCCCCCCTTTTTTTTTTTTTTCCCCGGGGGGAAAAAAAAAAAAATTTTTTTTTTTTAAAAAAAAAAATTTTTTAAAAAAAAAATTTAAAATTTTTTTTAAAAAAAAAAATTTTTAAAAAAAATTTTTTTAAATTTTTTTAAAAAATTTTAAAAAATTTTTTTTTTTAAAAAAAATTTCCTTTTTTTAAAAAGGGAAAAAAAAAAATTTTTTTTTTAAAAATTTTTTGGAAAAAATTTTAAAAAAAAAAAATTTTTTTTTACTTTAAAAAAAAAATTTTTTTAAAAACCCCTTTTTAAAAATTTTTTAAAAAAATTTTTTTTTTTTAAAAAAATTTTTAAAAAATTTTTTTTTTGGGGGCCTTTTTTGGGGGAAAAAAAAGGGGCCCCCCTTTTTTTTTAAACCGGGGAAAATTTTCGGGTTGGGGGGGGTTTTTTGGGGGGGAAGGGGGTTTAAAATTTTTCCCCGGGTAATTTTTTTTTTAAACCGGGCAAAAAAAAAAAAAGGGGGGGTTTTTTTTAAAAAAGCCCTTTTTTTTTGGGGGGAAAACCCTTTTTTTGTTTTTTGCCCCCCCTTTGGGGAAAAACCTTTTTTTTTTAAAAAAATTCCCTTTTTTAAAGGGAAAAAATTTTTTGGAAACCCTTTAAAAAAAAAAAAAAAACCGGGGGAAAAAAACCCCCCCCGTTAAAAAAAAAAAACCAACACCCCCCTTTTTTTAAAAAATTTAAATTTCCCCCAAAAAAAGGCCCCCCCCGGGGAAACCCCGGGGGGCCCCCCTTTTTTTTGGGGAAATTTTTAAAAATTTTTTTAAAATTTTTCCCCACTTTCATAAAATAAAAAAATTTTTTTTTAAAAATTTTTGGTTTTTAAATTTTAAAAACCCCCCCCTTTTTTTTTTTTCCCCCCCCCCCAAAAAAAATTTTGGGGAAAAAAACCCCTTTTTAAAAAAAAGGTTCCCCCTTTTTTAAAAAAAAAAGGCCCCGGGAAAAAAAAAAAAAAATTTTTTTTTTTTAAATTTAAAATTTTTTTTGGCCCCTAAAAAATTAAAGGGTTTGGGGTTTTAAAAAAAAAATTTATGGGGTTTTTTAATTATTTTGGGGGGTTTTTTTTTTTTTTTTTTAAAAAAAAAAAAATAAGTTTTTAAAAAAAAAATTTTTTGGGGGGGGTTTTTTTTTTAATTTTTAAAAAAATTTTTTTTTTTAAAAAAAAAAAAATTTTTTTTTTTCCCCTTTTTTTTACCCAAAAACCAAAATTTTTCCCCTTTTTTTTAAAAAAAAAAAAAATTTTTTTTTTAAAAATTTTTTTTTTTTTTTTAAAAAAAATTTTGGGTTTTTTTTTTTTCAAAAAAATTTTTTTAAAAAATTTTTTTTTAAAAATTTTTTTTTTTTTTTCCCAAAAAAAAAATTTTGGGGGTTTTTTTTTAAAAAAAAAAAGGTTTTTAAAAAAAAAAAAATTAAAATTTTTCCCCCAAACCCGGGAATTTTTTTTTTTTTAAAAAAAAAAAAAAATTTTTTTTTCCCCTTTTAAAAAGAAAAGGGGGAAAAAAGGAAAAAAAAAAAAGGAAAAAAAATTTTTTAAAAAAAAACTAAAATTTTTGTCCCAAAGGGGGACCCAAAAAAAAAATTTTTTTTTTTAAAAAAATATTTTTTTTTTTTTTTTTTTAAAAAAAAAAAAAAAGGGGGTTTTTGGGAAAAAAATTTTTAAAAAAAAAAGGGGTTTTTTTGAAAAAGGGGGGTTTTTTTTTTTTAAAAAAAATTAAAAAAAAAAAAAAACCCCCCTTTTTTTTTTGGGGCCCCCCCTTTTTTTGGGAAAATTTTTTAAAAAAAATTTTTTTAAAAATTTTGGAAAAATTCAAAAATTTTTTTTTTTTTTTTAAAAAATTTTAAAAAAAAAAAAGAAAAATTTAAAAAAAAAAATTTTTTTAAAAAAATTTTTTTAAAAAAAATTAAAAAAAAAAACCCTTTTTTGAAAAAAAAAAAAATTTTTTTTTTTTTTTTTTCCCCAAAAAAAACAAAAAATTTTTTTTTTTAAATTCCGGGGAAAAAAAAAATTTCCAAAATTTTTTTAAAAATTTTAAATTAATTTTTTTAAAAAAATTTTTTTTAAAAAATTTTTTAAAAATTTTTTTTTTTGGGAAAATTTTTTCCCGGAAAAATTTTTAAAAAATTTTAAATTTTTTAAAAAATTTTAAAAAAAAAAAATTTTTTAAAAAATTTTTTTTTTTTTTAAAATTTTTAAATTTTTAATTTTTTAAAAAAAAAAAAACCCCCCCCCAAAGGGTTTTTAAAAAATTTTAAAAAAAAAAATTTTTTTAAAAAAAAAGGGGTTTTAAAAAAAACCTTTTAAAATCAGGCTCCTACTATTTTACTCTCTGAGTTTGTATGTTGCCTTGAGATTAAAATAGGAAACAGGATTTTATTAGGAAAAGTTCTCCTAATCAATAAATACTGTATCTTCATTAAAAAGGAGATTATGTTGTTTAGCAGAGAAATATTAAAGCTGTTTCTATGTGCAAGAAAATATTGCAATGAAATCAATAAAATTATTGTGAATAATAGAAATATATAATACTCTTTTCCAACCCTATTAAACTCTTAAGGTAGCCAACTACATTCGTAACCATGATTTTGCAAAAGCCTACAAACGAATATATTTTTTTTTATTATTATTTTGTGTCACTTAGATTAGAACACACAGATAAAATTAATTTCAGAATATTATTACAGTGAAAAATTATTTAAGTGCAGTATTTTGGCAAAAAAAAAAAATGAACATAGAGTTACCTATTTTCAAAACAATCTCTTTTTATGAAAAAGACATCTATAATAATAATTTGTCTGTATATAGCTAAGACATCTCCAGAGAGCCTGAACTAGCACTTTTAAAAAATTCACATTACTTTCAGAGTTACTGCCAATTCAAATAATAAACTGTGTTTTTGCTAAAAAATTTTCACTCTGATATATTAAAACAAGGATAAATGACTTCTAATTTATATATTTTAAAAATCCTAGTTCATCCTCTGTACAAAGGTTTGAGCTATATACAGGCATAGCTATATATAAACATTATTATTATTATAGAAGCATTTTTCATAAAAGGAGAGAACGTTTTGAAAATAAGTAATTCTATGTTCTTTTTTTTTCTTTTGGCAAAATATTTTATTTAAATAATACTCTACTGTAATAATATTCTGAAAACAATCTTATGCATGTATTATAATCTAATTGACACTAAATATTAAAAAAAAAATGCTTCTGCAAAATCACGGTTCCGAACGTAGTCAGATACCTTAAGTAGAAAAATTTTTAAAAAAATTTACAAGGCAGTGTGTCACCTGTGTAATAAATAATCAACATGATTCGCTTATATATTTTACAAACGCTTAAAATTGTGTTATGTTTAAGAATATTTTCAATAAATAAGACTTGAAAAGTATTTTAGTATTGTATTTTAATAACATCATCAATGATCTAAGAAAGTGATTCTCAACTTTTTTTTTGCTGTTGTTGCGGTACTCTTTTAACAATTTCAAAATTTGGCAGCGCACCAACAATAAAATAATTGAATAATTAAAAAAAAAAATTGGCTGTACAACATAATACCATGTCACAGTGGTTGTGAATCACTGATCAAAGACAACGTTCGTCAACCATTAGAACTTTATGAACCACTATATGACGGACCACTAAAAGAGAATTGTCACTTCTTTGCATCTCTATTTACATGTCCATATCACTGAAAAAGAATTTCACGAAATGCAAGAACAAACTGGCAACACAAAGTGATATCAACAAACTGAAGTGATATGCTGCCAATTTACAAATGGTTGCCAACTTTCTTTTGGAAGGTGTTTCGCTAAAAGTAGCAGCTAAAAATTTTAAAAAAAGTTTTACCCATAGTTCATAATACATTTTGCTACAGGGCTTTTCTGAGACTAAATTCCTCATAAAAATATAAATAATGTCCGAAATTTTTTCGGGCTATCAAAAGTTTTTACGGAACACCAATGACCAGTGGACTACCAGTTGGGGACCATTAACCTAAAACACCTCTATAAATACGAAATTAAAGTGAATCCATCCTAATAATTCATAATTTGATCTTGAAAATTTTCAATGAAACTTATTTTTAAAAAAAATTGACAAAACTCTCTTCTTAATTTAAAGTAAATTCTGAGAAGTATATCAAACAGCAAACCTTATGATCTGGACTTGTTTATTCCAGCTTTAAAAAACTACAGCAATTTGATTTTTGTAAAAAAATTGTATGTCTGAGAATTTGCTTTTTTCCAAATTTCTTCAACTGAATTTGTATCTCTAAGTCAAGTATATAATTCAGTTTGCTAAAATCTCCAACTATACAATAAAAAAATCTTCTGTCATCAATAACAATTAGTAACTTCCCAAACTATATTTAACGGCTAACATCTTACTAAAATAAAAAAATCCGTATTCTTCAATTTCATAGTAAAGATAAATTAAATGGATGTCTCTTCTTAATCGTATCACATATGATTAATTCAGTGATTTTAGCTTAGTAGTTTAAATTTTAGTCAGTCAAAATAATTTTTTATGAAATGCACCTTTATTCGATTATGTTAAATTTTTGTTAACGTAATTATTGCAGTCTTATTTAAGTCATGATTAATAAAAATGTTTTCTTACCTTCTTCACGAGTTTAATTTGACATTTCATGAAATCTCTGTTTCTTAAATTAAATTTTTGGAATTTAAATAACCCTTAAAAAATTTTTTTTTTTTTTAAAACCAACACAAAATTTAAAAAGCCAAACTTTTAAATTCTGGTTTTTAATTTTTTTTTTTTTTTTTTAAAATTTTTAAGCTTACAAGTTGGTTTTTCGAAAAAAATCCCTTTTTAAAAAATTTTTTCCCCCAAAAAAATAAAGGTTAAATTCCCCAAACATTTCATTTGATTAAAATTTTTTGGGCCTAAAATTTTTTGGGATTTTTTTAAACATTTAAAATTTTTTATGTCTTTTTAATATTTTCTATTTTCTTTGGGTTTAAGGATTTTTCTGGGTTTGGGGAGATAAATTTTAAAAAAATTTATTTTAAAATTTTATTTTTTAAAGAACATAAAAGGCTTAAAAAATCATAAATATTAAATGATTACATAATAACCTTTGGGTTTGTATTTTTAAATTTTTTCAAATTTTTAAAGTTAAAACGTTAAATAAAATGCATTCGACTAAAGCAATTTTAATTCCCTTGATTTCGTTCATCTGAAATGCCAAAAACCCAGGAAAACATATTTTTTAAAAAATAAATATTGTAAAAGTATTTAAATTTGTTTTTAACGATTTTTCGTCAAAATTATTGTACTTTCTAAGCAAAAAATAGCTGAAAAATGTGATTAAATTTTTTGGGACGTCTCTCGCGTCCTTCTTCCAAAAACATCCCTATGTTTTTTTGACGGCCACGTTTAAATGGCAAAACCTTTCCCCCCAATCCCAAAAGAAGACAAAAAAATAGAATATGTAAATGAGATAATTTTAAAAAGGATAAATTTTATAGAAAAGAGGGGGAAAGTTTAGAAAAACTTTTGGGGAATCATTGGGATAAGAGTTAGATTCCTAAGCTCTAAAAGGATAGTTAAATTAAAAAAAATTAAGGTGTTACTAATCACTGAAGGAAGGGACTCTGCAAAAGGTAATATTTTGTATAGGAAGTTAGATGAATCAGTTAATTTATTATAATTAAGTAAATGATCTATTCCGGATCTGACTTGGTAAAAGGGTTTTAAATTGGGTGTTAACTCCCTTTTAAAAAAAGTTGTCAAAAAATTTAAAATAATATGCTTAATAAAAGTTTTTTAAAACAATATTCTCATCATTTGATAACCCCACACCTCTAGCTTACCGGGGGTCTAATGACATAGTCATCCAGGATGGCTATGTCGGGTTCCCTATCTTAAAACCTGCAGTTTGTTACACTTTAAATGGCTCATAACATATATGCTATAAATTTAATTGAATTTTATTGGATCGTTTTGGAGATATTCCGTTTTTCACATGCTCACACAAATTATCGTGAAAATTTCATTTTTCAAAAAACACATGGAAAAAAATATTCATATAAGTTAGATACAGTAAATGCTAAAAAAACAACTTAAAAAACTCTCTAGTCTTATGTATTATTATTTATTTTTCCTCAGTATTTATATTTCTTTTTTTTTCTAATGGCCCTAACATCAAACACCTAAAAATCACTCTTTCAACCTAGTCGGATACCTTCTTCGCTTTTCTTCTACATATAAATGATGAGTTTTTGAGGCTTTTATTCGGTATTTGCTGGTTCATTTGATAAATATTCTTTACTCAATAAATTCTTAAGGTATCCGACTACTTCCGACAACTTTTTTTTTCAAAAAATGGAGATATGGAGATTTTTTTTGTGATTTTAAGATTTATTTAGTATTTTTTGGGGGAAAAAAATGTAAAAGTGAAAACAAAAAAAAAAATTATTTTTTTGGGAAAAACCCAAAAAAAACGGTCCCCAATCTGTACAAAATTTTTTTTGAACAAATTTAATTTTTAAATTTTTAATGTGTTTATTCATGTTTGAAATGACCTTCAGGTTAAGAATATTTTAATTGTTAAAAAAAGCGGGGAGAAATTTATCTTAGTGACTATATGAAATTGCTTAAAAAACAGTGATTATATTAAACAAAAAAGACTGTAAATTTTGAAATAAAACAATGATTAAAAAAGGAAAAAACCTTCTACTGTTAGGGAAAACTTTCCCAAAAAAAAATTTCAGCAAATTTTTTTTCAAAATTTTTTAGTTGGTGCCCCCTTTGATTTTTTCGTATAAACACATTTCGAGTAAAACGCTTTTTTATATAAAGTTTGACATTAGTGAAAAGGTTATGGCATCTTTTTTATTAAAACATTTAGTAGTTTTTTCTAGTGAATGGAAAATAAAAACGGTAGTTTTATTAAGCAAATAAGTTGGCCTATAAAATAAAGTCATAAAAATTGTCGATTTTAAAAAAATCATGTTTTTTGGGGTAGTTGGGAAAACCCTTTAAAAAATAATAACACAATAACAAAAAAAACTTAAATAATCTATCTTTTAAATTACCAATAGTTTGGGTTTGGTTTTTGGGTGGGTATAACGCCAGCCTTTTTTTCCTGGTTTTCCTTTCATCTAATAAAAACATTAAAGGGTTTCTACAAATTTTTTTTGGCGTGAAATAATCATCGCCAAAAGACAATGAAGGGGTTTTTTAAAATGGTTTTTCTTTAATTCTAGACATTGATTTTAGATCTTCGCAATTTGATTTGGTGATTTTCAGTGCCTTGGACAGGGAAAAAACCAAACCATTGAAAAAAATTCCCGGAAGATTATATAAGCCAGCGAGATATTTTAACCTGCGGCCATCGGCCTTTTTAAATGGGATCAAGGGCCCATTGTTTGAAAACTATTTAAAAAATGAAAATTTGGGGGGAAATTTTTTTAAAAAAACAAACATATCAATTTTTCATTTTGCTGTTGATGTCTATGGTTGGATTTTTAAAATCCCCCCATTAATGATTATATACAACAATGGAGTAGCGACCTTTTATAAGGGGAAAAAACTTTTAACTATCTTTCATATCTTGGCGAACAATATTCGAAGAAAATGTCTTTTCAAGACGTTAAAGGGCTATTTTGTAGTGAAAAACAAACATGGATCAGTCATTTTTTTTGTTTTGAGAAAGTTCTGTTTTTAAAAAAATACCAATAAACAGGAATAATTGAATGACACTTTTCCTAAAAATCTTTTCAAAAGGGGCGATACATGGTTTCTTTGAATAATCTTTACAGTAAAAAAGGGTGTTTTTTCGTGAAATTTCGGGTAAAAAGACACCTATAAAATTTTGTTATATTATTGATTATCTTTGAAACCTTTTTTGATGTTTCTTTAAATGTTTCCCAATTTAAAAAATTTTGGTACAAAAAAAAATTTATAAAAAAAAATTTTTAAAAAGAAAAAGAGGACTTTTTTATATTTTGATCAATTTCCAAGTTAAAATTTTTTTTTTTATCCTGGTCTTAAAACCCCCTTTTCTATTAATCATCATGTTGAGGCCCGGTGAGATAGCCATTATGATGCGGGCCCCCCCTGAAAAAAAGCCCAACATATGTTGCGGCCAGGCGAAAAAAAAGGGTTTAATACTCTGATATAACATTATATAAGACCTCATTTTTTAAATTTAAGCTCATCGCATTCAAAACATCCACATATGGAAAAACATTTTTGTCCTAAAAAGGGGGAATTGTGTGGAATTAGTCGGGGTGACACGGGAAAGGGGGGATTTAATAATAAACCTGTGTGATAACCCTTTTAATCCCATTCCCGAAACATATATTTTATAATCGCCAAGGATGAAAAAACACAATATTTTTTTTCGACGAAACGTATTTGCTTTCTTTATTCTTCCAAAAATTTTTTAACCGAAAGGGGGAAAACATTTTATAGTAGCTTTATTTTGTTACAAAGATGTCGAAATCGAAAAAGGGAAAAAATAAATTTTTTTTCTTTTTTGTTTTCTTTCCCGCAAAATATTTTTTAAAGTAATATATTGATAAAATTTTTTTACTTATTTTTTATTTAACTCTCAATTTATATATGTTGGCTGGTATTGAAATTTCTTTTTGTTTCGCTCGCCATGTCTACATATGTATTACATTGACTTTTTTAAAGTTTTCTCTTTTCAATGATTTTAAAAAAAATGAGCCGGATAACTGTTTTTAAATTTTTCTGCTCACTTGCTTCATTCACTTCAATTTAACAAGTTTTTTTTAAATTTTCACCCCTTACAAAAAAATTTAAAAAAAAAACTCCCCAAAAAAATTTGGAACAGTTTGTTTTTTTATTTGTTTTTACCATTTTTTTTTTTAGAACATATTTAAGCTTTTTTATATATGGGGTGTAAAAACTCCACTTAAATTTTTCTTTTAAAGGGTTTTCTTTAATGTATTATGTTCTTAATAAA
>BMAV01010238.1:0-24107 GCA_019973955.1 Trichonephila inaurata madagascariensis
AAAAAACTAAAGGGCGTAACAAAAAAAAGAATCTTTTATTTCAGTTTTTAAATTGATTCTGAAAGTAAAAAGTCAATATGACACGCCATTATTTCATAATTAAAAAAAATTAAACAATTTTGTAGTATTTTTAAATTCTTATAAGATCATAAAATTTTTAATTATTTTAAGTGCTTTATGTTTCAGATATTGGAAAGAAAAGTTAGTATGGATTGAAAAACTGTTTCCCTGTTGAATTTTAATAATTATTTGTATAGCTAAACCTGGGAAAGACACGAAGTTCTTTTAAATATTAACTTTAAAATTTTTTTCCTTTTTTTTATTTGATAAAATAACTATAGCCCTCAGATTTAAATCAATAGTAATTGTTTTAGAACATATATTATAGGAAGTATCTACAAGAAATTTCAAGAATCTATCTTCAACACAGAAAAAAAAATCGTTTTGATGTTTAGAAAACACATCTTCTTAATTAAAACTGAGAAAAACACATCTAAAATTTGTAAAGGCATAAAACAGAAACTAATGAGGCCTGTAAATTCTCATTTTTCAATATATTATTTTCCAACTTGTGTACTACATCTAAGCACTGCTTTAGTTATTTAAGAATAAAAACACTTTTTTTAAAAAATCAAAAAGTGTTTTTGCATAATATTGATAACATTTGTTACGACCGCAGATTGTTGAAAAAAACATTTATACACATAGTAATATAATGAAACAAACTTGAGTTAAAAATCACCTAGTTTGACAGTAATAATTAATTTTTTCTCTGCTTTAAATCAGGGGAGTTTTACAAGTTCGTTTTTGTTGCATTACTTTAAAATACTATAATGTAGTTTGGTACATCATGGAAATATACAGTTCTTTATGCAATATTTCTATTCAGAACATTTGTTTTCTGAAGTCTCATCGTAGTATCAGTCGCACATTCCAAATATTATTTCTCAAAAAAACCTTAGTAAGCTTTTGCCCTGATATTTTCTCAACAGGAAAAAATTTATGACAACAAAGAAAAAAGCTTCTAAGTTATATAAATTATGTTTACAAATAGAGGTTGGTCTTGAAATCAATCTTAATTAAGTAACAATGAGATAACTCACAAAATTTAAAACATGCATACAGAAATGATTTTCATAATGAAAACTGCAGTTAATACATTTCACACAGAAAAAAATCGATTGCGTTCAAATATACTTTTAATTAATTTAATTTAGAAATGCAAGGATAATTTAAAATGAAACCGAAAAAAAAAAAAAAAATAAAATCTAGACTCAGAAAACTTCAAATATCTTAAAAATTAATAGGTTTTTAGATCTGAAATTTTGGGGCAAGCTTTCGAAATATATAGGCCATAAATGAAAAAAAATATTTTCATTTTTAGGATATTATTGTTTTCATTTTTTATTTTAAGGGCCTTAAACGGACAGCTAACTGTCGATGAACTCCAGATTTTTAATGAAAAAGTTTTCATAAATTAAATAACCACTTTTATAAATAGAACATAAAGAGTATACATAATTTTAATTAGCAATTAAGGACATATTGATTGGAGGTGGAGTTTAGGGCTGCGGTAGCCCAGTGGTCAAGGTATCGGATCATGGCAAGCATGTCTTGAGTTCGAGCCCACTACCACTAAAGACCCGCCGTGTAGGGCAGCGATGCACGTTAAATCTGTCGAGAGCTGAAACGCCCCTCCCGTTGGTGTGGTGTGGTATAGGAGGGGGTGCCAGCTCAGGTGTCGTCCACGTCACTTGACCATGGTTCAAATTACTGGTCCGTCGCCAAAAGCCCTCGAGTAGCTGAACAGTGCAACGTTAATATTCACTCGCTCACTTGGAGGTGAAGTTTCCCTGCGGGAAACAGGAACTCCGTAACCATTCCACGTATACATTGCAGAGTGCTTCTCTCTACAGTCGTTTGGCGTCACCTCATAGCATGCGGATGTCCAGTTTGGGATAATGCTACTAAGTCTAATATAAATATTCTTGATGTACTGCAAAAGACTTCAATCACAGAATGATCGTCGGTGCCTGCAGGTATATGAGAAACGACGAGATTCGTAATGCAATTAAAATACCGTCATTTAAAAGTCATGTTCGAAATCTAGATAAAATTCTCTAAATAGTTCTGAAAATATTAATATGCAAAATCTAGAAAATTATACAGCTCATACTAAGAGGAAGCGACCCAGGAGTATTCTCCTGGACTCGTACACTTATGGACAAAAAAATTAGCGCACCAAGAAATAATTGCGGGATCGCGTAACGAAACTTGGCATGAAGGTACATGTCGGGGAGATATGCAAATGATTAGAAATGCAGAGTGAATGCGCATTACGTATAGCCGATAGAGAGCATTTAACGTCGTTCTCCGTGGGTATAATACAGGTAACCAAAGCTTGTTTCAGTGTGCTAAATCGCTTACAAAGCAGGGCTGAGGTAGACATGCCATTACTTCGTTTATGAAGACAATATGAGCAGGTGTTGCAGTTTGAGTGCTGGAGAATCATCGGCATGATAGAAGCTGGATGGTCAGCTTGGCGAGTAGCTCGTCAATTAAGCCCCTCTGATTGTGTTTGGGAGGAGGTGTTAGGATCAGTGGGTCCGAGAGAGGTCATTTACACGAAGACCAGGCTCAGGACGCCCTCGACAGACCAGTCGTCAAAAAGATCGCCGCATCTTAAGAAATGCACATGCACAGACAACTGCTTCATCGGCTGCCATCCGGGCACAGGTAGTACCTTCACGAGGGGCTCCTGTGTCTTCTCGAACCATACGAAAGAGCCTGGCTGTAGAACATTTGGGATCGCAGCGCCCATTACGTGTGCTGCCCTTGACACCCACATCAACGCCTTCGTTTGGAGTGGTGCCACGCTCGAAGAAACTGGACTGCAGCGGAACAAATCGTCTTTAGCGACAAATCCAGATTCAATCTCAGGAATGATGACAATATTGTTCGTGTGGAGACCCGTGGTGAATGCCTCAATCCTGCCTTTGCTTTACAGCGACACCGCTCCCACAGCTGGTGTGATCCTATGGGGTATCATTGCCTACAATATACGGTCACCCCTAGTTTTGATCCGTGGGAACATGACAGCCCAGCGGTTTGTCCATAACATCCTGCAACCACATGTGTTGCCACTAATGCAACGGCTCTCAGCAGTAACTTTTCAACAAGACAATGCACGGCTTTACACTGCAAGGGTGTCACAAAATTGTCTCCGCACTGTTACTTCCCTTCTTGCCTTCCCGATCCCCAGATTTGTCTCCAATCGAGCATATCTGGTATCCTTTGGGACGGCGAGTTGGGCACCCCACAAGTTTGAACGAACTAGAGGCAAGGTTACAGCAAAAATGGAACTAAATGTCTCAAGATATCATACAGAACTTGTATGCGTCAATGCCCGATCGTATCGCATCGTGCATTCGCGCTAGAAGGGGTTCAACAAGGTATGAAATCATGTGTTCTTTTACCTTTTTGTATGAAATAAAATATTCTTTTTCTTCGATTTTATAATAATTTACTTATATTAAAGCAGTTATAACCTATGTAAAATTTCTTTTCAGTTTGACGACTCCTTCTTGGTGCGCTAATTTTTTTGTCCATGAGTGTATAATCCTCCCTAGCATTTCATTTATTTCACATCTCATCGTAACTGATACCTTTAAATTTTCCATTGTAGTCTTATTTCTTTTTTAAGTAATTATCTTCATGGCGGAGTGCGCCATGCGCCCGCCATACTTAAATACGAACTGCAGCAGCACCACGCTCGGTCACTGTGAAGATGGGTTACCACTTCACGAACTGCCTGGTTGTTTTTCCGACATCCTAACGTTTTCACCCCTTCTGGAAATTGCGTCACAACACCACTCCACCCTCCCACACGGGCAGCCACTTTGAGACATTATCCTCACTTCCCAGCAACCGATAGGAAGACTCTCTCTTCAGTGTAGTCACTCTTTCCAGAAAATCTGTGAGAAGAGCCAAGATCTCCAGTGTTGAAGCCCCGTCCACTGGCCCGCCACCACGCGTCCAATAACCATGCAGAACACCTCAAGCATGAAAATTCCGCTATAGCCATGTGATTTAATAGACTTTTGCAGATACGGGATTTAAGGGTTCCCAGAAACCCAGATGCCCGCAAAACTTTCCATAGATTCCGTAGAATTGTATAACATAGAGAATTATCAGAGATATTATTAGCTGGTTTTATTCGTTGGAGCACATAGCCCGTCAGAGCATTTTATCTCCCATCTGATGGTGATTGATTGCATAACTTTATAATTACTTGCCCATTTTAATAAAAAGTTGGACTGATGCAATGTCATTAAAGGTACTTAAAATGAAAAAGGAAGGACTGCCTGACAATGTGAAGAGAATAAAAAGTTGAAAAATTGCTGAGGACCAGGGGTTGGCAGTCTATGGCACACAGTACAGTTCGCAGAGGCAAAGTTGTCAATTTTTGATTGGATGGAAGTTGATACAATTGAAATAAATCTTATTTTACAAACACCTTCAGGATTATGGACATGTATGGAAGAATCTGAAAGATAAGACTAAAGATAACTTTACACAGTTACTTTTTTAAAATTATTGAATATCATTGCTGGAGAGATTTAATTGTTTGAAGAGGGAAAATTGCATCCATTGTTGGTTTTAGATAAAGTAAAAAATCTTTCGAGTCCACAAAGAATTTTTTGAACAACCGAATGCTCAAGTCGTGTCAAATTGAAAGTGAACAAATTATACCCTCATTTTGGAGATAGGAAAGTGATGGTTTTAGCATTAAAATTTTATTTAACTATAATGAAGGGAAATACACTCACTTCCAAAAGTTAAGCACGGAGAGGAAAATGCTAATTTCCGAGAAATAGATAAGTGAAGAGGATGCAATTCGCTGCAGAGGTAGATGGAAGTATGCAAATATGTTAGATAACAGCCAATCGTGCTTTCATGTCAAGAACTATGCAAAAAGGGCAGTCTTATAAGAAACCAGCTATATGAAGGGTTACAGAAGTTGATTGTAAGTCCTGATAGAAGGTGTTTAAAACTTTCATACAATTTGCTTTCAAGACAGCCCGCGTGTTTCTACTGACTGCCGAAAACTAATAGAAGATTCTGAGCGCTGGCGTGCTGTGGGGCGCATTGAAGCAGGACGGTCGTCACAGAATGTTAACTCTTTTTCTTCCGGTTCACATCATTCTGTAATTTCACGTTTATGCAAAACAATTCCAAACCACACAGACAGTTGTCCGAAGGTAATAGGCGGTCGCCCAAGGGTTTAGCCCCACGCGGAAGATCGATATATTGCTGGCCAGCAGCCAAAGCGGAATCGCAGAGTGACCTCCACACACGGTGACATCTATGGTTGCAGCGTCCATTGGTAAGGCTATATCTGCAGCTACTGGACACTGAGGGTACATATGAATGGACTGTATGCACGGGAGTACCTCGGTTTGTGTTCATATCCGTCCAATCAAGAGGGGCACGATTAAAGTGGTGCCAGGAGCCTGGCAATTGAACTGTATGTCTGACTGGGGCAATGTCATGTTTACTGAAGAGTCAAGATTTCCTCTGGAGCCAGGTGACAAGCGTATAAGGATATGGCGTAAACAAGGAACACTCAATCAGCCCCAAAACATCACCGAACATCACGCATTCCGAGGCGACAGCATTATGGTGTGGGCAGGGATTTCCTTAGGATACCGCACCGATTTGCACATCTTTAAACGGGGTTCTGTGACGGCTGTCCGGTATCGAGATGAAGTCCTAGAACCCATCGTGAGCTTGTACGCTGCAGCAGTTGGCCCTACTTTTGTTTTGATTGACGATAACGCACTTCTGATAGAGCTGACATCGTCGATGACTACCTGGAGAGTGAAGGGATTGCGCGTATGGCGTGGCCAGCATATTCGCCCGATCTTAATCCCATTGAAAATCTTTGGGATGCTCTCGGCTGTGCTGTATCTTCACTTTTCCACCTCCAGCCATTCTTATTGAACTGGAAACTGCTCTACAAGAAGAATGGCGATCGCTAAATTCTGCGGTGGTGGACCACCTAATTGAAAGCATGGCCAGAAGGTATAAACTTTGCATACAGATGAGGGGGAATCACCTACCCTATTAATGTCCTTTTTTTTCATTTTATGCTGTTTATTTTCACTTTATACATAATTCTGTTTAAGTCTCCAGAATGACATTATCTGATAACTTACAAAAATTAAATCTTGTTTTCATTTCTGTTTATAATTATTGTTTTTGTTTTATGTATAAATATATATACTACTTTACTGCCAAATTTTGTGTCAATCAAAGCAGTATTTGTTGATTTTTTTGCATTTTACATCTTCGTACCTAACTTTTGGAAGTGAGTGTACTTATATTTTATGTTGTCTATTTTTCATTTTAAAAATTATGTTAAAGAATACATAATATATGTACAATTTTAATTTCTTTTTTTTATTTTGTGCAAGAATTGTGTGTTATATTTTATGCTATTTATTTTTATATAATAAAATATTTTTACATGACACAAAATTAATATATAATAAAATTGAAAATTAATATTGTCGATCTCTATTCTCTAAGTCTTTGTGCATTATTGTGGGAAGCGAATTGTTTCAAAAATGTCCTGTTGTGTAGCACGCTGAATCCTATTGGCAAATTGGTTTGGCATGCCCCAGCCAAAGGGTGGCCGATCTTTGATGAAGTGGCTAAGGACACCCGTGTAAACCGATTCAAATTTGACCGGAGGGACAGCTAAGTTCTCCTATACTGGAAGGATAGGGAAAATGCGTGTCTAGAGCAGTGATCTTCAAACTGTGTTCCACAGAACCCTGGGGTCCAACAAGGCATACCCAGGGGCTCCACGAGTCACAATAAAAAAAATTCGGAAATAAATAAATATGTATTCAAAATGGATTCACGTTTTCTATGAAGTTTGTTTGGTTACAAGTATTTAAAGCTCATCCCATTCATTAAAACTGAAAATTTTATTTATATATAATATCTTTTATATTTTGAAACACTTTTTAAACTTTTATTATAATAAAAGGATATTAAAACGTTTTATGTGTATATATACTTTCTACTAGTTTATGAATATTCTATTGTTATTCTATTGTATCGGTTTCCACGAGATAATGTTATGCTCGTTAGTTGGCACAAAGTCTTGCAAAACTAAATAGTTTTCAAATGGAAAATATACCTGTAATATTCGCCTGGCGTTAAAAAACTATATAGGTGGAGCTGCCATCGAAATCGTGAGCAGAGAACAACACAACATGGAAAGACGAGTGGAATGACGGTTACCTTCGCGAGTATTGAAACAAAATGGTCTTAACTAAATTTAATGTATCGTATTTAGTTTGTTTATGTTGTGCTTGTTGTGTGGCTGTATATGGAACACAAAAATCTTTAGTGGCTAAAGATAGACTGACTTTATTTGTGCCTGGTGGATAATGAAATCTCAGTTAAAACAAAGAACCTACAAAAACAAAAGGAACATTATTGGCGAAGTCGGTAGGATGAAGATTTCATCGAAATACCAGGTAAGAAGAGTCCACACTCACAAAGTTATTATTGTTTGTATTATAACGAAGAAATAATTGGAATAAATGATATGTTAATATAGTAAAATAAGTTACAGTCTAACTTATGTACGTTGATTTATTAGAATTCCTAAGATAAGAAACATGTTTTGTTATTGTTGTGATTAATGCCACCTGCCTAGCGAAGTCAGATCGAGGCCCGCGAAATTCATCGCGGCTAAAGGCTGGAATTTTTACGCCTGTCGTTAGCTTTAGCTTTGATCACCATGCAAGTGACAGTACAATTTTGCTCGGTTCCACCCCAATTTAGAGGGAGAAAACCCTGGGGGTGGCCAGGGGCCTCCCACTTCTCTTCCCCTTCCACCAACCACACCAGAGCTTTTGACTTGGACGGTTGGCCCAGAGCAGTGCGCCGCAACCTTTTATCGCTGCGGACCGGTCAACATTTTGGCGGTACGCGGCCCGCTGAGGGTGGGACACGTTGATTGTTTATATTTTATATTTATTGATTTAACAATTTTAATTTAGTTACATTTAAATATGCGTCTAGAATAAAATATAGTTACACCTAAAATGAATAAAAGTGTTTTAACGTGGAATATAAAAAGATTTCCATGGAAAGTTGCGCAAATCAGAGAAATGCACCACTTTGAATAAAATGGCAATAGTTTAATGTTCTTTAGGCGGTCCGGCAAAATTTGATCCACGGACCGAGGGTTGCGGATAACTGATTTAGAGCACCCCTATGCCGCAAAAGAACAATATATTTACAAACATCCATGTCTTCTCCGGGATTCGAACCCAGTCCCTAATGCACCGCAGTCAGCGTAGCTAAATACTATACCGGTTGGGTGACACACGTTTCGTTTTTTGCCTTAGAAACATTGTTTTATGAGTTCATTATAATCATTAAATTATTCCCTGTGAGAAATATTTCGGTTTTCTGACATAGAAAGCATTTTTGGTTTAAATAGAGAACCTCCTGTTTTATAATGATATCATCTATTCAAAGAGTTTGAAAAGATATTAATTGTGTTTCATCAGAAACACATTAGGAAAGATCAGAAATATTATTTCTATTAAACGCCAGTTCAGATATTTATTGGGTTTCGCTAGAAACGTTATGAAATATTAGATATAATACTTCTATTGAACATCATTTCAGATATTTATTGGGTTTCACCAGAAACGTTAGGAAATATTGGTATTAAAATATTTACTGAATTAAATCAATTATCATATCTATTCTCTGAATTAAGCTTAATTTAAAATTAAAGTGTATAAATTTTTTTAAGAGAAATGTGCATTATTTGTTGAAAGATTTTTTATTTCTTTCCCTCAGTTACATATAAAAAAAGAGAATATATATATATCCATTTTTTTCTGTACTCGTATTAGATTCAAATATGACTCATTTATGAAAATAGGACGACATTTTATAAATTTAACCATTGCTGAGAACGAAAAAATAAATAAGAGTGACAGTTCAAGGTAGAAAGCAGAGACTTTCAGAACAATTCTGTGTTATGCAGTTTTTTTCTTATTACAATAAAGGGTAATAACATGTATTTCTTTTTGAATAATATTAAAGAATATTATGTCTGCTTAGTAGAACTCTTATTTATAAGTATGTGATTTTTTTTATTTACTTGAAATACAAAATATTTCAAATATGTTTTAGATTAGTAATAATTTTTATTTATTTTTTTTAAATCTAAAAGGTTGATTTTTTAAAATTTTGATTTATATTTTGTAAGCGATATGAACGAATATATTATTTATTTTTTCAATTGCTGTGATTTATAAAATCTTTAGGATTACAAATTCTGAAAAATTAAGATATTATTTTTATGTAGCAGAAATCTTTATTATTATTGTAGTAATAATATTTTGTTGAATTTATTTTTGATCTATCATATGTGTGCAAAATTTAGCATCCAAGGTATAAATTTGTAATTTTATGGTAAAGAAGTATGAAACAATTTTTTAAAGAAATCCAAGACTAATCTAAATCTAATTCATTAATTTAGCGTATATTTACGTTTTGGAACCAGAGTGTTATTAGATTGATTTAGGATAACTATAGTAAGGAGTAAGGGGCGAGATGGCATTTTTAGGAAAGGGATTAAAAGCAGACTCGCTGGTTATGGCTACGGAAATGGGGGTTGAAGATATCCTTGGTTTGAAAGCGTTTGAGTTGAGAGAGGCTATCTTGAACAATAGAAAACTCGACGAGGAGTTTTGTAGAGAACAATTCAACACTATTAAAGAGGAACGCAAGAGAAAAGAAGAGATAGAATTGGTGGAGAAAAAAAAAAGAGGGAATGGAATTGGCGGAGAAACAGAAAAGAGAATCTACAGTTAAAAAAAAGGGTTAGAAAAGCAGAATTAGTAATAGCGGAAAGGAAGAGACGAGCTGATTTCGAGCAATGAAGAGGAATGGCAAAATGGAGTTCGAACTCCATAAAAAACGAATCGAGTTGGAAAGAGAAGGTCATTTTGCTAAGAGCATGACGAGACAAAAGCTTAAATAAACAAAACTCACAAAAGAACAAGTTTTCCTCACCAGTCAAAGTCCCAAATAATGTAATACAAGCGGAAGATACTAGTAAGAATATCGTAACAGCGAAAACAGATAATCCTGAATCAACGTGTAATTTTCTGGTAGAGAATATTGGTAAATTGTAGGTTGTAAAAGTGAAATGCTTAGATGTCGTTTTCGATGGAAGGGTAGACTCCGGAGCACAAATCTCTGTTGTGAGAGCTGATTTAGTGAAAGACATTGAGAGTTAGTATCAGCTTTTAGGCATAGTGAAGTCGCTCCCTTAAGAACATTTAATATAAAATTTGATGTGCCGTTGATAAAACATGTGCCGTTCCAAAGACACTAGTGAACGACATGTTAGTTTGACCAAACCGCGTATGAAGGCCTTTTGGCAAACATGCAGTTATGCAGTGTGAATACAAGACAAGTCATTGATAATGAGGCCCAATTGAGGATGAGATTAAGAATTCAATCTTCTGTGAAGTCCAAACATTTGAAGATTGTTCATGCCCAGACATAGAAGTGTCTATAGACGCAGGCAATATTGAAAACGAAGTGAGATCTAATCTTAGCAGGGAGACCAGAGTCAAGGCTGAGGTGGAAGTCAGATTCGCTGAGGAGGAAGCCAAAGCAGTGGAGGAAGGGCGAAGATGGTAGAAGAAAGAAGAATGAACGAAAGAATAGCTTTGGAAGAAGAAATAAGATTGAAGAAAGAAAGATGGCTTGCGGGGGAGCAGACGCGACATGCTCAAGAGAAATATAAAATGAGCATGAAAGCAGAAGAACAGAAGTGCTTACAAAAAGTTTCTACCGAGGATGAGAAGTATGAAGAAAAAGGAGGAATACCAGTAAATGTGATGAAAGATAAAGCTAAAGATGATCTTAATCCTGTAATCTTTAGTAAAGAGCGAGTGGACTTAGATGATGATGAAATTGAAGAAGAAATACCAAAATTGCCTAAGAGAAAACTCGAAAATTTAAGCAGAATGACAGTCGCCAAGTTACAACAAAAAGTGAATTTAAAAGCCTCAAGCAATATTATACTTATACCCTAGAACCGGAGTTTTAAACGTAAATATTCGCAGGATAAAGGAGGAATAGAAACACTTGCTTAGAAACTGCCGGATTTTATCAAACGAATTGGTATTATGAAGGTCCGCCAATCATTACGAGAGACAGAAAATCAAAAGACAACGAAAGTTAAGTTGAAGAAAGGAGTTATACGTAAATTGAGGAAGAATAAAATAGAATTTCAGAAACGTGGTTTTAAACGACGTGCCAAACCGAAAGTGACTATTCGGGGAGATAAAGCCGAGCCCCGAGCATTCTGGGACCGAGAAAAGATGAGTAGCAGAGACCCCTCATCCTTTCTGGATAGCGATGGAAAAGTGTTACTGAGACCAACGACCAAAAAAACAGCTACAGGATTGATGGGCTTAGAAAGCTATTATCGTGATTATATTAAGAACTTTTCGTTAATTGTTTTGCCCTTGACCAATTTAACTAAGAAGAATATTCCAAATAAAATTCCTTGAGACGACAAAGCCGAAGAATCTTTCCATTGTTTGAAGAAAAACTTAATCGAATTGCCTACTCTCTATACCCCTGTGTTAAAGCGCCCTTTTCTGTTGTATACAGATGCTTCTGCTACTATAGTCGGTGCATGCCTTGCACAGAACGATGAAAATGGAATGTAGCATCCAATTGCATTATACAGAAAAAATTAACCAAATACCAAATGAACTGCATTGAAAAAGTTTGACTGTTGGATCTTCGGATCTCAAATACAGGTTGAGTCTTATCCCAACCCTCTCACATTTTTGACCAAAGGACTACCACAAGGTACAAAATTACCGTAAGGCAGTGTTTCTCAGTACCTGGGGGCGCGATAACCTTAAGGGCGCGAGCATATCGAAAATAAAAAGATTAAAAACACTCACTGTAAATTTTAGCAAAGAAAAATACTTTCTGACATACAAGAAATACACATTTACACTGATAGAATTTATTAGTATTACTTCATCAAACAAAAAAAGCTTTCATTTCGATACATTCATTAGCTATCTGATCCTATAAATAAAAAAAAAAACATCACATTTTGTTGGTTTTTGCTGAACCCAATGAGAGTTTTTTTACATTTTTTCTTTTTTAAAATTAAAATACTATTTCAGAAAAAGACAAACCAGACCCAGAGATATATTCTAGGAAGAAAAAAAAAATTCATCTGTTTGACCTTCGAACTTACTGTTTGGTTGTTCGTTCCTTTTTTCCTTTTATTTTTCATTTAGGAATTTTAAATAATGCGCCTATACGCCGAAAAAGTTATATAACATTTCAAAAAGCGGGAAAAAACATTTTGAAGGGATTATTAGGCCAATATTTATTTTTATGGGGTATTTGAAACATATAAAGCATGATGAAAAACGTTTTAAATAATTCATTTTAGATCTTAACATTCGTATTTTTAATTGATTAAACATTTAACCCGGAGAGTTTGCGGGGGGACAAACCAAAAGAAAAATATGACAGTTTGCTTGCAGATTTTTTCCTGTAGCGTTCGTGAAGAGTTTCTGTGATTTTTGTCCTTTTTTAAAGGTCCTATTTTAGAAACGTTTTAATTCGGTTCTATTGAATTTTTCCAAATTATCAATGAAGAAGGAGAAAGTAGGAAAGCCCTTTTCCTTCGTTAAATTATTCACTGGAGTTGGATTTTTATTTTGTACAAAAAAAATAATTTTTAAAAAATCTTCGACTATATATTACCATTAGTATCAAATGCGCGTCTGCCCCGGGTTTAAAAAACATTTTGAAGTTTTCCCGTTTAAATATTAAAAATAACACAATTATTCTTTATCGGTTTTTTTTACATTCTTTTCATTATTTAACATTAATAATAAATGCTAATTTGTGAGGATTACAATTAAAAACACACACACACACGTTTAAATCTATTTATAAAATGAGACATTTTTAAAAAACATTTTACATTTTTATTCATTGCCGTGCTCTTGGATTCTCCTTACAATTCCTTCAAATGCCGACTAGGTGGGTAGTTTGGTTTGTCCTGGCCATCTGCACCCAAGTTTGCGGGTTCGACCCCAGCCCATGTCGGTGGATTTTCATGATGCAGAAAATCGACAGCGGTCATAACGGGCCATGTCGTATGAATATTCGGCATGTAAAAAACCCGGTCCCGTTTGGCTCTTGGCTGTCAAAATTCTTAAAAAAATTTTAAGTTCAATTTTGCATCGTCAGGCTGAGGAAAATGGGGATCAAAATTACTTGGGAATTTTGGTATCGCCTATTATACGGTGCCGCACTAAAAGGTACCAGCTCCTGGGGAATGTGATCTGCAAAAGGGAAAAAAATTCCCAAAATTTGTATTAAAGTTTAGCGCAGATGTCGGATTTTGACAAGACTCCCCGACGTTCGCGAGAATGCTAATTGTGACGGATATGATAAAGAGCAACAGTGCGCCCACAGGAATTTTTCAAGGGGGCGGGGGGGAAAGTTCACCTTTTTTGTATCATGCTATTTTTGATTTTGTCGATTTTCAGAAACAAAAAAACATAAAAACTAATTATTGAAAAAATAATTAGCATTAATAAATTAATCATTAATAACAAATATTTAAATAAATTTTACGTATTAATACTTAGAATTATAACCAATCGGAAAAAAAACAATGGCTTTGGGGGGCCCCCCCTTTTTGCCACTGGGAGCAACATAGCAGACTAATTTTCTAATGACATTTAAACTTTTAGAAATGGATGGAAGAAATAAATCTTTTAAATAAATATCATTTTGCAATCTGTTCCAATTTAAAATTAAGATAAAAAATAACATGATAATTATCGTATTACTTTAAAAAAAGTAATTTGTTTAAAATATATATTATTAAAAAAGTAATTTGCTTAAAATATATATTGTTAAAAGTAACAAAAAAAAAATTTAATATTTTTCTTCTGAATTTGTACCGTTTATAATTAAGATCTATGGTAACTTTAGCGAAAAAGCTCATTATTATTGTGTAAGGGGGCGCGATAAAATTATGATTGAAAAGGGGTCCAGTAGTAAAAGTTTGAGAAGCACTCCCGAAAGGGGAAAAAACCGTGGCAATGATGACGCCCTCTCCCCTTATCTTTCGATGTTTAAACCCCCTTTTCCTTTGCAGTACATATTTTTACATTTTTAAATTACATTCCTATTTATGATAAATTGTAACGGGTTGAAATATTAATCTTATTATATTCATGATTATATAAACTTACTTTATTGCCTTATTTTCAAATTTGTGTATTAATTATCTTTTTAGGTCATTCCTCATGTGTTATTAAATTAAAGATAGTGCACTCTCTTCAACTAAGAATATTAAGTATTATGTTTCAGATGTAGGACTCTTTCGTGAGTGTGTGACTAACCTCTTTTTCTTTTAGCACCTGGTCACTGAATATGACACATGTGCTTCCGTTGGTGGGGCCCCTGGCGTTAAAAAAACTATATAGGTAGCGCTGCCATCGAAATCGAGAGAAGAGACCAGTACAACATGGAGAGACGAATGAAATGGCGGTTACTTTCACGAGTATTGAAACAAAATGGTTTTAACTAAATTTAATGTATCGTAGTTAGTTTTTTTTTATGTTGTGCTTGTTGTCTGTGTGGCTGTATATGGAACAATAAATCTTTAGCCACAAAAGATAGACTGACTTTATTTGTGCCTGTTGAATAATGGAATCTCAATTAAAACAAAGTACCTACAGCAACAAAGGGAACATTATTATACCTTTTTGCATTTGTGTAAAAAAAGACCTGTAATGAATTAGAGGAAACAACTTATCAACATATAAACAGATTCAATGTTAAAATCTAAATTTAAGCAAGATCAGCTTCTAAATTTTTTAGGTTGCAAATTCCTGCAAAATAGATGGGATTTCTCACACAGCTATAAACATTTTAATGGCCTTCAGAACATTATGTGTTAAAATGAAATATATTTCTAAACGTAAGTGGCAACAAAAATAAAGTATAAAAACAAACTTAACTCAGAATATGTATTGCGAATGCATTAATCTCAATAAACCTAGAGTTCCACAGTTAGTGTGAAAAAAGCAAGCACGTATTCCAGTTACTAAATATAATACATGGATAAGTGACATTTGGATAAAATGTAATTTGGAAAAATTTAAAAAAAAATTTAAATTTTGTAACAATAAATGCAGTACTTTTTTAATTGCCTTTATATAAAATGCCCATAACATGTTGATCTACTTTAAATATTATTTTGAGATATATATGTGTAGGGAATGGGGATCAACGAAAATATACTTCCTAGTTCTACTGGTTCCACGAAAGCACTTTGAAGCTCTACGGGTTCCGTGAGTTGAAAATGTTCCAAGACCACTGATTCTAGAGGAACAGCGAACTACTTGTACGATAAATGACCGGAGGTAATATATCATATGCGCAATGACGACATACGCAATGCTCTTAAAATTACTAGCTTTAGAACTCATATTCGAATTTTTCAATCAATTTTTTTAACGCTCTACCTGATACCACTAATTCTAATATGCAAAATTTAAATTTCCCTTCCCCCCCAATGATAATAAAAAAGGCCAAAAAAATACTTCTTGTCTTACAACCCCCCTTAATATCTTTTCTAATGCAATAATTTTTTTTGCATCTCAGTCTCTATTATTTACTTTCATAATTTTTAGTCAATATTTTTCTCTCTTCTTCCCACTGGACAAGCGCCTCCCCAGAACTGTATCTCAGCCCCAGGGCGCCAATCGGTACTTATCACTGTACTCAGCCCCAATCGAGAGCGTCTCCAAGCTCTCACCCAAGTCAAAATTATCACTCAACTTTCAGCCCAGATGAAATACTGAAGCCACCCCCCCTTCCATCGCCCAACCAATCGCCTTGCCACTAAGCGAAAAGGAAAACCCCCATTCGTCAACTCCCCATCATAGACTTATCATGATATGGGATTGAGGACTGTCTTCAGTCAGATGCCCAAAACAAAGCCCATTCGGTAATATATCCATCATAAAGGATAAATTACGTATTTATTTCACTTAACATTATTATTTTTTTTCAACGAAATAACTTTATTTTCCAAATTTGGCTCTAATTTTATTCCATTTTCTGAAAAATACGGTGTTGACGCCTACGAGCGCTTTCTATCGTCCGTGTCGATATGTAAAATTCAGCAGAAACTGATAGATTATCGGCAATAACAGACGTGATTAACAACTGTTCTTACTCCGAAACCCACAGTCACTTTAATTCGAGATTTTAATTGCCTTAGTTTTTATAATAAAGAATTTAGGCAAAAGATTTGATCCGTCGTATTTAATAACTGTTATCACTCACGAACGAGCGTCATCACAAAAAAAAGATCTCGTAACGCAACGGAGATTCCTTCCTTCTTACACCAGTTTAAAGGATGGTTGAGGCATTCAGCTTGCGTTCTTATTGTTTTAGAGCAGGGGTGGACAGACTTTTCTAGGGTACGGTCTACTTATAATTTTTTCCAGGTGTTGCGGTCCAGTGACATAGGTATGGTGAGCTAAAAGAAGGTATACAATACATTCCGACCTCCATTTTACGAAGTTCTCTATTTCGCGAACTTTTTCCTGGAATCAAGAGCATTTTACGATTTTCTTCGTAAGATACTTTAAATCCAAATATCGAAGTGCATTTTCTATTCAAAGAAATTTTCTTTTATGATTCGATTTTCTTTCCTCCATATTTTTTAAGTACCATACCATACTCCATATTTATTTACTCGAATTTAAACCGCGCTTTTTTCCCAATGTTAATGATATTGAAAATCGGGTGCGGCTTTGAATAGAAGGGGAATAAATGTGTTGGATGGAGCAATTAGAGCAACTACAGCTTCATAGTTGTATTTAAAAGTTTATAATTATTAAATAACTAATTATTCACTTCTCATTAGTTTTGATTTTAAATTTATTTTAACTTCGTAAAATTGGATATCGACAATCCATTTTAGACTATTTTTTCCATTTTCTCAAAATCTTGATGAGAGTTTGGGATGCGGCTTAGAATCGATGCTGGCTTAGATTCGAATAAATGTGGTATTTCTAGACCTTCGTTTGATGGGATGATTATTATGTCTTAGTAAGGCGGTCACCCCAAATGTCTTGGCGTTCAATCGCGATCGACTTAATGTCCACCCCGGCATTAGAAGAGAGTTATATTAAAGTCGCCTTATAAACAACACGTTGGCTATTTTTGAAGGACCTCGTTATTTTGAACCGCACACAAGTGACCAGGACTACGCCTGAGCTAGCACCCTACCACCTCAAGCGGGTGTATTTAATATTCGACGGACTTAAAGTGCGTTGGTGTTGGATTTTATGTTGAAAAAAAGGCATGGTAAATAGAAAAAGATCAAAATGACCCCAACCACACTTCTAGTTTTAAAGAAATGCGTAATGTCCAGTTATCTTCCACACTGCACTTTGCGCTTTTCTGCTTCATCACGCAAATAATGAAAGAACAGTACGTACATTACCAATACACCTCGTTCAAAATACTGAAGGGTGGTTTCGACAGCCTTTAGTCTCTCATTATGTAATATCTTAAAAGGTTATATGGTGTCCTCAACGTTAACGGCTTCTAAATTTTCCCGCATTTTTTCATTAACTGTGAAAGCAGCAATAATTATTGTATCGGACATATGTCGTACCCGGTATCGTTCTGGAACGGGTTTGCACGTGAGGTTTTTCAACCTGCAAGGTTGTGGTCAACTTATTGAGAGTGCCGGGTTATCATGTGCCGAGTTTTCGAGACTACTGTATTTATAATATTTCCCTTCAATCTTAAACTTCATTAAGAAAAAGAAGGGGTATTTATTTTATTTAAAATTATTTAATTATTAAACAAAAGGTTACTAATTGTTTTCCTAATACTTAGCAAATTTATCTGTAGCATTGTCAGCTTCGATCTCGTGGCTTAATCATGATTATAAAGACAAGTTCTAGTTATAGACCTCATGTTGACTCCATATGTGATGTAAGCAATGGAATATATATTTCATCATAAATTGTAATACTTTTACTACAGCTTTTTCCATAAGGAAGGTTAAGATTTAGAATCGTCACATACAGGACTTTTAATAAAATGGCAACATATAAAATGCAATACACATATAATCATATTGTTTGCACAATGTAAAACATTTCACATCCTTTGTGAAACTCCACTAAAATCACTTGGTAACACGAACAGTTCCTTGAGCCACTTTATATAAGAAATTTATCTCATTTTATTCAAACTGAAGAAAAGGAAAGAATTTGGTAGAATTCCAAGCTCCGATAGTTCTCTCCCAAATCGAAACGTTATGTAAAAGACTTCAGAACACACATGAAGTGAGTGGGAAAGCGACACAAGATTAATAGCGAACCATTCTCCGGGATCAGTTCTCTACCATATTATTCTGGCCGCTACAAATTGGATTCGTTTCCTGCTGCTCTTTCTTTGAAAAGAGATGAAAAAAGATAACGCATCAAAAACATTTTTTATTTTTATTTTATGGGTTTATTTAGCTCCAGTGGGTTATTTGCAAGAAGTCTTAAGGGAAATGAACGTCATTAAGCGAATTTATGATAATCACATATAACAATTCATTTATAATTTAATCTGCACAAATGTTTATTTTGTATATTTAATAAGGATAAAGTGATATGCTAGTCGTCTATGCAACTCCGTATATATTTAAGAAATGTGCTTGTTTTTTTTTTCAATAAGAAAAATATTTTTCGTACGCGTGATTGATGATGTAAGTAATATCATGGGATGTTTGCTTAGATTAAATGCAATCTATTGTTGTAGAAAGAAGAGTAACTGTTTTTTCTGATAAAAAGAACAATTGGAAACACATATGTGCGTGTGCATGTTTGTGCGTGCGTTTAAATATATAAACAGTAAGTAAAGAAACATGGAACATGAAAAAAAAATCACTAATGTAAGCATCTGCATATGCTGTTCCTAGTATATACGAGCTTCCCAATTCAATTAATCGAAGATACAATATTTTCGGTAAAATTAAAATATAATGTGTTTAGTCCGTAATTGTATCTATTTTTTTGTTCCGAATGTCATCCACCGACTGAGCACCTCCACCAATGTTTTGTTGTAACCTTCCACTTCAGATTTTGTTCTAGCTTCTATCTTGGAATAACGTGCGAATAGCACCGTCTCGAAATAAAAGCAAATTACAGTTCAATAATAGCATCGCTCTTGAAAAAACTCGGACCAACGTTCTCTCACGAACTTTTGTTTAACTCAGCACTATATTTGTGGTCCTTCGAGCCGGATAAAGATTTTGGTATTCCAGGATAAATAGATTTGCTCATTGGATGCGAGCTTTTTTTTTTTTTAATATTAAGACCTAATAAATTTCGATCGCCGTGCGAAAAATGGCTGTTTCAAGAGACTGTTTTCGAGTACATTGCTGTAGGGAACTCCGATAAATTTGAGGAAAAAATCATATTGCGGTTTAGGTATTAATTCGGAAAAAAATTCAGATAGTCTTAATCAACAATTGCAAGCATTTTGGTAAATTGAAACGGCAGATGAATTATCCAAGGAATATAGTTTAGAAGACGAAATTTGTGAGACTGAATATCAAACCACTCTTTATCACTAGTAAGAAGGACGCTATGTTGTACAATTACCCTTTAAAAAGGATCCAAAGTGTTTAGGAAACCCGGGTTTGGCTGTGAAATTGTTTGAATAAATTTTTTTAAAAAATTTTCCAAAAAATAATGAATAAAAAAAACTTTTTTATAAATTTTTTCTTACAGGAAAAAATATTTGATTTAAAAACACATATAATTAGTAATTATTAGAATTTTCTTACACGAATATATTGCTCCAACAAAACTTGATAATAAACTGAAACGTGTCCAAGAAATGAACAAAAATACTAATGAATTAAAGGATCAGTACAATGATAATAAGGATATTAGTGATTTGGAACTAGCAGAAATAGAAGATGACCTACAAGAAATGGAGGAAAGACTAGAGGATTTGGAGATAAGAATTTTGACATTCCACCCCTTTTTAAATTTCTAGATCTTTCTGTTAGTTCTGTTCATAATTGTGAAAATGAAATATCTCAAGCTGATTCTAAATTGAAATTAGAAATAAAACTTCCGGAAATACCTTTGCCGGTATTTAGAAGTTGATACAACGAATGGCCTAGCTTAAAATCACAATTTGATAACATTATACATAATATGATATATGATAATAACAATGACTTAAAGGGGTCACAAAAACTTTATTATTTGAAAGCGTCACTATGAAAATGATGAAAGTATGAAATTAATTACTTGTAAAAACTATCAATTTAAAATCACTTATTACTGGCATACATGCTTATAGGGGGGAAAAAAACAGCTACAGAAAGCTTAAATTTTTATGAATGAAATCACTGTAGAAATTTATTTCAAACCCATTTTTCTTTAGAATTTATGAAGCGTTAACGGAATAAAAGACATGCATTTCTAAAATATTTCTTCAAGTACCACAGTTTTTGAGAGTTGTTGAAATTTTATCTCCATCCAACAAAAATAGCGCAAAAAATATTTATCGTGAGCAGTTTTAAAAGTAATAGATCCATAATAAATATCAAATGAAATGTAGTGCATTTTCAAATTTAAGACTCAATTCTTTCAAGTCTTTATTTTCAGTTCAATATCGTATAAATATTCTACGGTTCTTTCGACCTACAACTTGCGTGTTAATATCCTGGGTATTAGAGAATTATACTAAAATAAAAAATTTTATTAATCATTTAGAAACGGAAATGTTCATTTGCTTAAAAAATTCATTAAAGTTGGATTTCAAGGCTAAATGCATTTAAAAAAATTTACATATTTAACCAAATTTCAAAAATTTTTTTTTTTTTTTACTGCAATTTGTGAAGTTGTGTTCTGCAGATAAAGATATATTTTGTTCAAAAAATGTTATTTAAAGCAAAATTTTAATCTTAACATTATACAAGCAAGAAAAATAAAATATTTAGTCTTATGTAGGCTTTCTCTTTGGGTACCACTCATAATTAAAACATAGAAACAACATACCTTAGTTAAGAATTAAAAGGTAATATTCCTTTTTTACTTTTTTTTTAAACTTGATTTATAGTTTATCTGCAATACATAAAAAGTCGGTACGTCTTAAAATAAAACACATTTCATTTTCATTTCTGTTTCTACTAGTAATTCAGTCGTAGTATTGTCATTACAGTATTCCGTTTATTAATTCCATCTATTAATAGAGACTATTTAAATCTCACTAAATTTTTTCATCTCCTCTCTCTCTCTACTATTAGTTCACTCTCTCCCTACATATATATGTTCAAATTTTCAATCGTTAATAAAAGACATTCTATTCATCTATTCAAGTTCAAATAATTTTTGAAACTTGTAATGGATGACATTTGATGTTATACAGTTATTTCAAATATTTTTTTAATTGATTAATTAAATTAAAAAATGAATAAATAGTAAAAAACAAAAATAATGGTCCATGAGTATATATGTGAAGGAATATCGTCCGTTGTGTCCCTGTAGTGCAATGGATAGCGCGTTGGACTTCTAACTCAAAGGTCGTGGGTTCGAATCCTAGATCTTGAGAATGTGATGCCCTAGATTCTGAGAAAGTGATTTTTTTATTGTACTATTTTATTAGAATAATTAAATTTAATTCATGAATAAATAGTAACACAAACACAGAAAATAGTATTCCATATATAGAAATAAAAATGGAAAATCGCCTTCTATTTTGCCACTTATTCAATATTGTGATTCTGTCATATGTATATACATATTTATATGAATTGTAACTGTTTAATAAAAATAATTAAAATAATTTTTTTTGTTAACTTAAGTAGAAACTGACTTAATCTTTTTTATATTATTTGTTCTATATATATATAAAAGAATAAGCATAATAATTTCATTAAAACTGTGATTACTATGAAAAGAAGAAGAAATATCAGAAATTTTAAAAATCTGGAATGATATACATTATAGCTAAATTCTAACAAAGTTGTAAAATAGTTCGAATATTTTGAAGTATTTTTAAAATTGTCAATTTGATATCAATAAGGATTTTGTCTATAATTGCTAAAAAAATGTTACCATGGTGTATCTTTAGAACTAACAAAACTGTATTTAAATTATTATCTTAGGAGTTCGAAAAGACTTTAGAACGATTCAGCCATAAAAAATGAAACTATGTAATTAAGTGTAAATATTGCAAGATGTTATGACACGATATGTGAGTGAATTCTTCAGTGAAAAGAGTCTATTTTATACAGTGAGATTAGAAGGGAAAAAAAATTATACACAATTACGAGAGAATTGAAGACATTTAAAGCAGAATGAAACAAAAGGATTAAAAGTCCTACATCAAGTATCTTTATTCCAACTAAAAAAATGTATTTTGTTATTATTCTTTTATTTTTAAAAAATATTCCTTCAAAAAGGTTTTATTAGAAATTCTTACAGAATTTATAGGTTTAATTACAAGCACGAACCTTAACATTTTAAACTTATTTTAGTCAAACTTTATTATACTTCGAAAAACAAGCAAATTAAGGACATAGGCTGCCAATTCGAAAATTTAAAAAAAAAAGAATTGTATCTCACTCAATTTTAGTGTAGACTAAACACAGGGCAAACTAACAAAACTAGCGTGTATAAAATGTCAGCAACAAATGCATTTTCTAATATTTAACCATAAAATTGTTGAAAATTACGTTTACAGAACGCAGCCCAGTATAAAAATGCTACATTTGTGAGTTTGAGCATTACGATATCAGAGGAAACGTCATGGCATTCAAACGCATGGAATGCACTCACTCAGTGCCAGGGACACTAAAAAAAGGAGAAAGGATATATTTTCAGATATTATCTGAATGAGTGAGTGAGTGAATGTAAGATTTATATATAATGGGGCACAAGAGCCGATTTTGCCAGACTGCGCCAAAAAGTTGTTACAATACTTAAAATCATTGAAAATTTGTAAAAATGCTAACAAGAACACAGGTTCTGTAGCAGAAGTAATACCTAAAATTAAATATAAAAATACAATTCATAAGATTAAAGCAAACAAATTTTGGTCGGACACAACCCACCAAGTCAACAAGATAATTTAATTAAAACATTTAATATAAGCAAATTTAATATCAAGTTAAAAAGTTATCTTGATATAAAAGCTACGAAAGTACGAGAAAAGCAATTATTTCCTGCGGTGTTGAAATCGTGTTGGTGTAATTTATGTACGAATATGTAATATTGTACGGAATTTTCGGTAAAACGAGTTCATCCTCATTATATTCAATCTTTTCCTGGTCTTAGGAATCCTGTTGAGGTGTACTTCTCCGTGGTTTGAGCGGAGCCATTTTTATTTCTATTTGTGTAGTTTCTTTTTCCTCGCACGAGTTTTTGAAATTTGTTTCGAATCCTGTATCTGAGTGGATGCAGAGGGCGGTTCAATACACGAGTTGGATGGGAAAGCGGATATGATGGATGAAGATTTAATAGGGGTGAACATAGTATTGGTGGTGGAAAGTACGGCATTAGCAAGGAATATGTGGCTGAGGCTCTAACACTGCAGCTGCTATTGAAGAGGTGGATAGTAAGAGCATGTTAGTTTGCGAATCTCCGAAACTCCCAGCGCAGATGAATCGGTATTTAGGAACCGATTTTATAGTTCAGATATCCAGCTTTTATTGTGTTTGGTAGTTTTGGGCTATTGAAAGTTAAGATTAAGTGTTTGGTTGGTATAACTGAAGCATCTTTTTATTGTGATTCTTCTAACTTGAATCACACACACCCTGATCATAAAATCCATCGGAAATTACAACTCTGCAAGAATTGAAAGTTTTTTTGCGTACTTATCGTTACCGGAGAATCTAGAAAGGATTTGATAAGTAGGAAAGACTTTAAACGTGACTTCTTTCGACA
>BMAV01010239.1:0-12655 GCA_019973955.1 Trichonephila inaurata madagascariensis
TGAAGATAGGGAGGGAGGGGTAAGAGTTAAATCTAAATATAATACAAATATCTTAAGCTTCTTTGAATATTAACGGAGAAATATAACACTATTTTGGTTGAAGTTAATTCGTTTTCCAAGAATTATTTTTCCACTGCTATACGTGTGCAAACTAAACACTTTTGTTGAACATCACGATGCCTTTTTAAAATAATCATTTCCGATAAAGGAATATTACTTCACGTGTTTAAAATCAGAGAAATGTAAAATATTACATATTAAAAGTTATTCGCAGTGGTAAAAGAAGAGTGGAAGAAGTTAAGTGAGAGCAGAGTTATATTAACGTTGTACTATAAAGCTTCAAGAGAGCTTTTGGCTACGGACCTCACCATATTGAATATGATCAAGTGACGAGAATGTCACTTCAGCTTACATCACCCTCCCTTAACTACCACACCACACCAAAGGTAGGACGTTTGAGCCTCGACATTTTTTACGTGCATCGGCCTCTTTTACATGGTGGAACTTCAGCAGTATCAGACTACGGATGGCGATCTGAGATCGATTAATCGAAGAATCGATTTTTCGGGCCCAAAAATAATCGATTTTTTTAAATCGATTTGTAGCACTGAATCAATTCAGTGAATCGATATTTCATCCTAGAAAATTGAAATTCGATTTTTTCTGTTTTGGTAAAAACCATAAAACTATTTACAATTAGTTGAATGTACTATCTTTAAAACTCGTAATATTACAGTGTTGACAGTTAAAGGGTTAATTTACGGGCAAGAACAGAAAAAAAAGTGTATTTATCATCACGTTTACTCAATAGCCATGATGTTATCGTTGGATCATCTGTTTGTGAGCGCCTTTTTTCGATTGCCGGCAACATCGCAAGCGATGAGCGGAACCACTTGGATCCCAGTAGACTTGACAGATTGTTGTTTTTAAAAAGCTTAGATACTAAGCATTGGGAACTAAAGGCTATATTATCTATTTTCTTAACTTTTTAATATGGCAAATACATTTAGAAAATATCTTCTTTCATACCTGATACCCTTTGATATGGCAATAAAAATAATTGTAATTGTCGAATATCCTGAACTAAAAAATTCGCTGATTTTAATGATAAGAGATCGTTTATTATGGCATCTTTCTTGTTTTTCATAAAATGGGTTTATATTTACATTATAAATGCAGATTTCAGAAAAAAATCGAGTTCTTTAGAAATCAATCTTTTAGACCTCTATTTTTTTGCGAATCGATTCATTAAATTATTATTTGAATCGATTTAAAAATCTGTCTTTTTTGGAAAGAATCGCCATCCCTATATCGGGCTAGAACTCATGACACATCAGACACGAGTTCGTAACCTTGACCAGGGACTTCGGCCTTGTAAAGCATGTGAAGGGAGGAGTTGTTACTAAAGAAAAAATGAAGGTACTAATCACATCAAAATATTCAGAATAAAACTTTTTTAAATACTTCAAAATGAAACGTTTTAATCTTCACACACATTCATTGTACGAACAATATATAATTTCAAGACCATATAGACATTGCCATACAATGGATTCCATCGCATTGTAGCATTGATGTTAATGAAAATGCCGATTGCTTAGCAAAGAAAGGAACCAAAATCAATAAAAACTCTAGCAATTGAGTTCCTTTCTATAGTGCCAAAAGAATCATAAGAGAAAGTAGTACAGAGAACACTTCTGGTCGAAATTCAACGAGAAATATAAACAAAAAGTGTGGTTTAGCAAACTTCTTCATATTCCAAAATGGTCGTGAAATAGAGCCGTGGACGAATTTTGAATCGCCATTGGCCACGGTTGCCTTCCAAGCATTTAAACACGATAAGCATTTATCAAAATAAAATATGTAAGCCCCCCACGGCATGAAAATACGAAGTACCTTACCAAAAAATAGTATTACTCTCTCATCATAATTAATAAGAAAAAAGAGAATAATTAATTGAAAGTTCCATAAAACTTAAAAGAGTTGCTATCAAAAATACACTGCTGGCCACCGTAAATGAAACACCCTAAAGGAAGCATGCAAATAACATGAAATTTACAACATGCATTAATGGAGATGAGAAATGCAAATGATTAGAATTTTAGCGCAAACACACATCACGCGCCCTGTGGCGCCACCTCAAAGCGCTATTTAAGGTTTGGAGATTTCGACGATTTCAAGTTCGGCAATTGTATTTTTCTTGTGGTTTTTTCAAAAAACGATCAGTTATGTCTCGTAGAAAACCGCAATCAGCTTTTCATCAAGTATCCGAGTTCGACAAAGAAAGAATAATGGCCTACCGAGATAGTGGATTATCTTTCAGGAAAATCGGTAGTCGTGTTCTACGAAACCAAACAACTGTAAGTCGGATATGTGACCGTTGGATGCTGGAGGGTACGACGGACGACGTGATCGATCGATCCACCTCGTACCACTTCACGTAAAACGGGCAAATTGTGCGAATGACAGTGACGGGTCGTCCCACGAACCATAGCACCCCATTGAATCTGTAACGCATCATTCGTGTTTGCTCTCCCTTCGACGCCATTTACAGAAGAGTGGTTGTCCACGACGTCCTTGTTGGTCTCCCCTTGACGCAGAACCACAACGCCCCCCCCGCCTTGCGATGAAGAAGGATTGGGCGGCAGAATGGATTGAAGTTGCTTTACTGACGCCCCGCAACTGTCGCAACCCCGATGGTGGGATTCAGCCCCAGCACCGTGGAGGGGGGATGCAACAGTTGCTCATGCCCCCCCTGGTCCTGCATCGAATATTATGGTTGGGGGGGTATTGTATATCACTTTCGCACCCCTTGTATGCATTGCCATACTTTAAACAGCCACCCCACATCTCCGAGGTTTTGGGAGCCAGTTGTCCTTCCTTACATTCGGGGCTTGGCCACAGCCATTTTTTCCTTTAATAATGGGCCCCCCTTGGCGCATTATCAAAGGGTTCTTCATCAATCCCAGTTGGGTTGTTTCCGGCCCGGTGCTCTCCGAAACTTTTACCGATAGAAAACATTGGTCCGGTTGCTCAACGATTTCAGATTTCACCCCCGCTGCCCCCAGTCCCCAAAGGAAATTGGAAGCTGCTTGGTCCTGTACCCCCAAAACACATCCAAAGTCTCTTTTTAATCAATGCAGGCGTGTGGCGCGGGGATTCCAATGGCGGCTACTCTGGCTACTGTCTGGCAGGCCCCAACCAGGGGCTATAAATTTATTATTTATCTTGGGCAACATTCATCTACAAAATAAATTTTTTGTGCTGTTCTTTTCTTTCGGTGTTTATTTGGTGGCCAGCAGTGTATAACAACACTCAGAGCCGTTCTAAAAAACTTCTCACCTGCGCTGAAGACCTATTGGGAAAGAAGGGAAAAATTCAATTCCATGTTTGGGTTATATTTAATCAGGCCCCCATCCCCGATGGAGGTGGAAGAAATCTGGGGTCTTCTCATTCGTCCTTTTATTCGGGAAGAAACGAAAAAGACAAATTTGGAAAATAAAAATAAAATGGAGAATAAAAAAAATTAATCCCCAGTTCCCCTGGTACAAGTTAAAATAAAGGGAAGGACAAACACTGCAATCGTGTAGCGATGACAGCAGGTGCAGAGATGTCATGAACAGTGAACAGAAAGCGTTGACACAGAAAAGATTTCAATAAAGTGGGTGCCGCCACCTTTTGGAAGGTGAGTAAAATAAAAGAGGATCACAAAAAGAATATGGAATGGGGAGAATAATACAATGTATGCTTAATGAGGGTGTACTGAGGGAGGAAGAAAATATAGATAAAAATAAAACCGTCTGAAATTAGTAAATCACTTCACAAACTTTGTCAATCTGGCATTGCCTTCCAAAACCATCGAAATAATTTCATAGATAACAATACATAGAAAGGATCGTACTTCGGAAAGACATATATATATACGACCGGACTAATTATCGTTTTAGTTGAGCGAGACGTTTATATACATCGGTGGTACTTAAGAGGTAAAATTCCTGTTGTAGTTTTAGCGTCAAAGTTTAGTGTAATCGAATTCAATACATTGTTATTGTCTGGAGGAAGGGGAGGCGATGAAAATTATGGTTCAATATTGGGTCGCAAACAGTGAAAGTTTGAGAAGCTTTAATCAAGTGGACACCGTAGTTAGTCACTTTTTTTTTGAAGAAGGCTGGAAGCTCAATGTCCTATTCAACAAATGTTTTGCCCCTTCGGTTCTAACCTGCATCCCATTTTCTGTAGCATTAACGCTGGAAAAAATAGTCCGGCTTAGGTTCGAGTAAATACGTTATTTCATTTATGTAAGAATAATCACACTCTATTTGTTCATACATTTAAATGTTTCTTTACACCAGTCTTCAATGAATCAAGTAAACATTTTTAAAACCAAACTTCTAATCTCTTAAAATTTCTTTATACATTTTTTTAACTTTCTTCCGAATAGAATACAAACTTACACAAAGGAAATTACTTGGACAAAAAGAAAGTTACTTTTTTAAATAGGTGATCGTTGCAATATATTTTCAGAGATATCATCAAATAATTTGAACAGTATTTTCCATTTAGTAGATACGATGAATAATAACAGAAAAGCGTATTATTTGTTCCATCAAGGTGCCTTCTCTTTCTAAGAATTGTTCGTTACTTACTTAATCGCGTGCTCATTATAACTCTTCTCAATCAGCCAGCCATCAAAGGAAGAGGCTTTTTCTCGAACATTTGTAACAACTTAATGGCTTCAATGTGACAGAAAGAGATGCACGATAGTAACAAGTTATAAACACATTCATAGTGGTAGGTCGCTTTTTTACACACGGCACAGGGTGATTCCAGAAGTTTACCTGGATGAACCGAAGTGGTACTTTATAAAAAAATTGATTATTTGGATTAGAACATTTTATCAAATATTATTCAGAAACAAATACATGTCAGAGCTCACATAATTTGCTTGGATAAGTGGGTGGAAGGGACAATATTATGGGAAAATTTGGACATATGGAGTACCGAGTTTTGGGATCTTTAGCTCCTTATTCGAGGGAAAACTATGAACTAATTAAGCACCATGAGTACACCACCATATTATTGATTTTGTGACCATCAGAGCATACAATTTTCGTACAAAATAGGTATGTTTTGGGGCGGGAATAGTCTTTGGGGAATGCTTCATTTAGCCTTTAAATTGAAGAAGGAGCACTTCGGCAGCGGAGGCCAACGATTCCTTGTAGCCAGAAACATGCGGGGAGACTGCTTTGAGCGAAGAGTTGTCGTGCTTGGTTTCAGGTTTAAGAAAGGTGTATTTGGCATCGAGCGGAAAAAATTAAGGAGATTCGTGAAATGCAAAATTTGCGCTCTTATGAACGCGATTCAACAAGCGTTTTCATAGCCATTTCCAGTCGCTGGGTATGATTCAAAACGAAGGTAATTGTCTTTTATATAAACCGAAATCGAGAAATGCTGCACGCCGATTTTGCACATTTGAAATACTGCTTGCCATACATAAACTGGACACCATTATTTTTTTTCTTGTATTGGAAAGACACTGGTGATGAAAAAAGGAGAGAACTACTATAATAACCCAAAGAGGAAATCATGGAAACCACATGGCCATGCTTCAACAGAGTAATTATTAGTGGAAAAAAACTCATTTTGTGTATTTCGAGGGATTAAACTGATATCATTTTGCATATAAGTTGTTCAAAACAAACAAAAACATTACTGCAGCTATCTCACCAACAAAATGATAAGTTTGAACCAAGCAATCATTACTTTCCAGACACTAAGAAACAATTATGTATGATAATGCACTGCCCGTCGAAAAAAAAAAAAAACCAACTTGAAAACATTCTAGTATGAAGTCCCACACCACCCGTTTGTATTCTCCAGACATTGCCTCTTTCGATTATTACTTGTTCCGATCGATGGTACATGGCACCACTTCACATCATATGAAGACACCAACGTTTGAATTGATTCGTAGATATATATTGCAAAGAGAGATAAAAGCGTTTCTTCGCGGCATTTTGTCTATCTGATACCGCCAAGCGAAACATGATGTCATTTTCGGTGGATCATCACTTGTGAACATACATTGCAACGAAACGTCGGATAAACTAGAAAAAGAGGGTTATAGACTTCTTAACCTATCCTCTACTGTCCTGACATTTCTAGATTTATATTCAAGAGAAAAAAGGAAAAGTTTTGACTGAGTGGAGAGAGACTCCCTCACATTATTAGTACATGAGTAAAAAGCCGGGCTGGACTCTTGACCTTCCATGCGATGCAGCCTCTGGAACAGCTATTTCAAGATTTTTCGGCGGTCACATTAAGAAACTAGCATTCTCTGAGAACAGAAAGGTTTTCCAGACCTGCCCTAAATGCCATGAAGCTTCTCCAGAGCATTTTTTAGAGCAGGGGTACTCAACTCTTTTTTACCGCCGGGTGGGATACATAGATATATACAACCAGGCCGGAAATTGAGTTAATGGGAAGGGTGGCAATAAGACTAAGGTAACAGTAAACGTTTAAATTGTGTAAAATTTATTAAAATATTAAAACTCATTTTTTGCTTTTATTTCATTGGTATATTAAGATCTCTATCAAATACACATACAAAAAAATCCGTTTTATACATTATTTTTGTTTCTGAGTTACGGAGTAGATTTTCAATATATTTTCATCCATCACAAAGCCTTTTGCTTACATTTTACAGTCATAGAAACAAAGCTGCCCTGTTCTTCGAAAATTTTTTTTTTTTTGACAATACCTCACTTATTTTTATTTCAAATATTCATTTATCAGATGCAGGATGACAACAAAGCATTTTGACTGAAATTAGTAATATTTATTTGTTATTTGTTAAGAATTGCGTGTGTGTTTTTGTTTCAACTTTATTCACGCTTCTTAATGTTACTTAAACAAACACTTCTCTTCAGAATTAACGATCATTTTAGATTTTATTTGTTGGTAAAAATAATAAGTATTGATTTCTTATAACAGCCAAATATAGAAAAACTGAAAGCCATCATACTAAAAGGGAAAAGATAATATATATATATAAGAAAGTTGATATAACAAATTTCATAGGATTTTTTTGTTACCACTATATCTTGTGACATTATCTCAGATAAAACACTTTTTTGCTGCTACAACGATTATTTCCATTGGTCCTTGCCTAATGAAGTCACTCGTCCTCCAACAAGCCAAGCTAACAACACCAGTAATATCGTAGTTTCAAGATAGGGAGCGGAGGATCGAGTCATCGATTCAGTCTCCTGTGAAGTTCAACTTACAAAGATTATTTCAAAAAGCCAAGTTATCGCCTCTTGAAAGAGATCCTCCAGAAAAATTGTCATTCAATGATTTGTCTTTATTGGTACTTTTTTAACACAATGCTTTTGACAAATCCAACAATTACTGATTTATGTTTGTTTATCAGAGCAGAATAATATCAACTTCCCAATCGTCTTGAAGCAACCTATATCTCCGCGTACGGGTAAGTTCTTATATTTACTGGTCCTGTGAAATACGTGGCGATTTTTTTTTATATAAATTATTTTTTTATCTACAAATGTTACAATTCCCATCTTCACATCCGTTTTTTAAAATAATCCAAGTATTTTAATAGCTTTTCTGTTTTCAATTATGTATAATACGGCACCCACTATTTCAGTGGGCAAAGTTTCTAAGTTAAAAAAAATTCTTGCGATTTTTTATTTTCAGATGAATAAAATTTTTTAAACTTTTTTGTGTCGAAAATTTTACAGAAATTTTAATAAAACAAGAAAAAGACGTTTTACTTTTTAGAATATATACAAAATATGGGGGGGAAATTCATTATTAGTAAATATGACAATTTATTTCATATTGATTAAGAATTAGATTTATTATTTTTCGCATCATTATTATAGTTTTTTTTTTGGGTGTGATATACCTTTGAAACTCCCCAAAATGTGCCCAACTTGGCACTCTTTGCACTAAATACAGCCTTTGTATCTTCTTCCCTTTTTTGTCTTTTACGGAGAAATCAGCACATTTTCTAAATTCCCCTTTTATCGGATTTGGTGAAATATGACTAGCAAAATGCCTTTCTATAAGGGGAATGCAGAAAAGGGTATATCCTGGTACGTTTTGATACTCACAAATAAAAATCGTAAACTCACAAATACGCGGGGAAAAATCAAGCAAGAAAAAAAAGAAATTTCTAAGCCCTCTAATGCAGTGGTTCTCAAACTTTCAAAAGGCACCCATTTTCAAACAAAATTTTTTTACCCCCCCAAAAAAATGATAATGTATTGAATGCAAAAATGCACTTTTGATTAAAGCTACAATACGATCATAATTATAAACCGTACAAATTAATAGGGTAATATTAAATTTTGATATGTTTTTTTAAGAGTATATATTTTTATTTTTTTTTTAGTTCGATTCATATAAAAGCGTTTTTTTAGTTTTTTTTAAAAACCCTAAAATTTTTTTTATAATTTTTTTACAACACGTAAAAATCACAATTCCCGTGAATAATTTAATTAAGAGAAAAAAATACTTACCTACTTTAAAAAAAGTTCCCAATTTTTTTTTGATAATTTGAGAAAAAACCTAAAAACAAAGAAAATTTAAAACGTCCCTAATAAAGGAAAAATCCAGACACTTTTTCCTAACAATACAGGAATTATTTTTCCCGCAATATTTATTTTTTTTCCTTAAATAATTTTTCTGTCGTTTATGATCGACAAATATCATTTTGAACTTTTCTTCCTTTTCTTTTGCAAGGCAAAAGCTAAATTTTTCTTCATAGTTTTCTTCATGAGTTTTTTGGACATCTGAAAATTTCATTTCAACTCAAAAGCATTCTATCGCTTTTCAATTTTACTTTCCTTCTTTATTAATATACATTATTTGCAGGTTCTTCAATTGCTTGTCAGTTTCAACTTCCCAATAGAGATCACAGATACCCCCTTTTTATATTCTGCTCATTTACATTTATAAACCATAATAAACCGTACTCAAAGCAAACAAAACCACAAAATTGTTCAGGGGAAAAGTGTAACATGTTCATAGAAAATTTTTTTTGAAAAAAAAGTGGTTGGCGGGGAACTGATCAAAACTAGTAACTTCCCTTAAAAAGTTTTCCACCTAAAAAAAGAGGTATATTTGTGACAAATTCTTTTTTTTTGTTCACATTAAGACTGTTAATAAGAGGATACTGTCAAAGTCAACGTCAACGAAAAAAACAGTTTTTCCAGAATTAACGATTTCGTGAGCCTGCTGACTTTTGCGCCCCCATGCGACCCCCCCCATGTTAAAAGTAACCCCCCTTTTAAAAAATATCGATTTCAGTTCTTTTTTCATTATGGATTATATGTTTCGAATGATCATAAAAATACACCTTGGCCAAATAATCCTTCAGAGTGTTCAATATGCTTATCCATATATCAAAAAATTCATTCACATGGAAAAAAAAAAACAGAAAAATATTATTTACAACTTTCCTAAAAGAAAAAGAGATGGAGGAAACATACCAGTAAGTTTGAAGGTCAAATATATGATAATAAAAAAGGTATTTTGGGGATTTAAAAAAGAAACGTAAAAAAAAAAATCTCATCGTGGGATTACAGTAAAGCACAAAAAATGTTTTTTATTTGGTTACAGGATCAAAGATAGCTAATGAGCGTTTGATGGGAATCTTTATTTTTGATGTCACCAGATGATATATATGTTTATCAGTGTAAATTTGTATTTTTATTATGTCAGAAAGCTTTTTGTTTTACTTCATTCCAAAACTTATTTTTTTAAAACCTTTTTTTTTCAATATCCCTGCACCCCTGGGTTATTTTGGGCCCCCCGGGGCGCTCCCCACAGTTTGAGAAACACTGCTATAATGCCATCTGGCAGGGAAATAAGCATCAATTTTTTTTTAAACCCAAAACGGGGAAAGAGCGAGATCAGTAAAGCAAGGGGAAAAAATTTTTCACCGGATTTTCAGTACCCGTAATTAGGGGGCAAAGGATCCCCCGGTCAAATAGCGGGGGGCCCTACGCAGGGGATTTCCTTCCCCGGGTATTTTCGCTTTCAAACATGGAGGAGGGGGTATTTTAAAATTAGTTTTACCCTTAAAAAATGCTACTCTAATGTTATTTGTAATCACTATAATCTGACAAAATAAAACCAAAGGGGAAAAAAAAACAAATATATTAATTGTAGTCGTACAGCATCGACAACAAAAAGCAACTTTTTAAAGATTTCTTAAAAATTTTTCCCCTTTTAAACATTGACAAATAAACAATTTTTCAGTGCAATGGGATACGGGGGAATTAAAAACACTTTTGAGCCACAGGTTAATATCTCTGTTTTTAAAGCATGGGCCTTCCAAAAGGGAAAAATATTGCAATCCACTCAGAAGAGAAGGAAGCAGAGGACCAGCATACTCTCCAGGTTATTCAAATAGAAATCACAATGGAAGTTATCTCCTATCAGTGGGTATATGAGACATTGAGCCCATAACCACGTTATAGTCTGTAGCAGGAGAATGTTCGCACACCCCTTGATTTTTTTTTCATCTTCACCGTCACTATAAATATGATACATAGATTAATAAACATCTTCCATTCCATCTAAATTGTTTTACATTTTTAAATTATTTTTCAAGTATGTCCCATTTAATTCCTTTCAATAATTTTAGTAACGTTTCTTCAAAACAAAAGAGCAATGCGCATGTTCATTCCAGAGTTCTTCGTAAAAAAGGTGCACGGCATATTATTAAAAAGCCTTAAGAAATTAAAGGTTGAAATTCTCGTGCGTTTTTGGATCACAGGGGCACATTTCTTAGCGAGAACGTCAGCATGCTCACTCCCAGAAATGTCACAATGATCCGATATCCATTGAAAAGAGAGAGAGAAATTTTATGAGAAAACTCTTTTAAGAACGATCTAGATTTTTAAAATATGTGTGAAATAGAAAGGTAATTTTGGGATAAAGCTTGTAATGCAGTGTTTCTCAAACTTTCAATACTGGCGCCCCCCTTTTCAATCACGTTTTTTATCGCGCCCCCTTATACATTAATAAATTACTGAATGCAATAATAATGCCCTTTGACGCTAAAGCTACAATACACGATCTTAATTATAAACCGTACAAATTAATAACATAAGTATTAAATTTTGTATATGTTACTTTAATCAAAAAAAAAAATTAAGTAATAGGATAATTATGTTATTTTTACTTTCTCTGATTTTTAAATTGGAACATATTGCAAAATGCGGTGGCTGCTTAGAAACAAAATATAGATATCAGCTAAATATAGAAAAAGAACTCAGAGGGTCAATTTCTAAAAAACTTTGAAAAACTTTGCTCTGAAAGGGACAAGCCCATGGAAGTCGCTAATACTTATTAAACTTGTTCTTTTTCCCAGTATTAATAAGATAAGTATTAAATTTTTTTATATATGTTACTCTTAAGTAATATATATTTTAAGTAAATTACTTTTAAGTAATAGGTTAATTATTTTATTTTTCTGTCTCTAATTTTTAAATTGAAACAGATTGAGAAATAATATTTAATTAAGATTTTTTTCCCTTCAAGATCCATTTCTAAAAGTACAAATGTCATTATAAAAATAGCCTAATCTATGTTGCTCTTTATCATATCCATTAATCTGGCATCCTCGCGAACGTTCATGTGAGTCTAGGCAACCAACAGACGTCTGCACAAAAAAATGTAAAATGCTGTACTTCGTACAATTCTAGTCAGTCTTGGCCGAATCGATTAGCTACCGAATTTTCTTGAATGTACATTTCATAATTCACGCGTTAATTATAATTCACGGTATTAAGTATTTACGGCAGTGGATTAAAACAAAAATCATAGATATATTTTTAAATCACAGCGAGCATTCGACGATAATAAAGCATCAACAAGTTAAAAAGACGAGGGCAAATTGATTTGCAAGTTACGAATGGGTTAGGGGTCCATTTCAAAATACTTCAGAAGGGCTCTCAACTGCCGAAAAGAGATCTTCATAGATTTCCCTCCAGTGACGAAATTAAAGGGCAATTTTGTAATAAATCACTCTTTGAATTCTGGATAGAGGTGGATGCTGAATTTTCTGCACTGAAAACAAAAGCATTTCGTATACTATTACCATTTTTAACAACATACCTTTGTGAATCCAGATTTTCTGCGATGGCTACTTTGAAGACAAAATATAGATCTGAGCTAAATATCAAAAAAAATAACTGAGTGTCAATTTCTAATTTTTAGCCTTCCTTTGAAAACTTTGCTCTGCAAGACAAGCCCATGGAAATCACTGATAATTATTAAACTTGTTCTTATACTGGCTGAAGTACCCACTCTTAACACGAGTTTATTTTTTTAAAAAATGATAATATATTATTCTTGATATAATAGTTAATTGTAAAAGAGGTAAAATCAAGTGCATGACAATGTATACAAAAAAGCAAAATGATTTATTGAAATGAATTCTCATATTATAAAAAGGTTTTGAATGAACTGTAATTTAAGCCTGGCAGAATTAGCATTAAGAATAAATGTTAATAATAAAAAGAATATAAAATTCTAAGTAACAATTATGTTATTTTTTAATATTTAAAGCGAGAAAATGGACGGGTATGATACTAACGTTAATGGTCTGGGATGATGCACC
>BMAV01010240.1:0-16586 GCA_019973955.1 Trichonephila inaurata madagascariensis
TTACCAGAAGAATTAAAAAGTTTTTTGGAAAGTAGGTAAGTATACTTTGTCTTAATTAAATTATTCACTGGAATCACGATTTGTATCGGGGACAGTAAAAATAATTATAAAAAAAAGGATTGGGGTGTCTCAATCATTCCGCGTGACCATTAACGATAGTATCGAGTGTGTACCTGCTCCCGAGATAAAACATTTTGAAGTCTTCTCGTTTTAAATATTAAAAATAACACAATTATTCTTCATCGGAATTTTATATTATTTTTCATTATTTAACATTAATTCTAAATGCTAATTCTGTGAGGCTTAAAATTGCAGTTCGCTTAAAACTAATTATAATATGAGCATTCATTTTAAATAATCATTTTACATTTTAGTAAACATTGTCGTTCATTTGGGTTTACTCTCCTGACAATTCAGCTATTATATCAATAATGTTTTAGTTTTTTAAAAAATGAACTCGTGCGAAGAGCGGGTACTTCAGACAGTATAATTTAAATGTATCAGTGCTGCACAAGGTATTTTTGATAAGTAATTTATTAATACTAAAATAAGAGCAAGTTTAATAAGTATTAGCGACTTCCATGGGATTGTCTTGCAGAGGAAAGTTTTTCAAAGGAAGGTTTACAATTAGAAATTGACACTCTGAGTACTTTTTCTATATTTGACTGAGATCTATATTTTGTCTTCAAAGCAGCCACTGCATTTTGCAATCTGTTCCAATTTGAAAATTCGTGAAAGAAAAATAAAATATATATTACTTAAAAAAAAGTAACATATATAAAATTTAATATACTTATCTTTTTTTAACTGCTTAACTTTTTAACTTTTTATCACTGTTTATAATTAAGATCGTACTGTAGCTTTAACATCAAAGGGCATTATAATTGCATTCAATGCATTATTATTGTATAAGGGGAGGGGGGGCGATAAAAATTATGATTGAAAAGTGGGTTGCCAGTATTGAAAGTTTGAGAAGCACTTCTCTAACAACGACATTCAATGATATACAAAATAGCTGTAAGTTTATCTTTGGCGTTATCTTTCAGATTTTTTCATAATTCCGTAAATGTCCATAATTCTGAAGATGTTTATCAAATGATGTCTATTACTGATTTATAAACATCGTCCTCTGAAAAATTGACAAATTTGTAGAGTAGTGCAGAGTGCCTCTGAAAATTGTACTGTGTGGTATAGGTTGCTGACCCCTATTCTAGAGTATTCCATACCTGTTTGATTAGGGATCTTGCCAGCCAATATATGAGTGGAACAACTTCCGTTTTCAATAGCTATTCGACAGTTGCTGTACTATAAGGTGAAATGTTATCATTCATAAAGAGGAAATGAAGACCCATAACACCTGTAAAAATTCGCACGTGAGGAAGTAGAATCTCTGTAAAACTATAGATACCAGCGATTGAACCTCATCGAAACGTGTGAGGGTCGGTATGGGAACCACGCATGATAGATCCTCAAATTACAAATCCACTTGCTCCAAACTAATTTCTCTCAATAGTTTTTAAGGGCTATAGAAGGCTTTCTGTTCTTTCCAAATCTGTATGCGTATATAGATGGACTAAATCTGTTCTCATTTTCAAAGAATATTCAACCTCTTTGCTGATAAGTCTGGTTTCCATCGCCACAGAAAACGCCAAATTCAATTAAGAAACTTACCGTACTGATCGTCGGGTTAATAGATAATGGTTGGACAACCTTCTGGCCATGATCAAATTCGATATGTGTTGTTCAGTGTAGCCTGTTACATTTGTTTTCTAGTTTTTTGAGCTGTCTGCCCTCTGGTCCTTTTTAAGACAATAAAAGTCACCCCTCTATTGGGGGCCAGGGGACCAAAACAAAAACCCTCGAACAAAACCCCATCCTTTAGTTTAAACTGTTCTCTAAACTCGTTAAATAATGCTATGAGATATACACTCTTAAAAAATTCTCCATCTTGCTAAGCATTTGGCGTCGAGTGAGATCATCCAGATGTCGTTTATAACAGTGGTTAGAAATTTTCTGAGCAGCAAATTTTAGATACGAGTTATCCTTGATATTCAACCTACATAATATGGCTGTCTGGATTTATAAAATACATTTTTTCGGTAAACAAAAAATTGTAGGGTTCTTGTTTCGAGGAATTATTTATTACGCTAAATGTTTACAAAAATTAATGACAAAAAAATACATTACGCTCAATATATCACGTATTTTGTTTCTGGCGAAAATACATTACGCTCAACTTATCCTTATTTATATATTTTAATCCTACTATACATTTCATGTACACCATAATATATACTTTTTCTCATTATATAAACCAAGGGTGGGAAACTAGCGGTCCGCAAAGAGTTTTTATGCGGCCTGCCAGGACAGTCAGAAAATCCGCTTTGAACCGAGATTTCTTTCCGGTGTGCGCGATCAAAGATTCGCCTTTTATTTTTAACTACAAGGAAAAAAAGTGCCTTGAAGTGTTATTACTATTTACGGCGTCATTTGTTTACGACTCTTTTGCTCTTAAACTCGTATAGTTAATTATTTTTTTTACGTTCAGAAATGACATACTGTGCTGCATATGGATTTTTTAAAAAAGGGTACTTTTTAGTTTTAAAAACAAAGGGGACATCCCAAATTTTAAAAAAAACAAAAAAAACCCTCAATTACTGGAAATTATTTGTTATGTCTGGTTTTTACTTTTTTTCTTGTTTTAAAAAATTTTTTTTTATTCAATACTGCGGCTTAAATATATTGAGTTATTTTTTTATAAGCTAAAAAATTTTTGTGGAATGTCCAATGCAACAATCTTGTTGTTTTTTTTTTTTAAATTACATTTTTTTTTAAATATTATTATTCATCATTTAAATTTTTTAAAAAATATTTGTTTTGTTTTACATCAAATACATTTTTAATTTTTTATTGTGAAAAATATTTTAGGGACTATTCATTTATATAAAATTTTTTATATTTGTTTTTTTCAATCTAATTTGCAATTCATTTTTTGGCTGTAAAAATAAAATTGTTTTCATCAATGCATAACTATTTATTAAAAAAAAAATTTTTCATTTTAAATTTTCCTCTAATTTTGAGATAAACAAGGGTTTTAAACCCTATATTACTTTCAACTTTTTACAAGTTTTTGGAACCCTCTTTTGGATAAACTTTATAATTCAATAAGAAAAACATATATTTAAAACTGAGGATAATTAAAAAATTTCGGGAAAATTATTATTAACCTTTTCTGATGATACTTTCCCCTCTCTTTTAATTTTTGTAAAATTTTTTAAAAATTAGATCTACATGTTATAGGCACTTTATATGAAAAAAAAAAAATATCGAATGTGTTTTTAAAAAATTGTAATGTACATTTTTGTTTATTGCCCTATGTTGACGCATCATATGTAGGGTTCCACATTTTATTTTATTTACTGAAACGTACACGAACCGATTTTGGTTTTCTTGATTTCATATTACATGGTTTAAAATTTAAATTGGGGGAACATAACATTTTAACACCCCATTTTTAATGTTATCTAGTGTGGGGTTCGGGAATTTTGGAAACCTTTTTTTGGCCCTATTTTGCGAATCCAAGTCGGCGTTTTTTGAAATTCGAGATCTACAAAACAATGTTTACGATAAAATTTATATTTTGTAAAAAAAATGTAAAAATTTTTCTTTGGAAAGAATGCATTTTAGCTTTTGATCTCGGGAAACCCCAGTGCAAAAAGCAAAACCCCGTTTCCTCCCCCCAAGAAGGCCCCCCCCTTTATGTACTTTATATATAATTCAATAACTTGAAATTTGGATAATCACTTTAAAATTTAAAGAATTCCTATAAATTATACATTAATATAAGTAATTTTTAAACTTAATGGTGAAATAGTATTTTTTTTTATTTTTTTAAAGGTCTTTTTCAAAAAAAATTGAAACACTTTTAAAGGAAAATTAGTAAGTAAACCCCAGACAGTCAAAAGATGGGGGAATGTTTTTTTTTATTGGGAAAAATTTTTTCAAACATCTTCAAATGCTTTATAATATTGTAAAGTATTTATATGAAACATATTGAAAAAAATAAAATTCATTTTCATCAAATAACTAATCGACAATTAAATAAAATATTCATTTGAACTTTGGGCGTAGGTAGGAAAACCCTTGATGTAAATATAATATATTGTATAAAAAAATTTTTACTTTTATCTCTAAATAACACTTCGTTTTCCCAGTGGCACTAAAACTTCCCCTATAATATAATATATTTCTTGCAAGTTGAATTTTTTAAAAGAAGCGGTCTCAAACCCTTTATACTTTTGAGCCATTCTTGTAAAAAAAATATGAAAAAAAAAGAACAAAAAAATTTAATTAATAACTAAAAAAATTAAGAGCTGTATCGGGGGTGCATAAAGAATTTATAAATAAAAAATCTCAACTAACACTAACCAGATAATACTAAAGAAGAAAACGAATACCTAATTAATAAATAATTTAGAATAAAACAAAAAATTTTACAAAAGAGTTGTTAAAAATATTTCCCAACAAATATATATACTAGAATAATGCAAAAAAAACAATGATATCATATATTTTTTAAATTTGATAAAATTAAGACACAAGAATGTCATCAACAAAAAATATGGGAAAACCCATGTTATGAATAAGCACGTGGGGTATTGTAAAAAAATCCTTTATTTTTCCCCATTGACGCCTACCGTCTGCGCAGATACCCATTCTTTTTGGGAAATTTTTCCCCCACTTTTCCCCCCTCCGCGGGCGCCAAAAGGGAAACATATCTTTTTTAACTAGACAATTAGTCATTCGCAAGCAGCTGCGTTTTTTTGTTTTTTTTTTAAATTTTATTCCCTTTTTCTACATTAAAATGGATATTGAGGTTTTTTCGAAGAAAAAAAAGTTAAATCCTCGGAAATTTCAAAAATTGCAAAACAAAACAGAAAAAGGAAATTAAATAATGCTGGTTTATTGGCTCGGGAAAAAAGATTCTTGGAATTTAGAACTGGGGGTAAAAAGGGTATTTTTGATTCTATTTTAAGTATTTGCGAGGGGGAAAAAGGGCGAGGAAACTTATTGTACGGAAAAGGACGACATTTTAGAAATTTTGAAGCAAAACCGTGCTATAAAAACTCAAACTTATGCCTTCTGTGAAAATTCCCCAAAATTTTTAGGGGTTAAAAAACCCAAAGGGTTTAGGGCAATGTTTAATCTCCCGATCGTCAGCAAAAATTTTAAAATTCCTACATTATCCCCATCTATATTTTTTTTGGTGTAACTGAGGAGTGGTTTTCATTTTCTGGGTCTTTTTTAAAACTGCAGTTTTAAAAAATAAAAATTTAACGGGGGCGCAAAGGTTTCAAAAATTTAAAAAGGGGAGTTTAAAATCAGATACATTAAAAAACGTAAATTCTTTTTTCCATTACCAATGATAATTTCGAAATCGCTTGGTTCAAGGGGTAGATACTTTAATAAAAAAAAATTATGTCCTCCTTTAAACCCCCCCGGGCACTGCGCCTGTTTTTTTTCCCTTGTTACTCCGGGGGTGAGGAAATTTTAAAATTTAAAATAAAAATTTTAACTTTTAAAATTTTTTAAAAAATTTTTAAAATTTTTTTATTTTAAAAAAATAAAAATTTAATTTTTTGCCAAAATAAATAACTTAAATTTAAATAAAATAAAATTTTTTTTAAAATATTAATTTTTAAAAAAAAAAATATTTTTAAAAATTTTTCCCAAAATTTTAAAAGAAAAATTGTAAAAAAATTTTCCAAAATTTTGGGGGGAAAAACTCAACCTCCGGGGTTTAAATTTTTCAAGGTCATTACATTCCAACCGTTTCCCTTTAAAGGGATTGCATCACGCCAGAAGGTTCAATGACCTAAAATTTCAGCTACAGAAAAAACGTGGTTCTGCACATTCTTTTTTGAAATCTGGGAGGATTTTTTGGGGGTGAGAACACCCCCCGCAGTGATCGTGGGTTAATGAAAAAATTTATGAATATAACGCCCCGGGGTGGAGAATAATCCACACAAATTTTAAATTTGATAGATTCCACTAAGGGAAATTTTTGGGATGTTTGGGAAACCCCTTTAATACCAGGTTGAAACTTACAGATACACTCTTAAAGCAAAATGATATTGTTTTAAGCTCGTCCCAAAATTCCCGAACTTGGTTTGGGGAGAACCTTTTTTAACAGATGTCATCCCAAAATTTTTTGAATTGTTGCAATTCCTTGCAAAAAAAAGCCGGGGGATCCCTTACTAGTTCAACTATTAAGAGAAATGTTCAAAGGAAGGCGACTCTGGGCGCCTCAAAGCCCAGCCGCAAAAGCCCTTTATGTAATGGAGATCATACATTTGTCGAGATGTGATACATTCTTAAAATTTTCAGTTCAAGGCCCTTCAAATTTTTAAAAAAGAATAATGTTTGTTTAACTGTTTAATTTTAATTTCACGGGGTTTTAAAACTTCAAAAGCAGTTCAGATGTAAAGAGTGCAAGAAACCCCACCACAGTTTACTTCCCTATTGAAAAAGTTAGTGATTAGGGGAAAAGACGGGGCCCGTAAATGTGTTAAAATTTAAGGACTTTCTGTCAACGCCCCCGTGTTTTTTTCCTGTCCCCATTTCAGGACTAGTGAACAAAATGGAAAAATTTAGAGTTGTGGATGTTACATCGTGTATTTCTGAGTAAACCCCCGATGTTCTTTCTTTTTTTTGCCCGCTCTAATACGGGGAAAAAGATATTTGGGGTAACTATCAGACCCAGATGTCTTCTGGAAAAGGGGGAAGCCAGGCTTCCTTTTTACAAATGAATATATTGAAAACTCTTTGGAAAAGGGGGAAAGGGCCCAAAATTTTCGTATATCATGTTTGGGGGATCCGATACGCTCAAATTTTGCTGAGATTCAATTCACCCCACATTTTTTACCTGAAAATTCCTTTTTTTATGCGTCCGTCTATTTATCAACAAAATTGGGGGTATGATCCCACATCACGATTTAGATTCCCCAATGCGTGAATTATTTGGGGATATTTCTCTGGCTGACCCCCGCATTTTCCCAAAAGTGGTCCAATTGATGTGCTACTTTGGGGTTGACCTTACTTTGCCAACCCTTTCTGGGGCAAACGTTATCGTTGGGGGGGATAAACCATTTACCATTTCGTTCAGAATTGGGTTGGATAATTGTTGGTAAAAGGGAAATTCTAGTGGGCAAAATTTCTCCATGTCAATCATATTCAGTTAGCATCGGGTCATTTTAAACAATAAATTCTGGAAATTAGATTCTGAATTTTGTGCCAAACCCCTTTAAATTCATTAGAAGAGACTTGTGAAATCATTTCGTAAAAACACATCTGGGATGGGAAAGGCAGATACCCCAGTAAGGTTGCCATTTCACACCCTCCGATGCGGTTAGGTAATTCAAAACAAAATGCAATTCGTAGGCTAAAACAGTGTGGAACCCCCATCTCATTTCTGATCCTGACAAATGGTAACCCTCTATAAAATTTTGAAAGAATACCTTAATCTAAAGCACATGGAACTGGTTACAGACTCTGAAATTAATAACGTCAAAAAATTTATACCTTCCTCACCATGGAGTTTTTAGGGGCCCCGCCGGCCAAAACCCCAAAATTGGCGTTTTTTTGACGCCTCCCGTAAAACTTCGTCTGGGCTATCTCTCAACGATCTGCTCATGGTTAGCCCAAGAGTGCAGCCAAAAACTTTTCCCCTTTTTCTAATCCAGTTTCAATTTTCAGTGTAGCCATTTTGGCCCGGGTGTTGAAAAGATGTTTTGCCAAATTAAAGTTTGGGGAAGCGTAGACTGGAAAAAGAATTCCGGGGGATTCTCTAACCGAACCATGGAATGTCGTCTAACAACTGTTACGTATGGATCCTTTAGCACCTTCTTTTCTAAAACCCGGACAAAGGGGCCATTGACGCGCCACCGCTTCCCGAGCTACCGTTAGCATTTTATTGATATTCTGAGCGGAAGTGTGACAAAGGAGAGCCATTCAACTAGTGTTGGCCGGGAGAGAGTAAAAAAGGAGGATTTTCTACGCAAATGGGTGTCTAACGATCCTCGTACTGGGAACCATTCCGAAAAAATTAAAAGCAGTTGATTCCCAAAAACACGATCAAAGATGATCAACCGTCAAGATCTTTGGGTATTTTAGATTTTCAGTTCCCTTTCCAACCCGGGAAAGGGGAAGTGTGGGCTAAACGCAAATTTTCCAAGTCCAAAAATTTTACCCTTTGGGTTGGACCAAAAATTATCTTTTTTTAAAAAACTTCCTCCCAAAAGCAGGGGCATCATCTAAAGCGGGACGAAGAGCCCAGATTTCTAACAAGACAATGGAGAATATTTCAAGAACAGCCCTCTACTTACAAATATCAAGATCCCGCTGTATTCTCATTCCACAGGCTATAGACGTACAAGTAAACGGGTTTTTGTGACTTTTTCAGAAAAGGCCTACTGTGAGTTAAGCATTCTTTCCCAAGAAGGCAACCCAAACTGTAGTATCTAGACTGCTAACTTCTAAGAATGTGTTCTCCGGTAAGACCTCAGTCTCTTCATCGTCGAGTTTTCTACCTTACTTTCAATTTGCTACAAGTACCCTTCCAACGCCAAGTGCCAATTTCTGAGACATTTGCGTGGTCGGATTCCAAGATCACACTGGCATGGTTGAAGTCTGAACCGAGAAGATGGTAACTGTTCGTAGCTGATCGAGTGGCACAAATTCAAGAGTTGACTTCTAACGTGCACTGGAACTTTGTGAGCGGTCTGGAGAATCCTGCGGACTGTGGAACGAGAGGATACCCCTAACTAAACTAGAAAAGTGCGACTTGTGGTTCAACGGACCTGATTGGTTAAGGAGTTCTACCTTTCCGATTGGAGAGTTTGAAGATAATCCACAATTGCAAGAACACATGTCTGCCGAAGCCAAAAGAACATCCAAGCTGATTATGCTTAACGTGGTTGATGCGACTTTCAAGGCAGAGTTTCTTCACAAATTTTCGTCTTGGAACAAATTAAAATGAGTTGTTGCCTATTGTTTAAGATTTGTGAAGAACTGTTCTCTTCCTACGTGTAAAAGAAGAAAGTCTTTCTTAACAACGGCAGACTTGAGAGAAGCCGAGAAGGGCATTGTTAAGTTCATCCAGCGTGATCATTTTGCGGTTGAAGTCTTCTATCTTTCAGCAGGTAAGCAATTTCCTTCAACCAACAAGCTTATACCCTTGACTCCGTTCTACGATGATTCCGGAATAATTCGTGTCGGTGGTAGACTGAAAAAAATTCAATACTTCCAGAATCACAGAAGCATCCCATCTTGCTTCCTAAAACCGACCATGTCGTGAACTTAATTATCTCTGATTATCACCTGAAACTTCTTTATGCCGGTCCCCAACTTTGTGATACCGCCCCTTTTGGTGACCGTATCTTTGATTGTCAGCGTGAGCTAGAGGTGTAGGATTTGTAAGAGGAATAGACATTTTAAATTCTTAATATGACTTTATTAAGAAAAATGTCTAACAATTTAGATAAATTTAAAAGAGTGAGAATCTATAATGAACAACACACACAATGATAGTTAAACCGAATCGCGTAATTTAGACCACTTTCTCTAAATAATTATATTATCCGCCTACTCTCACTTCTAATAATATTACAAGTCCTAATATCAAAGAATCAGTCCTACCTTAATCCAAACTTAACTTCAATCTTTATATGGAAACGTTCGGCGCGTGCAATGGCATGCCCCTTTTGGTAGTAATGGCTGGGTTTCCAGGTAACTTTAATAGGCTGTCAATTCACGCTTGTATCTCCTCCAAACATAACATTCCCAAATTGCCCTTTCGCTTACTAAAACTTCTGTTATTTTAAAAAGCTATCTTTTTTTGCATTTCTTTGTTCAATATTTCATTCTTGGGTTTTGGTTGGAAAAGAGTTGCCATTAATCTTAGCCACCAAAGAACCCAGAAGTTATGTTAAAGAAAAGACGCGTGAGCCCGTCACAACTTCTCCAAGCATCTCTCAGAGAAAAATTTTGGATTCTTTCAGCCCGAGATGCAGTTAAAAGAATAGTGAGAAGATGTATCCCATGCTTCAAAAATCGTCCAAGATTTGCAGAACAAATCATGGAAAATCTTCCAGAATCCAGAAACCCTACACCTCTCAGAATGCAAATCCTACACCTCTAGCTCACGCTGACAATCAAAGATACGGTCACCAAAGGGGGAAGGGGTGGTATCACAGTGTCGCCCAACTAAATTTAATTTATATGACCCCGGGGTAGGAAGCTCGAGTGGGTTTGGTATTTTAACAGAAGTGTGCTTTTCCGGGTCGGAAAATGTGACCGACTTTTTGGAAGCCAAAGACAATCAAATACAATTACTAGAAATTCCTAGTAACTTAGCATGTGCTTATTTGAAAGGTCATCTCCGAGGAAGGGCCCGAGACTGGTATCAGATATTCGGATCAGTGTTAGTGCAGGATACCGCCACGGATTTCGCGCAGATAAAAGCAAAATTATCAAAAGCATTCCCTGCCGTACGGAATAAGAAAGATTTAGAGATAAGGTTTTACACGTCCCAACAGGAAAGGAACCAGGAACCAACGGATTTTGTTTACGATTTATTAAAGTTGCATCAAAAACTAGAACTGGGGATGTCACAGGCGGACTTGGTAGATCACATTTTTCTTAGACTCGAACCACAAGTTCAGGACTACGTGGAAGTTCGAAATCCACAAAACACGGTACAACTTTTGGAGATCTTAGCTAAATTTGAAGAGAGGTATTCTTGCAAATCAACGCGGGGTTCTCAGAGTGGTGATAATGTGGAAAGACGAGTTTGAAATGAGCATAGGATGTCTAATGTTGGTGATAATCGCAGAAATTGGAGAAATTCAAAAGTTGGGCGTAGACCAAATAATGGCAGAAATAATTTTATGGGTAACTACGAGAATAGCCGTCAAGAAAAACAATGGTTCGAAAGCAGGAATAGATTTCAGAACGATGACTGCAGATTCAATGATAGGGGATACCAATTTAGAAAGGGAGATCGAAATGATGATATTAATAGAGAGGACCACAGAAATAGAGGTTCGATTGAGAATTTCAGTCGAGGCGATAGGATACAAAGGGGACAATTTAATGTTTTGAAAGTTAATGATGTTCAAAGTAATCAAAAGAACTCGACATTGGGATTTTACCAAAAATTTTTCGGATTTTATCCCTTTTGGAACTTCCATATTTTCCCTATTTTAAAAATGAAATTTTTAAAAAAAAAGCGTTATGGGACACTGGAGGGAGAAGTCTTTTCATCTGAGAAATAAAAGAAAATTTTTTTTTCAAAAAAGGAACCCGTTTTCCCAATTGATCACAGCAAAGGGAGCAAAAAATGTAAAAATGGGAATTGTAAATTTGAATACCCCGAATTGGGGTTTTTGGGCCCTTGGGTTTTTCTTTGGTTGACAAAATTTGGAATCCCATTTCGGGGTAAAATTTCCCCAAAGTGGATCAAAGATTGTTTTGGACTTTAATCGAAAATCGTTACAGTTTCCCCCGATTCGCAAATAGATAAGGGGTTAAAACACTTGAGGGGGAAATTAGAAATAGAGACCCCGTCTAAGACAAAGTTGGAAATAAAGCAAAACGGGAGTTACAAAATTTGTTTAGTATTTTTGGGAATGTTATCGATAAACTGGGTTTCTTCCAATTTTTTATCCCATAAAATTGATAGGAAATTGGTTTCTTCCAGGCCATCAGGTATGATAGGCAAAAAGAAGGATACTGGTTTTTCTTTAAAAAAATGTTGAAAGAAGGAACCATAGTTCCAATTCAATCCCGAAGCGCCCTTTTTTATGAAAAAAATAATAATAAGTTACCACCGATAATCCGGAAGCATAAAAGTTTTGGGTTGACTATAGGAAACTTAACTGAGTCATGGGTAACCACGTTTTTCCTTCCTTTAAATGTTTCTTTTTAATGCGAATATCCCCAAAAGACAATAATGTCATCTTTTGTTTCAAGAATTTACTTTAAAAATGGCAGTAAACCTCAAAAAATATTGTTTTAAGCCTTGTTATAAAAGGGGCATTTACGCATTTCGGGGGTTATGCCATTTGGCTTATCGGGGGCTCTAAATTTTTTCAGAAAGCGATAGAAATTATATTGAAACCAGTGATAGAAAGGTTTGTGAATGAAAAAAGGGGGACAAAACCGCCCATCCCCCTTTTTATAAAAGTTGAGTTTTTAAAGGGGGAAGTTTTACGTTATTACAAGATGCAAACTTTTTAAAAAAAATTGTTTGGTTTTGGAAGGGAAGTTTTTTAGGATTGATTATTAGTGGGGGGGGAATAAAACGATAACCCAAAGGTTCGGCCATTTTGGAGATAAAACCCCACCCCGAATTTCCCAAAGGAGATACCCAATTTTTTTGGGGTTTTCCGGGTCCCGGGTATAAAAAATTATGTTTGGATTTTTGTGACCCCCTTTATAATCTTAAAGGGAAAATTTTAAAAAAAAAATTTCTGGTCAGGAGGCACAAAAGGCATTCGACGTGGTAAACGGGCCATAACAACGGCCCAGTTAAAAAGCAGGATTTTTTTCGAGTTATTTATAGGGGGAATTTTTAATGGTTGTTCGGGCGGTTTCCGAAGGGGTGTCCCTGCGGGGGTTTTCCCTGTAGTCACCGCGGTTTCCCTTTTAAAATTTGGAATTCCGAAGGGTTTGGGCGGGGTTCCCAAATCGGGAACAGAGACCAGTTGATTTGCTTAGCGTACACTTAGCTACACTGGGGAAAAAATTATATGGTAACCGAGAAAAAATGTCTAGCAGTAGTATGGGGCGCGAATAAATTAAAGAACATATTTAGGATCACTCCCCAAATTTAAAAAGTTTTTTGACCACGCTGTTTTAAACGCGTTAAAAATGGAAAAAAAATTTTTTTCAGGGGGGGATCAGAGGGGCAGTCAAATTGGTTTAATATAGAAGGGGGAACATAGGCCCTGGAACTAAAAAGCGGTAGGGACGTTTTATCCAGAAACCCTGTTGAAATTTATAATTGGAAAAAGTTTTTGCAATAATCAGAGATTTGGAAATTACGTCGCGAAAATTTAAATAACAAACAAAAGAATGACCCAGTTGGGGTCTTCTATAGATATTTAGAAAAACCCCGGGCAAAAAGCTCAAATTAGACGATATGTAGGGTTCCCCCCGATTTTAGATTAATAAAAGGGCTTGTTGTTTTAAGGGAAAAAATCACCACTAAGGGAAAGCGAGATACATTCCAAAGTCTTTAAGGGAAAGAAATAAGGGGGAAAATTTTACGACATGCCCATAGGTTTTAAAAAATTTTTTTAAAATTTTTAAAAACCTTTTTCCCGGAAATTTTTCAAAAGTCTTACCCTCCCGTTCTTAAATTAAAATTTCCTTCCAGCCCCGTTTAAAAACCCTTTTTCCCAAAACCGGGCGTTAATTTTAGGCCCGAATATCGGGAAAAAAGTTGAAGGTTTTGGCATTTTAGCGGCAAAAAACCAAAAAACCCGGCCCAAAAGCAATTTTTGAAATTTTTTTTTGGGCCAAAAAAAAAGGTGGCCCCAAAAGAAATTTTTTCCCTTTTAAAAACTTTAAAATCCCGCAAAAAAACCAGCCGGTTTGGCCCGCTTAAATTTTTGTAATTTTTTGGGAGTGGGAAAGAAAAACAACGGGGGAAAAACCCCTGCGGAATTATTTTTGGGGGAAAGTTGATTACCCCCCTTTTAAAAAATTTGTTAATTTCAGACGGAACCCGGGAAATTTTCAGTAAGAAAATATTGAGAATTGACTTGAAAAAAAATTTTCCAAAATTATAAAACCAAATGTAATTTTATTTTTTTCCGATGTAGTTGCTGAGATGCACAAAACCTTTTTTATTTGTTTGAAGGATTTATTGAAAAATGTTTGTAAATGTATAGTGTATATATATATATATATTGTTTATTGTTTTTATATTAATGTTTTGGGTTTGGGAAAAAGGGGGCGTAGACGGGGTTTTAACAATAACATTAACCCCTTTGGGGCGATTGTGGGGAGTTTATTTGGAAGGGCCATATGAAATATATATATAAAATGAGTTTGTAAATTTAAAAAATGAAAACAAAAATGTAAAAATTGTAAAAAATTTTGGTATTATGTGAATATAGATTTTTCAAAAAAGGTTTTTTTTCAAAGGGGGAAAATCTTGAATTCCAATTTTAAAACCAAGTCCTCCCAAAAATCTCTTTGTAATCTAAATGGATGGAAAAAGGGAAAGGAAGATAAAGAAATTGTTAAACTTTTAAATAACATTAAATAAAATTTAAATAGAAAAAGGGGTTTGTTGGATCCGTTTACCTGTTTTTTTCCCATCCAAGTTTGGAAAGGTTTTTCCCCACCCGCTTTAGATGAGGTATACCCACATATGTAAAAGTGAGAATTCCATAAATTAAAAAGCATAACTGTTAATGTTGGTCTTAAATTTTATAAAATTTTTTTTGGGTGTCAAGAGTTCAAATTTTTTGGGGGTATATTAAAAAAATTTAAAATTTAAAAATGAATAATGAAAATTAAAAATTTAAGTTGAATAATGGAAATTTTAGGGGTTCAAGGAAAAAAAAAATTGGGAAAATGGGGGGATTAAGAAATTAAAAATTTTGGGGCGTAATTTTTAAAAAACCATTAAGACCCCCCGAAAAACCCAAATTTTTTTCTTCTTGGCCGGGGGGTTTTGACGGGGTTCCTTTAACATGTCCTTTGGGGGGCCAAATTAAAGGGAAATATTTTCCAACCAAACCCAAAAGAAAGGAAGAGGAAACCAAAAAGGCTGTTTAAAAACCAAACAGTAAACGTTTGGGGGAAAATTTTGGGGGAAAGTTCTGTGAGCATTGATACAACGTGAATTGGAGAGCCCGTAGAAGTTACCTTGAAGATTTTGGTCCAGGGCATACCATTACGCGCACCCAGGGGAAAATCTTCATAATTTTTGGCCATCAAAATTAAGTTTGGGGTTATTTGATTTAGGACTTGTAATATTTTAAAAATGAGATTAGGGGGAGATATTGATTTTGCGGGCCAAATTACGCGGTCGGTATAACTATTATTGTGTGTTTGTTCATAGTAGAAATTCTCTCATAAATTTTACTATCTAAATTGTTAGAGGCTTAAATTACATTTTTAATAAAGTCATATTAAGAATTTAAAAATGTCTATTCCTTTTGTAAACCCTACACCTCTAGCTCACTGGGATAATCAAAGAAACGGTCACCTTAGGGGGGCGGTTTCACAACGTGTAGAGCCATATGCCTGATTGGCCGCTGTCCAGACACAGGCAGCACCTTCACTACGGACCCCTATGTCTTCCCGAACCATCGCAAAGCGCCTGGCTAAAAGACATTTGGTATCGCGGTGCCCGTTAAATGTTTTGTCAATGACCCCTTCCACCGACGCTTCCGTTTGGAGTCCTGCCACGCACGACGGGATTGCACTGCAACGGAATGGAACCAGGTCGTCTTCAGCGACGAATTTAGATTCAATTTGAGCAGTGATGACAATCGTGTTTGTGTATGGAGGCCCTGGTGAAACCTCAACCCGCCTTCGTTTTTTCAGGGGACACACCATTCCGACAGCAGGTGTGATGATTTGGAGTCTCTTTGGTAACGATACATGCCCCCCTAATATTGGTCCATGACACAATGGCACCCCAGAGATTCGTCCATGTCATCCTTCAACCACATGTGTTGCCACTCATGGCAGGGTACCCAGGAGCCATTTTTCAACAAAACAATGCTCGGCCACACACATCAAGGATGTCACAAGACTGCCCCTGTCATATTACTACTCTTTCCTGACCTGCTCAATTCTCACATTTGTCACCAATCGAGCCTATCTGAGATCATTTGGGGCGGCAAGTTGGACAGCCTACGAGTTTGGTCAAACTAGAGGCGCATTTACATCAACTGTGGAACGAGATATCTCGTGACATCATAGGGAACTGGTATGCATTAATTCCCCCCTCGTATAGCATCGTAAAGGGTACTAAAACTTCCGTTCATTGTTCCTTTTTCTGCAATAAATTATTCTTTTTCTTTGAAATTTAATCACTTATTTATATCAAAGTACTTATAGATGAAAAATTTCGTTTCATTTTGACAATTTTGCCTTGGTGCGCAAATTTTTTATGGTAATGAGTGTAAATAGAACACCACATACATAATGTACCCCAATGTTTTTATATCTAACTGGATTCTCTCTCTCTCCAGGACACAGTAGCTACATACCCTCTCCTCTACTTTCATTATTAGATTTGTACTATTGATAGCATATAATTGATCTTTTTGTTGCGTATATCTGAAAATACTATTATATCAAACAATAACAAAATTGACATAAAAGTACGTGATATCCTATAACTACTAAAGAAAAAGGGATTTTCTGGTTTTTTTTAAAAAATACTTCATATATTTTTCCAAAGAATCATTTAATGAAATTCGCTATCATGATATTAAAATATTGACACTAATAAAATAAAATTATTAATAATATAAAGATTTTTAATAGTTTTTTAAAAT